>CM017569.1:36055225-36438478 GCA_007844125.1 Sinonovacula constricta
TTCAATAAACATGTTTTCAATATCATAAATACCGGACCTGGTAGCGCAATCGGTAGAGCGTCGGCTCCAGGTACGGGAGGCCCCGGGTTCGATCCCAGGCCGCGACATAACAAAGTCGTTAAAAATGGTAGTGGTATAGCTCCCTTGCAAACGCTCAAGCAAATATAAGGATAGTTCCACGACTGGTTGGCCCGGTGTCAGGATAATGTGACTGGGTGTGGTATCATGCCAGGTGTT
Organism: Sinonovacula constricta; assembly: GCA_007844125.1. Classification (NCBI taxonomy): domain Eukaryota; kingdom Metazoa; phylum Mollusca; class Bivalvia; order Cardiida; family Solecurtidae; genus Sinonovacula; species Sinonovacula constricta. Next base: position 36,055,463 of record CM017569.1, read on the forward strand.
CACGGCATGCTATACACAGTGATAGCAGCACTATATCTGCTTCAAGTGGACACCGTCTCCAGATAACTGAAATGCTGTTGGTGGGACGTTAAACCCAATAAACAATATCATAAACAAACATAGAGAATAAAAATGGCGATAGATACTCACCTTGTCTTACTCCTAAATGACATTCGAAGCTATTGCTTAGTTCATTAATATATTTTACTTTTGATTTAACACCAGCATACATTGATCTTATTATATTTAATATTTTACCTCTAATACCGAGTTTTATTAGCTTCATCCACAGATTTTCCCTGGCTACATAGTCAAAGGCTTTACTAAAATCAATAAAAGCACAATACATTTTTTTATTATTATTAAGCATGTGATTAATTATCCCATGCAATACAAATATATTATCAGAAGTACCCATTTTAGACCTAAAACCAGCTTGTGCTTCTATGTATACTCCATAATTTTCAGCCCAATTACATAACCTATTGTTTAAAATTCTTGTGAACAGTTTGCCAGTTGTGCTAAGTAATGTGATTCCCATGTAATTATTTACTTCATAAATACTTCCTTTCTTGTGTAATGGCATAATATAACCTTTCGACAAGGCTTCTGGAAAGTAGCCTAATGCAAAGATTGTATTAAATAATGCTTGCATGTAAGATGAGAGTAGAGAATTCATTATAAGTAATCGGGAAGTTTAGCTCTTCAAACATGATCTGAAATTCACTCTTTTCACATCTTTCAATAAAGGTCAAGACATCTTCATCTGGTGTGAAGTACTGGCTCTCTGGATTATTAACAGCCTTGAAATAGGCTTCAAAATCAGTATATTTGAGACTTTCATTCCATATGTCCCTTTAAGAAGTGTCCAATATTGCCTAGCATTTTTAATCTTTGCAGATAATAGCTTTTGAGTTTCTTATATGTCATATTCATACCTTGCTTTGCGGATACAAATTTTATATTCTGATCTTTTACTTACCATTTATGCCCTATTATGTTCATTTTTATTGTTTCTGTACTGGTTTAATGCAACATAAAATCCCCCACGTTTCCTGTCACATTCATCTGTATACCACTTGTTTTCAGGTTGATGTGAACTACTACTAGAGCTACTTCAACTGTTTTGAGGACCTGGCTTACCAAGTCTATGTTTAAACAATGAAGAGACTACGTCATCAATCAAGTAAGAGAAATCCTGAATGCATTTGTTAATTACTGACTTGGATAAAGAACTATCCACACTACCCATGGAGACATCAAGATTATTCACGGTTATACATGCAGATAATCGTTCCTGAATTCTTTTTAGTTTGTCACCATCCCAAATATATTTATGTGTAATTTTCTCTTTATGTTTTATTTCTTCTAGGTTAGCTGTAACTTCTGGTTGTGAAAAGACCAGTTTTAAAGTAATCAAACAATGATCAGGTAAAATGTTAGGATCATGTACCTTAAAGTGATCTATATTATTGAATAAGTTTGGGCTTGTAATTACATAGTCTACAACACTAGACCCTTGCTTACCAACATAAGTGTATTTACACATATTTCTTCACCAAATCTACCATTAATGATGCGGATTCCTGTTTGCTTACACAAATCTAATAATAACATATCATTACTGTTAGTTCTACCCTTATCTTGTGACGCACGATCAATTTTAATGCCTACTAAATAATCATCTGGTAGTGAATCAATTATAAAATCATTGTCATCCTCAACAAAGTCGGGCAGATCAGATGTATGTGAGTTAAGATCCCCACATAATATGAAATTCAAGTCCTTCTTACATTTTGATTCTAAACTTATAATTAAATCTAATAACTCGTCATAAGTATGAGTGTCAATCAAAGCTTGTCGCGAGCTACCTTCAGGTATAATATAACATAAGCAAATAAAAATATCATCATGTGTACCTACAAGACTTCCATTGATTTCAATACAAATGATATCATCCTGACTTTGGAATACTAAGATTTCATTTGTGACAAATTTATTTCTTATGTAAACTATTATGCCACCCGATGCGCGTTTACATTTGCTAAGATTTTCAGTTCTATGCTAAACGAAGTGATCAAAATTTTCAACTGATAAATCTGAAAAATCGGTTGTCCAAGTTTCTGTCAAAAGCACATATCATTTTTTTTTTAATATTTTTCAATTCAGGAGATATTAACTTGTTTGTCCGTTTGGAAAAAAGACCTTGAATGTTCAGTAGTGCGCAGTTAAGCGTGACCTTCTGTGTTGATGTTTAGTGTCCTGTATCTTGACCAGGTTTTTCACTGGGCCCATTATCGGTCGGCTCGTGTGCCTCGTGCGGCACTGTTTGCGGTACGTCGTGTAACATCGTTTGTTTGCTATTTATAGTTTTTTTGGTAAATCCGAGTTGCCATTTGATACCTGAGTGGATTTTTTTTTATTTTCAGGTTGTTGTCGCTGCTTGGCTCTTGGTACACTTGAAGCGTTTCGTCTATACGGTCGTGCAGATTCGGGGCGTTTCTCAGAGCGCGCTGTAGCACGTGCAGCCTTCGGACGTCCTCGTACTGTAGAGACAATATCTGAAGTCAAGACATGAATCTGATTGCGATCAAGCACAGACTCTGCTGACACCTCTGCAGTCTGTATACAAGCGCCGACTAAATTGCACCCGTTTTCAGCAGGCTGTTGCTGTGACAAGACAGAATGTACATTAGGATCTACTATAATGCTGTCTGTCGTAGATGGTGGCTTCTGGTTAACTTAAAGTGGAGAAGTAGTCTCGGGAGGTATCTGCACTGTGTTGTTGAAATCAGACTGGTTATCCACTGATACAGCTGAGGGATGTAAATAAGCAGGATTTGGGCGCATCAGTACCGGGCCATGGACCATGGGATGAACTAGACCTGTAAATGCAGTCCCCTGGTATTGGAATTGTGGCGTACCAACTTGTGACCCTGTGATAGGACTTGTGGGAAACTGACTAGAGAGGCTACTGTCAGCGACTGTTTGCGCAGTGGATGTGTACTCCATTTGTCTAGCTGGGGACCTATGGAAATGTGACACTTTACTATTGCCTAAACTGTCAAGGTCAACATCCACATTTTCTAATGCAACAAGTCTACTGGCATTTATATATTTTGACCATTCGGGAAGTTCATCTTTTATTAAGCGACCATTGTGTGATAACTTTGCAGGATAAGTGATTACAATCTTGGCGCCCGGGTTTTCCTGTCGTAATTGTTTGTATAAAGGCCACAGTTTTGACCGAGCAGCCTGAATTTCCGTTCGGTGGTTGTAGTCAACTGAAATCCTGTCCCTTTCAGCATGTATACTCTACTCATGATGTATTCTGTGTCACAAAAGTCTCTGAAGTTGACAATTATAGGCCTTCGTTGAGAGCGTGTTTGTGCGGAAATTCGGCCCAACCTATGCGCTCTTGCTAGATATAGATCTTCATCAATGTCTAAATGGTTTGAGAGGAAATCTCGAATTATTTGAAAGCAGCCCTCCCCTTTGTTTTCTGATATTCCTCTGAATATTAAATTTGTTCCAACGGGATCTAGCTTCCAGATCAATGCCTTTATACGCAAGTAGTTTTAATAGTTCTGTTTGCGAATCGGTTACCGATGCCACATGTTCTAGTTTTTGACCCATGTAAGTGCCTTTTCAAATGATTCTAAATCATTATTGATGTTGGCTTGAACACGTTTTATGCATCGTAATTCACCAAACATGCAAATAAGTTTATTGTCAATTGAAGAGTTAAAAAAATCTTGCCTTGTCACATCCATTTTTATGTTCGTTCTTTGTTCCTTTGTTTAGAACTCCCGCCAAAACTTTTCGACTGCTCAAGCAAAAACACGTCAACTGTCCGCCATATTTAATCTCCTGACAGAATAATGATTTTCCCATACAAACGAAAATCCTTGGCTATCGAGAATAGTTTTTATTTGTGTAGCCCAATTCGTTGGTCCATATGCACTGTCAATTAACATGTTTCTATAAATCGTAGAAAGTAAGACATTATCAGTATTAACAAGTTTACACTAGTATTTTATGATACGGACATACCCTAGAACAAACAATGGATACCGCCCAAAATAGCCGTATAAACAGATACTAGGAGTAGATGATTTAACCCGAATAATACTTTTTAAAAACTTAAGGTGAATTCTTTCGATCTGCTTTGATTTGCCAAAGCCCCAGACGTCTCAAGAATAACTTATTATGCTACCAACAAATGCATCAAATATTTGGCAAAGAACTTTAGAAAACCAATAGGTATGGCTTAACTTTGTAGCATAATAAGTTTAATGCTTTCAACCCTTTTCATATTGATGTAGATTGATTTAATAAAAAAGTGCATGTGTAGTTAAACACAGTCCCAAGGTAATTAAAGTTATTGACGACTTCAAGAGTACGACCGTCATATTTTCATGATTAACCGTCTCTGAAGCCACCACGCTTTCTAAATACAATAATCTTAGTTTTTGCAGTGTTGACTTCTAATTGCCATTTTTTACAATGCAAGGATAGTTGGTCTAAGTTTTTCTAAGATCTTCAGGACTCTTACCCAAAATACACATGTCAATTGCAAACAGTAAAACCAATAAAGACATATCCTCGGTGGTAAGATCAGAATTACCACCATTTAGAAATTTGTCAATATCTTCGATGAAGAACGAAAACAAAATTGGGGAAAGTACTTCACCTTGTTTTAAGCCAACAGCATAGTCGAAAAAAATTGAATTATTATTGTGACCCTTTTACACAACATTTTACATCATTATAAATACGTTTTATTATTTTCAGCATCTTCAAATTGATCCCTAATTTGAACAGTTTAAACCATAAGCCATTAAGATATACACTATCAAAAGCCTTTTTCAAGTCAACAACTGCACAATACAAACGATCGCCCTTATTAAGAGTCTTTTGTATTATAGAATTTAATACAAAGATTGCGTCAACTGTTGACCTGCTTTCACGAAAACCAAATTGTGTGTCGATTCTTTTTTATTTCTTTCTGCCCACGTATTTAAGCTTTTGTTTAAAATTGAAGTCAAGAGTTTTTAAAGGAGCTGAGCAGTGTGATGCCTCTGTAATTATTAACGTCATTTATATCATTTTTTTTATGCACCGGAAATGTAATGCCCTCGCTCCATTTACTTGGAAAGTATCCACTGTCAAATATTGCATTAAACACATCAACAAGATGTGAGGATAATATTTGAAACGATTCAATAAGATATTCATTGATAAGAGTATCACCTGCATATGCTTTATTTGTTTTTAATGTCTTAATCGCAATTTCTATTTCCGGTATAGTAAATGGAACATTAAGTTCTATTGTGTCAAATTCTTCTGACGAAAACACTTGGTTAGCAACAAAACGCTCACTTTCATCCACCACACCTTCGTGGTCCTTTATCTGTAGCGAGGAAAAGTACTTAAAATCATCAACTGTAATATTAGATTCTTTTTCCGGTTGTGTAAATGTCGAAATAGGGTGTGTAACAAGGCTGACTGGTTTGATCATGGGTGTACTAGCCAAACGGTCTTAATTAAATGCAACGACGAATTACAATAGACATAAGAGTGATGAGAACAGAACTCGCATGTGCAATCTTAAACATATATACAAGAAATTAATCCAAAAAGAATATGAAATTACTGTGTTTATCCATAGACATCCGTGCAATCGGTGTATCTGGTATATAACCCTCTGCATCAGTTTGACTTTTGTAACTATCGCATACTATATAGTCAGGTTTACAGGCAGTCTGAGCATTAAAATCGCCACATAAAATAAACTTACCAAGAGGCTGAAAATGATTTATGTCTGTTTGCAATAAACCAAGTAAATCAGTCTCAGTCTCCAAGGCAGTATAACGAGGTGAACCTTCAGCCCAAATACACACACCTGCAATATAATTATCATTTGTTTGAAAAAGGTCTTCTTGTAATTTATCACCAAACAATACTGTCAGAGTGTCGTCTTATTATTTCAATACCGTCACATATACTGTTTCTAATGTAAACCACAATACAACCACTTGACCTCTTCGCATTTTTCTTCTGATTCGTTTTATAAAAAATGTAGCATTTATAGCCAGAAATATCGAGATTAGAGATTTTATAGGTCCATAATTTATATAAGAATACAACGTCATATTTAACAAACATCTGCAGGAAACTACTGTCTTCTAACGTGTCTCTAGTGAGACCTTGAATGTTCCACGATAAAACATTCAGTCCTACCTCCGACGTTACGTAGTGTCTAGAGGTAGCAGCAAGATCGGGATGTGTGGACACGGATGCGGTGAACACGCTTAAATTGAATAGAGTGCACATAACTCCGTGCCATCTTTTATTTGTTTATCATAAATTGACGGAGTGTAACCTCTGACGCTTCTGAATTTTGATCCATAATGTGTCCAGTTGCGTCCGTGGTTTCGACAAAACTTGTATTGTTAAAAAAAGTCCCAAAATCACCAGCTAACACAACATTGGCTTCATGTATTGCTTCCACAAGCGAAGTATCATCACAATTAGTACTTTCGCCACTTGTTGAACTTGATACATCTGATTTGTGATGCGCGCGCTTTTTGTATTTGGGATGTACCCCCACCCCCACTAACCAGGAAAAAATGTTGACTTGTGAAAACACAAGCATGTAAGCTTTAAAAAATACTAAGCTTTTAAAGTAAATTTTGTCTGTTGACTGCTTAGTTTAAAGTTACGGCTCCTTACTGTGTGTACACACACACACACACACACACACACACACACACACACACGCACACACACACACACACACACACACATATATATATATTATTTACTGCAATAAAGTTGAATGGATCTTGATTCATACCTCCACTACCCCCATCCCCATCAAAACTTTCTGGATCCGCCCCGGCCCACCCCTCTAGATTGTCATATAGTACAGTATCTAGACTGTCGTATGACGTAACCAGCTTAGTGTCATTGTGAACACTTTTCCGTGGTATTATGGGCGTGCTTCTTGACCTTTAACCTTCTGCTTATGTCCGCTTTATATTAGGCGGTGTAGATGAACTATATGAAGAGGCAGGATTGCGTCTTATTAAACATAAAATATTTATTAAATTTAAAATAAAGGTTGAGAAAATCATCATTTAAGTATCTTCAAAGATTACGCATAACATATGTAACGAACATCAGGTATTATAATTTATGCAATGTACACGCAAGCGTTTAGTATTTTTATTCAGAAAATATACGAAACGGTTATCGCATTACATCATCATCATGAGTTGAATGAATTACGACAACATGAATACATTGGAAGTATTACAATAAAGATGCTGTGTGATTTTGAGAAAACAGAAGAGAATGTTGAAAATGATAATAAACACTATGCAGGTATGTAGATGTATTAATAATTATGGCAATCTCTTTGTGATTACAGAAAACAAAAGATACTCATTATTAAGCAACTGTTTTGTTTAATTCCGCCCAGAAATTTAATGGTGGTATCCAACAGTTTACAGCACCATTTACTCTCCTCTCGTGCATTTTTATAGATTTGGAAAGAATGAACAATTAGAGTGATTTATTTCACGATTCGAACAGTCTTACAATTGAGGTTATTTTCAAAATGGTCCTTTTCTAAGAATAAAGTTTTGGTTTTTGAAAAGATTATGCTCTAATTTCTCTCAAATGAAGGTACGAGATTGTTTCATGTACTTGATAAAGAAAATGATAGAATGACATCTTTTTACGATTTTTACCATTTTTTAAATTACAGTTACCTACTTGATCTGCCTAATATAGCATCAAAGATCAGAAGCACCAACAATAATAATATGGGTCAAATAAAAACATGTATTCCAAGATCCTAATATGTTAATGGGTTTGATGTTGTATCTAATCTGCAGACGTTAAACTAGATGCAGGAGAGAAACGCTATCGAGATCTTTTATAATCCCGGTCTTAGGTACTTATTCTGTATTAAAATGACATGTTTTTTTATATAACTGACAGTACAAACATCGGATGTAAACAATAGCCGTCTACTTATTTTATCTAAGGAACTCTCCCACTTAGTGTTCGTCGCTATCTTATTCCGCTAATTAATGCGCACTATATATAACAGTATAAGTAAATCTAATTAAATATATAGAGATTTTGAGTGTTGATGTTACATCAGATTAAATAAAGTTTGTAGAGGCAAAAAGTGAAAGTCTGGAAGTCTGGCGATCTACAAAAAAGAAAGCTGAGCATATGCTTTGAGATCACATGTAAAACGGGGGCTGATATGTTTCATGTGTTTCATCTTCATACCGCCTGCCTGATTATAAAGAGCACGTAGTGAAGTTAAGATAATGGCATTGAAATATCAATGTGTTGCATTTGTCTATTGTTTTTGCACACCATGCAGTACGCCAGCGGCATAGTTTTGTTTGGCATGGAATGAAACAAATTATTGCCATAGGTACTCAATACTTGCACTGTCAATGTGTCTTATTACATGATAAAAGAGTACACTGTGCGTCTACTTTACAGATAAGGACAAATATACCTGTTTGTGAAGAAAACCACTATCTTTAAATAACTAAATCAACAGAAAATAGTTTATCTGTAAGTTATAAAACTACGTAGCAGTTATGATATCTATGGCCCTAATTTAATTATCAGTTTTTATAAGAATCATTATGTGTTTCCCACGTTAGTCATCTGGTAGCGTTAAGGATGTTATCATGGTTCCTGATAATAAGATCTTAAAGCGATTATTTTCACTATGATGCAAGTAGTTTCCAAATAATCCACGAAGTCCACGTTCTTATGAAGAGTAGGGTTTCCACAATGCCACCTTTTGTTTTTAAAACGAGATTTTATATTTAGACACATTTGGTCCTTTCTTTAATTTATTTTAAAGCATGGATATTTACGCTGAAAGCATGTCGCGACTCGGCCCTACGAACCCTGCGATTTGCGACATAAAAGCGGAAGTAGCGATGGAAGAAGCGTTTAATAATCTATTTTAAGTGTGGCGGAGAAATCGCAGTGATTGTACAGGTCTAATTACGTTTGTATGACTTTTATTTGACTTCGTAATGCACATGTGAATTTCGTAGTACTGAATAAATATCACGCTAACACCAAATCTTTTCCTATTTCAAATTATTGGTTAATAAACTTCTAGGTATACTACATATAGTTTGTTCATATTTCGTTTTAATAACTTAATTATGATTTTCAGGACTTCGAATTTTATTACACCTCCATTCTAAACAATATATGTGTTTTTTATAATAGATACTAGTTTGTTTACATGTAGTGCATGTAGGTTCTTGTTTTGTTTACACATGTAGTGCATGTAGGTACTAGTTTGTTCAAACATATAGTGTATGTAGATACAAGTTTGTTCAAACATAAAGTGTATGTAGATACAAGTTTGTTCAAACATAAAGTGTATGTAGGAACGACATGTATTGTAGATAGGTACTAGTTTGTTAAAACATGTATTGTATGAACGCATTAGTTTGTTTAGATATAAGCACAACCATGTATTGTATGAACTCATTAGTTTGTTTAGATATAAGCACAACCATGTATTGTATGAACTCATTAGTTTGTTTAGATATAAGCACAACCATGTATTGTATGAACGCATTAGTTTGTTTAGATATTAGCACAACCATGTATTGTATAAACTCATTAGTTTGTTTAGATATAAGCACAACGTCTAAAGTAAATCCTTTGTTTGATAAATTGCTACGCTTTCAAGATGATCGCTAATTGTTTTTTTTTCACCCCGGCCTCGTGGGAATTGGAAACAAGGGGATAGATAATCGAGAGTTATCTGGCACGGCTCCTACCATACGATAGTGCCGTACACAAAGCTTTCTTTAATTGCAGGCAGTCGGTACATGTATCAGACTCAGATTATGCTTAATCCATGAACTCCGATAAAAGTCGGAAACCTGTATCTACGTTTAGTGTTACAGTTACACGAAAAGATCCAAGAAGATACGTTAACCTTATTTTTTGCAACAATCTATCATTAACTACTTTTCTAATATTTAATTATTATACAATTTATTGGTATGACTTATTTTGATTCCAAAATATGTGTGTGTGTGTGTGTGCGTGTTTGTGTGCAGGTAGAATGATGATTGTATGGCTGACGTTTAGTCAATCTATCACGGCATATTTTTGTGATGCGTTTTTAGTGTGCATTATACGGTTTTTGTGCATTACAAGCAGTTTGCGACTGTTTTTCAGTGCGCATTGCAGGGATTATGCGACGGATTTGAACTGTCCATTACACTGACTTTACGACTGGTTCTCATTGAAAAGCCATGGACTTTGCGACTAATTTTCAGTGCACATTTCTCAGACTTGGACACTTGTTTACATCGTGCAATAAACGTACGTTGAGACTGGTTTTCTATGCGCATTGTATGGATTTTGCGACTAATTTTTAATTCACTTTACACGGACTTTGTGCCCGATTTTCATTACGCATTCCACTTTTCAAATGGCTTTTTATTTCCATTACACGGACTTTTCAACTGTTTTCCATGCGCTCATAACACAGATTATGCGCCTGGTTTTCAGTGCGCAATACAAGGACTTTGCGACATAATTCAGTGCGAATTACACGGACTTTGACGCTAATTTTAATTGAACAACACATCGACTGTGCCTTTTACGAGGCCTTTGCGATTGATGCAATATTTCGTAAAATAATAGTAGTTTATGTTTCTGGTTTGTAGAGAGTCCCAGCGAGTTCTATGAGCTAAATTAACTAAAGATACTAATTTCGTGGCACCAGTAACTACTCTTGCAGTTTTGTTTTGTACTTTATCTAATTCGAGCTTGTCCTGCAGTGAGCATTTATCAAATTGCCGTATTCTAAAAGTGGTCTGATAAATGCAAATTAAATTGTTTCTAACGTTGAACGGCTTATCTGATATTTTATTTCTTTCGTAATATTAAGTCGACTGCATGCTTTAACTTTTACATATTCTAAATTATTGTACCATGAAAGATCGCGAGATAAAACAAGTATTTTGTATTTTGAGTTTTACGGCACACCGACACGTTATAGATCACACGGTGTTGAATACAGTTAAGTTTAACATAAACTGAATATTATCAGGTTAAAATGTTAAAACTGAAGTAGAAATATAAAAATCGATAAGGTTAAAATAATTTGAAATATAATTGTAAACAGATTAACAAATTAAACAGTTTAAATTAATAATGTTAGCATAGTAAACATTAAAAACGTATAACTTATTAGGAATACCAAACTCATTCAGAAAGCAAACAAGCTTAGAATCGGACACTGTCTTAAATAGGTCGTACATGTTATTGACATTAAAATACTTTTGCACTTTTATATGCATCCTCGGATGCCTGTATGACAATGTAGCCAACAGAAAACAATATCCTTATTCAGAGAAATTTTATTAAGTTTCAAAAGTAATTCTGTTATGTGCGGGTTGGAAAAAAATAGATTTTATTAGACTGTAATACTGACTTTTAGTCAGTAAACATTACAAATTTTTCTCTAAGATGTTTTGAAATTATAACGGAAGTTTTACTGGTTATACCAGAAACAAATTTCTGCCAAGATGTTCTTTTGACAGTAATAAAATTAGCACTAGTAGGTTGAATATTAAATTTCTTAAGTGCCGCTCTATGTTTTTCTTATGGACTTTTTGCATTCATCGCTAAATGAAGGGCAACAGCCTGTAATTCAGTATTATTATTAAGCTTTGAATGTGGCACTTGGGAGTTGACAAGTATTGTTGATCCTCCAGACGCCCTATCGCACATTGTATGGGTGTGATTGTTAACAGAATAACACGGCCCTGCCGGTAGAGACCTTAGAATTCTTCGGCTACCGATATCTGAAGCGGATCAATCTGTCATTTTGTATGCTTTATAGTATATTTTATGTCAGAGAATCGTATCCTGGTATCACTGGCGTTGGGAGGTCGGAGATCCACTCCCATAAGACGCCCCCTTGTTGGGCTCCGCGGTGGGTGGTGAGCCAGGATGACGAATGATTATAATAATATCTAATGGAACGAAAATGTAAGTTCAAAGATCCGATCCCTACTTTATCGTCAGAATAAGAATATATGACAAAGTCCTATGAGTATTGCAACATATACCAAACTCCGAAAAGGCACAGAACAAAGGTATTTCACATGCAAGCCAAGCGAAAAGTAAGAACAAATTTGTGATGAGTCATTTAAGGAAAAAAGCAAACCCGACAGTTACCACCTTGGAACGGTCAGTCGGCAATATGGACCGACTGGGGTGCTTAAACCGGTTTTACAGAGCTCTAACCTCGCACTTCCTGACGAGTTTCTCAAATGCAAGCAACGAAAAGAAAAACGATCGATTTGAAAACAAAATGTCCATGCGCTGATATTTTCTATACGTTATGACGAAAGTAGTGACGTCATCGGAAAATAATGTCCGCATAGTGTTCAGAAAAGGAATATGGTATTATTTCGATTTGAAAAACAACACAAAAATGGTTGACCACAAATAAAATTAACTTTCTGAATCATGAACAAACATGACTAGAGACTAATAAATGGTTGTAGCATCCTGCTCATGTGAAGATGGAATTGAAGAACCAAAGTTCAATGTCCATCAAAGGAAATACACGTAACAATCCTTATAGGATGAATTAAATGACAACATAGATTACATGCACGGGAAGATTTTTTACGACCGCCACAGTGCACTATATCATTGTTGTGATCATGAATAAGAATATATGACAAAGTCCTATAAGTATTGCAACATATACCAAACTCCGAAAAGGCACAGAACAAAGGTATTTCACATGCATGCCAAGCGAAAAGTAAGAACAAATTTGTGATGAGTCATTTAAGGAAAACAGCAAACCCGACAGTTACCGCCTTGGAACAGTCAGTCGGCAATATGGACCGACTGGGGTGCTTAAACCGGTTTTACAGAGCTCAAACCTCGCACTTCCTGGCGAGTTTCTCAAATGCAAGCAACGAAAAGAAAAACGATCGATTTGAAAACAAAATGTCCATGCGCTGATATTTTCTATACGTTATGACGAAAGTAGTGATGTCATTGAAAATAATGTCCACATAGTGTTCAGAAAAGGAATATGATATTATTTCGATTTGAAAAACAACACAAAATGGTTGACCACAATTAAAATTAACTTTCTTAATCATGAACAAACATGACCAGAGACGAATAAATGGTTGTAGTATCCTGTTCATGTAAAGATGGAATTGAAGAACCAAAGTTTAATGTCCATCAAAGAAAATACACGCAACAATCCTTATAGGATAAATTAAATGACAACATAGATTACATGCACGGGAAGATTTTTTACGACCGCCACACTGCACAAGTAACATTGTTGTGATCATGAATAAGAATATATGTCAAAGTCCTATAAGTATTGCAACATATACCAAACTCCGAAAAGGCACAGAACAAAGGTATTTCACATGCATGCCAAGCAAAAAGTAAGAACAAATTTGTGATGAGTCATTTAAGGAAAAGAGCAAACCCGACAGTTACCGCCTTGGAACGGTCAGTCGGCAATATGGACCGACTGGGGTGCTTAAACCGGTTTAACAGAGCTCTAACCTCGCACTTCCTGACGAGTTTCTCAAATGCAAGCAACGAAAAGAAAAACGATCTATTTGAAAACAAAATGTCCATGCGCTGATATGTTCTATACGTTATGACGAAAGTAGTGATGTCATTGAAAAATAATAAGTTTGATTTATTCTGTGTTTCAGAGACCCATCTTGACATGATATTAATGATATCCCGGGCTACCACTTTTTCTTTAAACATAGAAAGCAGTCATTAAAGAGAAAGTCTAGGGGTATTGGAGTAGTTGTCAAAAACGAAATTAAAGAACAATTATAAATTATAAATACAAACTCTGAATATGCAATGTGGCTAAAAATTAAACCCAATGACCCAAACCCTATAATTTAAGCATCTATTTATATTCCTCCAGAAAATTCAAGATTTTTAAATGAAGACCTTCTGTCAGAATTCGAAGACGAAGTAACACGAATGTGTGCAGACTTTAATAATGTTTACCTACTTGGTGACACAAATGGGATAACAGGCTGCCTATGAGATTTTTTGCTATCGACCCAACCTTTAACAATATTTTCGATATTAGAAATGAAGTAACTAACCATTTTGATCAGCACCACATCCTAGAAGCATAGTCTGGCCCTCTGGATAGAAGCTCTCTTGATAAAACGACTAATACCAATGGCTTACGTTTTATAGAAATGTGCAGAAACAACAACCTTTTTATTATTAACGGTAGGATGCAAAGAAATGGGAAATTATACATTTCGAGACAAATCTGTAATCGACTATGCAATAGCTTCCGCAAACTCTTTCAAGAATATTAGCTTTTTCAACATACAACGTACAGATGCACTCTTTTCTGATGGAACAGCTCCCTACTTTTAGAAATTGCCTTACCTGAGTTCATAAGTAAACATATTCAAACGCTGCAAATGTCATCTAAAACACAGTGGAATAACTCGTTCGCAAAAGAATTTACTAAAACATTAATCAAGACACCGTTAACAAAATCACATTAGAAAGTTCTAATAACCAAATGCCCGAAATAATTGAAAGTATTACAAATAAAATATCAGAGCTCTTCAAATCATCCTCTTTGAACACTTTCAATAATATAAAAGCCAAAGTTCCACTTAATATTTCTTAAAATAGGAGCCACAACAAATCTTGGTTTCGCATTAACTGTCACAGAGAAAGACATGCTTACCATAAAGCCCGGTCTGATTATAATAGAAATCTTATGAATGCAAATAAAGTTCGACTTCGGGAAATAAGTAAATCATACAAGAAAACATTAAACTATTACATAAATAAAGAAAAGGAAAACAATCAAACAAAAATAAGAAGGATTAATAAAACAAATCCAAAGAAATACTGGCAATATATCACGTCACTAAGACCAAAGAACGATAACAATAAACAACCTAACATAGACGCATTTTATACACATTTCGAAATACATTTCGATATTAACGATAACAAATATGATAGTATACAAAACATGCATTCAAATACTTACCTTAATAATCCTATATCTGAAAGAGAAATTAAAAGATGCATTTCCAATCTAAAAAATGGAAAAGCCTCAAGTCCCTTTGACAATATTCTAAATGAATATATAAAAGCATCACAGGATAAACTCATAACACTATGCCATGTCCTTTCCAACGCTGTTCTAAATACAGGAGTTATCATACCTATTTTTAAAAACAAAGGCGGTCCAAATGATGTCAATAACTATAGATCTATTACTATTCTCATTTGTCTTGGCAAACTGTTTACTTCTGTTCTTAACAACAGACTTAATGACTTTATAGAACATAGTGACATTCTAAATGAAAATCAAGCTGGCTTTAGAAAAGATTATTCATGCGCAGGCCACATAATTATACTTCATTCTTTAATTGAAATCAAGAAAAATAAAAACTTCTTTGTGCTTTCATTGACTTTTCAAAGGCACTTGATACCGCTTGGAGATGAGGGCTGTGGTGTAAACTGTTACAAAATTGTATAAATAGTAAAATTTATAATGTCATATATTACATGTACCAGAATATAAAATCTTGTATCACATTAAACGGACGGCTGTCTGGTTTTTCCGTAAGTAATATTTGTGTAAGAAAGGGTAAAAACCTATCGCCAATATTGTTCTTGCTCTTCCTAAATGATTTGGAAGCAATTTTGCTTACACATGGTTCATCAGGCATAGACATTGAGAATACCGACTTTTGGCTTAAACTTCTGCTACTCCTATATGCCGATCATACCAAAACTTTTATCAAACACTCCACAAAACCTTCAATAAAGTTTAAATATTTTTTCAGATGAAAGTTAATATCAGCAAAACGAAGGTAATTGTCATTGGAGCGAATCAAACAAGACATTTTTCTTTTTACATGGACAGTGAAAATCTGGAGATAGTTAACCAATATCATTACCTTGGAGTTACATTTTCAGATAACGGATCATTTCTTCCTGCAAGAAACATGTTTGCTAGGTAGCAAACAAGGCACTACATGTTATCTGTTCGAAAATCTAAAACTCAGACTTACCACTTGATCCATCTTAAAACTCTTTGATCAAATATCGTCCAAATCCTTTTGTATGGCTCCGAAATTTGGATTTGAAGATTTTAAAATAATCGAAAAAATACACTGCAGTTATTTTACGTAAAATAAGTATGGCTAAAAGATCTGCACCAATGAACTTTCTCTATGGCGAGCTAGGAAGATACCCGTTATTAATACTTGCAAAAACAAGAATGATAAATTTTGGGACCAAATTAGTTTTGAGCAAACAAAACAAAATCTCGTTATAAGTATATAGGTTTCTGTTATCTGACACAAGTAACTATAAATGGCTTACCAAGATAAAAGACATATTCCAGCAAGATAAACGTCCAAATATATTCTCTAACCAGCTAAACATAAATCTCAAAGGTGTACATAAACTAGTTAAACACTCGTTGATTGATCAATTTAAACAAAACTGGAATACCGAACTGACAAATTCTAATAAAGGTCAAATTAACCTGAGCATGAAAGACAATTATGGCATGGAAAATTATATAAAATCATTAACATTAAAACAAGCACTTACCTTGTTCAGATTCCGCACAGCAAACCACTCTCTCCCCCATTGAAACGGAGCGTTACGAAGGCATCTTAATCGAAAATCATTTTTGCTCACTATGCCATCAATGTGCTATTGGCTGAGAAAAGCACTTCCTGCTCGAATGTCCTTTCTTTAATGATGAAAGGCAAAACTTATTCGATAAAAGTTAATACAGTGCTTACTATGATACGCAGCTCGTTTTCTTGCTATCTAGTGCACCAGCTATGTTTCAACGACATTTGTCTATGTTTTTATGTAAAATCATGACAAGTTTTTACCGTTCAACAAATTAAAGCGTATCTGCGCCTCCAACACCCCACAACGACTAATCTTTATGAACACTTGTTTTGGGATGAAATAGCATTCGAATTTACAAAAAAAATTAAATTGTATACATTATGTTATCATCGTGCAATGACATAGAGAATATAAAGCTGTACTTGCTGCATCTTTGTTACTAAGCATGAGTAACCCCTTGTGCGTCCTGCATCTCGTTTCGACAAGCCACACTGAAAAGAATAATAGACACAATCCAGCTATACACAATTTATTCGGTTAGCATCACCATAAAACACATAGTATATTATGTGTTACTGGTGTAGCCCGGGATATAAAGCGAACAGTAATATAGCATTGTTTTATATGCTATTTTTGTGAATACCATAAACTTATTGCTTACTATTATACTATGATTAGACTATTAGATAAAATACACGAGTATATGATGCAATTTGACAAATCCCCATCTGAAACGCGTATAATCCATATTAACGAGTTCCTTGTTCTATTTTTCACAAGCTCAATTAGTATTTTTTCCAATTGCTTTTTTTGTATATTTGTATAACACTCGCAAACGAAAGCTAGCGCACGAAGCATGTTGTGTTTAGTCGTAAATATGTTGTTGTTGTTGCATTTAACCATACGTTGTATATCTATTTTTTTTCTCCGTTTATTATTATGATAATTATTATGATTGTTTTCGTTGTTTTTGTTTATGTACTATTTGCAACATTTCTCTTCGTCTTTACACGAAATAACCCATTCTCCTACTGCCCCCGTCATGTACTCTTCTTTCTGTTTATAGTCCTACGGATTCCTCGTCCTAACTTTTGCTTGAATTGCCCTTTTTCATAATTGAAGCATTGTGCCGTTTTATTCTCACCGCTTGTATTGATTGCCTATTGACAATAACACTTCAATTCCTTTCGTGTTTATTGAATGACTGTTGTTACTAACACCTTATTTACGCTGTCTAAATTTTGAGCACAAAGTTTGTTCCCCCTTCTCACTCTGTCTGTCACTTCTATCGTCTTCTCCCTGTGTCTGTTTTCATATACATTATTCTTTTTGGACCGGAACTAACAGTTATGTATCAATATTGGAATACTATAACTTGCCTCATGTTGTACAACGTTGTACCTGAAACGTAATAGATGTATTGTCTGTCTGTCTGTCTGTCTGTCTGTCTGTCTGTCTGTCTGTCTAAAGACACACTCATGGTAATGACAACCTACTTAAGGGTGAATGATTGGGCGGCATATAGACGCACTCATAATAATGACAACGTACTTAAGAGAGTATGGTTGAGCGGCATATAGACACACTCGTGGTAATGACCACACGACGGTATATAAACAATAAAGGACTTTCATTTTTGATACCGATGGTATACAGTAATCCATGAAAAGTTAATAATCGCCTTATTTTTTTTTCCAAACATAAGGCATTAATTTGTTAAACTTTATGCAAAAATGTATTCTGAAAGAGTAGGGAAAGATATTTTTTAATTGTGCCGTTTGTTTTAATTTTTAAAATACATTTTTAAAATTATGGAAATGTCGACGTATTTAAGTACCAAAAGATACTACGATTCTGTCTGCCTAGAATTAAAAGGTCAAGTCAAGTAACAGGACCGCCAATTTAGACTTTGATTAAAAATGCACAGGGATTTAAAGTAAACTATCAGCTGGACAGTATAAAGCGGTCACGAAAAAAGGCAGTGTGATCTTGCTAAAATTATAGAGTTTTTCACATATATGGCAAATTCGCTTTTCAAGTGGCAAATTCCGAAAATTGTCCGTTTCGATATGTAATATATCTTATATTGGATTATTTAATCCAAATATTAAATTGGTTTGGTTTGGTTTAGTTTAAAGCTCCATTGACTTACATTCTTTCATACAGAGACCAGGTTCATTAAAATCAATAATAAGAATTAATTTAACTGATTGGTCGCGTAAAACGTAATCAAAATGATGACTAGGTTAGCCTTGGGTTAACAAGGATGTCAATACCTTTTTCTCGAGTAACGTTAGCAGTTTGATATGTTAGTATAGCATGGCTTTTTATCAAAATTGAACCGGCCACTAATGAAATCTGGCCGCATCCAAGGTGTTAGTATTATCCCTTCACGTGCACTTTCTTGAGTAGATTATAAAATAATGAACTTAAAATTTAATTTTATGTATAAAGTTGTCGGTTGAACAAAAATAATTCATTTTCTGTTTGGACAGTCATTTGAATGTGAGTGCTTTGTTTTGTAAGAAGAAAAAGTTTTACTGAGAAAAACAACGCCATGAGCTGGAAACAAAATCAAATGTATGTATGTATATATGTATGTATGTATGTATGTGTGTGTATGTGTGTGTGTGTGTGTATGTGTGTGTGCGTGCGTGCGTGCGTGTATGTATGTATGTATGTATGTATGTATATCTCTGAAGATATGTTAAGTATCAAGATGAACAACTCAGCAACTGAGAGCAGTCAGTGACATAATGTTATTGTGGTTTATGTTGTTAAAACAATTAGTTGTTGTAACTAAGTTATATCAGTAATAATAAATCTCAACTCTTTCTTTTCAGAAGTGCAAACAACCTTACAACTGAATCAAGAAAACATTGTTATAATGCCTACCTATAAGCGATTAGTGTTTAAATGTTTGGGAAACAAGCAGCAAGGCCAAATGCCGGAAGATTTCTAATCCACATAAGGGGCATTAAAATTACGCTTCAAATATCCCAAAACATAAAAAAACCAAGAGTTAAATATTTTGTCAATAGATAAGAAACAATGTATCACATCAGAGTTATAATGTATAATGCTGTTCACAATTTATCCCCAGACTATCTTTGAAATACCTCATTTGGTAGATTACACTGTGATACCAGTAGTCCAGCCGTTTTCAGTAAAAATTGTTCAAATTTGGTTAAAAGCACCAAATTTTGCACAAAGTTAGCTTGAGATGTACATTTTGAAATGTGATAGAGACCCATTTGATATCTTTCCAATATGGCTACTTTTTTCAAGATGGCCGCCAAAAATCTGGAAAATGCTGCTATTTGAAGGATTTTCATCGTATAGTCACAATTTTGGGGTCTAAACCTATATTTTCAATGATGTTCTAAACATTAAAAGCAAATGTAAGCACATCAGACAAATATTTAAGGAACAAACGGCTTTTTTGTTACAGAATTTCTTCAAGATGGCCGCCAAAAATCTGGAAAATGCTGCTATTTGAAGGATTTTCATCTTATAGTTACAATTTTAGAGTCTAAACCTATATTTTCAAGGATGTTCTAAACATTAAAAGCAAATGCAAGCACATCAGACAAATATTTAAGGAGCAAATGGCCTTTTTGTTACATAAATTTTTCAAGATGGCCGCCAAAAATCCTGAAAATGCTGCTTTTTGAAGGATTTTCATCGTATAGTTACAATTTTGGAGTCTAAACCTATATTTTCAAGGATGTTCTAAACATTAAAAGCAAATGTACGCACATCAGACAAATATTTAAGGAGCAAATGTTTTTTTTGTTGCAGAATTTCTTCAAGATGGCCGCAAAAAATCTGGAAAATGCTGCTATTTGAAGGATTTTCATCGTATAGTCACAATTTTGGGGTCTAAACCTATATTTTCAATGATGTTCTAAACATTAAAAGCAAATGTAAGCACATCAGACAAATATTTAAGGAACAAACGGCTTTTTTGTTACAGAATTTCTTCAAGATGGCCGCCAAAAATCTGGAAAATGCTGCTATTTGAAGGATTTTCATCTTATAGTTACAATTTTGGTGTCTAAACCTATATTTTCAAGGATGTTCTAAACATTAAAAGCAAATGTAAGCACATCAGACAAATATTTAAGGAGCAAATGGCCTTTTTGTTACATAATTTTTTCAAGATGGCCGCCAAAAATCCTGAAAATGCTGCTTTTTAAAGGATTTTCATCGTATAGTTACAATTTTGGAGTCTAAACCTATATTTTCAAGGATGTTCTAAACATTTAAAGCAAACGTAAGCACACCAGACAAATATTTAATGAGCAAATGGACTTTTTGTTACAGAAATTGCCTACAAAAATATTAAACCGGCTGTAATCATATTTGTTCCGTAATTTTAACGCAAAGTAAAAAATGTATTTGAATGTCAACTATAAGTACAGTGTTTTATTAACTCAATATGAAGAGTTTTATATTAACTCAATCCCAAAATAGGTCTTTTCATTGTAACAATCAATTGCTAGTGCAGTACTGATATGACTAATTCATGTACACAGTCTAATCACACACGGTCACAATAACCCCCGCATTTGCACAGAGCCGTACATGCTAGTTGTGCTTTCACACACTTGCATCTTTTTCTGCAGCCTTTGACACATCCACATTTCAGGAATTCCATACAGGAAACTGATGCTTGAGGCAGATCTGACCAATAGGGTTTAAATGTATTCCCAGGTCCTTTCATCCAACCCCATTCAACAGGTGAAGGTAACACGGGATTGGGGAGAAGTGACTGGCCCCAAACATGACCCGCTTGATAACATGCTCTTCTGACATGCTGGTAGAGAGCAGCAGAAGTTGGTGGTATGAGATCAATAGACCTGCCCTTCCTGGTGAAGAGATCTTTTCTCGTTTCATCAGCTGATGTGGCTGTGCTTGTTTTGTCATAAAGCAGAACAACAAATCGCTCAAGGTTTGCCATGTGCTGGTCAATTCTCTCCAGTGTTGGTACATTCCCAAGGTCTGCAAATACCTCAGTTACACT
Organism: Sinonovacula constricta; assembly: GCA_007844125.1. Classification (NCBI taxonomy): domain Eukaryota; kingdom Metazoa; phylum Mollusca; class Bivalvia; order Cardiida; family Solecurtidae; genus Sinonovacula; species Sinonovacula constricta. The sequence continues at coordinate 36,077,226 of CM017569.1, forward strand.
TTCACATATTTGCCACGTCTCCCAAGAAGATTTCTTCCCTTTACCAGCAAAATAGGATGTGTTGTCACACCCGCTGAAGGCATGAAACATAGGCAGAGCTCCAAACTTTGGACCTAGAGAACCAGCAATGGTGTGTACAGGGATATATTTGAAGTTGTCCCCAACCCCAAAGCTGATCCACAGTTCACTTGCATGAATTGGAAGACATAATGCTATAGCTAACACTACTACATCAGTTCTGATCATGATCCTCTCACAACCATGTTGAACAGCATCTTTTGCGTGGAGAAGAAGCCGTGTGTCTGCTTCCTCATGGGAGCACGGAGATATTTGATCAATACTGTCCCTCTGGGGGTTGCAATGGACCAATTCTCCTTATGTGGACATAATTTGCTTGCCCTCTGGACAGCTAACAGTAGTACATTGATCCGCTAGAAAACTGAAGAGCTCGGCTTTGTTTGCATCACACCGCAAGAAAGCCTTCCAGTTGCCAGGAACAGGAGTGTTAGCCTTTACTTTTCTGCGGCACCCCTCTCCTCTGAGACTCCTAGCAGTCGCCTTCAGACTGTCTCGGAAGTACAGTACTGAAAATCATGAAATTGACAAACGGAACGGAGTGGAAATGGAAATGAAACGTTTTTCGTTTCCTATTGAAACGGAAACGGAACGGAGTGGAAATGAAAATGCAACGGAGCGCTACAAACGCTTGAAACGGTATAAACGCTATAACCGGAGCGCTTGGAACGCTAGAAACGGTAGAAACGGAAAAATCGGAATGCTCGTAACGGTAGAGTTATTTTCACTACCGCTTCAAACGTTTCTAGGTCACCCGATTATTTATAGTAACATTTTAACCGTTTCTTGGTACGAAATAAATTTAAACGAACACAATAACTGGCTTCAATTTATCAACACAAACGCGCTTTTATATGTACTCTGCAGAAAGAAATAACATAAATTATTATCAAAAAATCGTATTTATCAAACTTGTACATTACAGTTCCGAAACCGCACGAGTTGTCCAAGTCATCGTGTACCGTCAAAACAGAAACTGCACTAAAAATCACTCTGCACGATAAAACACGCAATTTAACTATAATATTGCGTTTCTGTCGAAACTGGTGTTTTAATTAATTCCAATGAATAGCTTAACATCCGCCTTGGATCGACATTCTTAGTCTTCATTGTTTGGCATATGAAGATAGTGTGTACACAGCTGTCATTACACGTATGCGCGCGCAATGTCGCAGCATTTCCCGAGTTTGAATTTTCGCTAATTACTTTGTAGCTGCATGGTCCGTTCCCGGATCAACTACGCCAATCATTTTTGTGTGAACATACTTGCTTAAAGTATTTTTCATTTACAAAGAATGCATTGCGTGGTACAAAATAAAGTTACCTAATGAAATTAAACCTCAACCAAAAGAAGGTAACACATCTCATATAACACAAAAAAACATAAAACAACTACACATAAAACAAACAAACAATGCTATGTATTATTGCAAGGTGTGACCCAATCAAGAACCAATAACATCCTCCCCGGCACTCAGAGCCAATGACAAGTATGATCCTAAAGTTCAACGTCTGAATAACCACAGATTGCCAAATAGTGCACGTATACAATCATCGATTGACAGTTAAATAAAACAACCGTGATAAAAACTTACATCACGATAAATATTAAAGACATAATAATCATTACCGCCATTAAATTCACCTGATCACACATGATCATCATCAGGATCCCATATTACTTATATAATCACCACTAATCATCATCAAAAGCAGCATCACCGGCATCACGATCTACATCATAATCGTCATGAGCATCAGCATCACCGTAACCGGTATTACCATTTACATTATAATCATAAACAGCATCGGTATCACCGTCATCATTATCAGCAGAAGCAGCAGTAGCAGCAGCAGCACCGTCATTTACATCATCATTACTTTAGTTACAGGGGTATGAATATGTATTTTATTTTATCTTGCCTCTTTGTCAAGCAAAGTTTCTTCTGCTTCTAATCTTAATTGTTATATATCTTATAATGAACAATGTTGTAAATTTGGACAATAGTATCAAAATTCCTATTTCTAAATGCATAGTTCCCATAATGCGCTGTTACATATATAGGATTAATCGGAATTCGTGGACCGCGATTAAGAATCTGCATACAACTTTTGACTTTACTTGACTTGCAACTATTTGAATGAGGCCTGGCTACGGCTCATTTTCCCATTCATGTCTTGAATGTTCTATGCCAAAATGTGGTCTAATGAGGGCCCTACCGGGTACTTAATTTTTGTACCCATTTAAAGATAGAAATATATTAATTTAAAATATATCGTTTTGTAAATTGATATAATGTTTCTCCATGCGCGTGGGTAGGGTTCATGCCATCATAAAGTTCTACTCTAATTGAATCCCTAATTTTAAAACATGAGCGGACACCCCAACTAATTAAGCTAATTGGCAGTTTTATGACACCTTGTTTGTCTAGTGGACAGGAAGTGTGACCGTGTTTTGGCGTCTTTTCCACTTCGCAAGAACACATGCATCCTCTATGCAGCTGTGTTTGAAAATGTCACCTTATGGCAGTCGCGTGGTTTATGACCTTCACCTTTTAAAGAGCAATATGCATTGACTTACGCGAGGACAACAAAAAGGACAAAACACTAAGGTGGTGCACGATATCTTTTTTGGCTCATAAAAGGACCTAACGCTATATTTAGTAGTACCCACAATGGTGCACCCTTTCCCCACCCACTATTTTTTAGTTTAAGAAGAGGAAACGTGGATGTGGGGATTGGGGATTTCTTATAGTAAATACTACATTAATTGTCGTGTTTTTTGTAAATAATGTTATCAAGAGAAGACAAATCAAGGAACACAGTCTAATGTATATTTTCATCTCGTGTTTATTGCAAATGTATTATTTCAATGGCTCGCCTATTCTTTTGTAGTTAATCCATACCTTAAATATAAATAATACCTTTATAAAAGTGTTTATGATCATTAAAAGGACTAAAAAGTTTTTGTAAGGACATTTATATAAGTAAAAACATGCGCAGTCTGAAATATTACTACATAGTACAGTTTCCTCCCTCCACTATCATTCCTTTAGAACTTATATTTATGCCGCGAAGGTAAATCGTCAATAACGTTGCATATTTTTTCATAGCACACGCCGTTCACGCGTACTTGCCATTTTTAATCCCTAAACTGACCCAGCGTTCACACCCTCTCTCTCTTCTAAATGGCAGCTTGAAGACAATTATCGATCGATATCATGTTGCACAGTATTGAGAGAAATAATAGGTCGGTCAATTTGAAACAAACAAAAAATCTTTTCGGCGACTTCAAATGATAGTGACCGGCGATTGTTTCCCAGAATATTCTTTGATGTTGCAGTGTTAGCCAGAGAGCCCTCCTCTCCAGAAAGAAATTACACCGCATCTAATGATTTATTTGTTCACCGCATTTATTTGTTACAACCTTGGAGAAATTAAAATCACATTGATATAATTAGCGACTTCATGTTATAAGTGCGTGAACAATATTGTTAACAGCCGTTAATTGGCGCTAATATGTGCAAACCGAAAACACAACAACACACACTTGTTTCTAAGAAAGTTGTTTGTTCTATGAGACTTTATGTATGTGCCTGTTTTCGACAAAACAACATGTCCATGTTTTTATGTGAGATAATCATTTTAACCATGAAATGTGACTGTAGTGAGTAATACTTATCTAAAATTATTGGATATTACACGTTACTATCAGCGAGACGTTAAATCTAAAGTCCGCCATATAACAAATATCGGAAAGGGGCAAACATTCGCCTTTTATTTTGACAGTGGGGATGGGGGTAAACGCTGGGCCTTTTTTATTTGAAGGACCTTTTTATTTGAAGGGGAGAGGGGGTGGCAAACGTCCGGTCTGCACTTATAGGGGCGGGGGGCAAACGTCCGGGGGCAAGTTTTAAAAAAAAATTGTGTGTGATATCGTCTTATTTTAAGGTCGGATCACCATTACGCTTTTTTTGCGGATTAACACGTCACAGAGAAGTTAACTTTTAAGGATACTGTGTGGACCATATTTGAAAGTTATTTCTTGTTTGTTTATTCCGGGATATGACGTCTGGCGAAGACAAGTAGGTAGGCATCTTCTCAATACTGCACTCCCTGAATTTTGAGGATTATTTGCAGGTGCAATTTCCCTCCGGGTGACTGACACTGAATATCCTCGTCGCAAACAATCTACTGCCGATTTCTTTATATGTGATGGAAGACTTTTGCATCTCCCTAGAATTTTTACTTCTTTCGTCATTTTGCAAACACACCGGAAGTACTTTACCTTTAGAAATTTATCAAACGAAATTTTTAGTCAAAATCGGAACGGAGCGAAACGGAACGCTTGAAACGGTAGAAACGGAAGAAACGATAGAAACGCTGGAAGCGTTTGAAATGCAGCGCTGGAAGCGAATAAAACGAAACGGAAACGCAACGGAAGCGGGATGGAAACGGAGCGGCAAACGCTTCCAACTGAAATGGAAACGAAACGGAGTGGAAACGGGAAAATTGTCAATTTCTTGATTTTCAGTACTGTACTGATCAAAGATAATATCAACTCTTCTTGCTGACTCCAGTTGACGCTTTACATGTGGTACAAATATCTGGTCAGCATACGCTTGAAATGTTCTTGATGCACCTGGGTTAAGCATATTAACAATGGCAGCCCCATCTAGCAGAACTGCATCAGTATCAGGCTTTTCCTTGATTGTGGTACTATGCTGTGTAAGGAATGGGTGAAGATCAGCTTTGGTTCCATGTCGAAGTTTCCCACCCTGTGACAATGATGGTGGACTGGACTGATTCTCATGGCGGAAAAACTCATCAATATCCCCATCTCTGACTTGGCAAGACACTTACAGTTTAGAGAAAAGAGAACAATCTTGTTTCAATGATGCAATTTGTTGCTCCTCCTTTGACACTTTGCGGGTAGGCTGGCTGCTGAATAGAGGAAATTTGTTTCTTTTGATAGGGTCTGTCAGACTTTTGGTTCTGTCTTCTAGCCGTTCCTTCACAAAATCACTATATTGTTCATTTCCCACCCTTTTGATATGCCTTCTAAATCTATGCATGAATGAAAAGTTAGTAAGAACACATTTTAGGAAATATTCATATGGTACCTGTTCCGAAAAGCAAAATTACCTTTCTGTAAAAATATTAGCCATGTGCTCAGTAACATAAAACTCCCCTGGTGAATGACAAAAAATATAAACAGTTCCTGGTGAGTATAGAGTGAACTAAAACATTAGGGCAGTAAATGATCTGCAAACATTATGTCAACACTGCATACATTATGACAACATAATTAATAGATATTATTGTGGTAAATGATTTTATCTATAAAATACTAATGTAGCATCAGTTTATACTTTTTGAGCAGCAAATAATATATGGAGCTTATTCAGAATTTAAATGGGCATTTTCTGGTAAAATATTGTTATCCTGTGTTTATTTTATGCTCATTGTTTAGAACATCCTTGAAAATATAGGTAAAAACTCCAAAATTGTAACTATACGATGAAAATCCTTCAAATAGCAGCATTTTCCAGATTTTTGGCGGCCATCTTGAAAAAAATTCTGTAACAAAAAGGCCATTTGCTCCTTAAATATTTTTCTGATGTGCTTACATTTGCTTTTAATGTTTAGAACATCCTTGGAAATATAGGTTTAGACTCCAAAATTGTAACTATACGATGAAAATCCTTCAAATAGCAGCATTTTCCAGATTTTTGGCGGCCATCTTGAAAAAAGCGGCCATATTGGAAAGATATCAAATGGGTCTCTATCACATTTCAAAAGGTACATAAAAAGCTAACTTTGTGCAAAGTTTGGTGCTTTTAACCGAATTTGAACAATTCCTCCATATTTTTACCGAAAACGGCTGGACTACAGTGAGATCACAAACAAATAATTCATTGCAATGTGCACGTCCAAACAGGGAGATATAAAAGAAAAGAATTCGACTTCCGCTGAGTTAAGTTATGGAATAGCCTGCTATGTTTCATAAAAGGGTTTAATATAAATAATAAAAAGAAAATTCTATACACTTATCTGATGGCTCAGTATATGGGAGATGATATACATCCACTACTGTTCCAGGTTTGTAAAGGAGTAAGGCATAAATTTAATGGTTTTATTTCAGACAGATATATTGAATATAATATCAAGTTGATATATGACATAATGTTCGGAAAAATTAAGGATACATGACTAACTATTGCTAATCGATTTAAGAAACACATTCAACTCTGTTTAGTGGACTTGTGTTGATAAAGTACTATGGCTTTTTAACTTCGGACCTGATTTTCTTTAATGAATCAACATCTTCCCTACAAACATTAAATCCTGTTGTGTCTTAAATGGGCATTTATCCGATTGGTTTTATCCGCAGCATTTGAAATTACACAATTTGCAGACGACACTACGCTTATTCTCATTCAACAGATATACACAACTGCATTTAACTCATTAAAACCGAAGCTGGACCGGACCTGATAGTGCAATCGGTAGACCGTCGGCTCCAGGTATGGGAGGCCCCGGGTTCGAACTCGGGCCGCGACATACCAAAGTCGGAAAAAATGATAGTGGTATAGTTCCCTTTGGTAGCTCCGAAACTGGTTGGCCCGGTGTCGGGATTATATGTCTGTGTGTGGTAAAATGCCAGGGGTTCAACGCATATAATACTCAGTGAAGGCAGCACTATATCTGCTTCAAGTGGACACCGGCTTCAGACAGCTGGAATAATGCTGACGGGACGATTAACCCAACAAACAAACGTAAGCTAGGATGCACATTTTACAATGCTTGGCATCAATTTAACTATAAACCTTAAGTCAATTTCCAGCTTAAATTATGAAAAAAGCAATAGAATGCGTACTTCCATTATAGCCTAAAAGAAGTCTAATCCCATTAGGAAATAGATATAAAAATCTAGCACTGTAAAAATTATAAATGTAATTCTGTTTTACCCAACTCTGACAAAGACACAGTAAATAAATATCAAAGTATGTTTTTTAAAATGTCTATGGGATAAACAACCAGATAAGATTAACAGATATATTATTTTACAAAGACTAGTCAGAACTAGGGTTAATTATTTATAGTTTCTCTAAAGACTCCATGGATAAGAAAATTTATTATAAGATCTTGTAGATGTATTTAAATACCACCTTTTAACAACTTATTAGATTCTCTTAAATTGGGTTCAGTATACACAAAACCAAATTCTATAGATAACCGTTTTAGACAAGATGTATGTAGCTCATTTTACGAATTTAGATTTTATCGTAAACCCGTATAACAATTATCACGCAAAACAAGTACACATATTTTGCAATAAAAATATAAGAGTAGGAAGAAAATGCAATATAGAAAACGATCTTTGTGGGGAAAAGGTGTATACATTGTAAATGATATTCTCAAGAAGATGGCTCCGTTCTGTCTTTAGATGAGTTTCAATCTATATGGGCATACAACACATTTTCTAGAATAAAGAGCTGAAATAATCTATAAGAAATACTTTAAAGACCATATAAATTCATATTATTATATATCATTATAAAGAAACGATTTAGAAACAGTATACAATATAGGTAAGTAGGTTAACTTTTCAAAAAATCGTATAAGCATAAATTTGGTACTTGAATAAAAGAATGAAAAACAAAAACTACTCCAACAACTACAGAAAAGAGAGTCTTAAAATGTAAAGTTGCTGAGCCATTTACTGGGGAACTGTATCGATTCTACTGTCAATGATAGGTAGCGTATTGTCTTAAAATATTATTATATTATTGTACTGTTACGTGCATGTACACGCAGTTATGAAATTTTAAAAAAAATCCTCATCTTCTTCTCCCTTTCATATTCATTTATGCTTTCATTTACATGCTTACGTTCAATTTACAATCATGTTTGTTAAATAGTAATATGCATTCGTATTGTTGTCGAAGTTGTTAGAAAAAATGCATATGCATTTGTGTACGTATGTATATGTCTAATGAGTTTCCTTCGTAAAATAAAGACATTATTATTATTATTATTATTATTATTATTATTATTATTATTATTATTATTATTATTATTATTATTATAAACACTACCATTTTAACGACTTTTGCATGTCGCGATCCTAGATCGAAAAGCCAGGCAGTCTTGTGTGGGCTAGTCACACTTAAATTGAAAGAAAAACTTTGATGCAGAGCAACAAAGTCGCCGGAAAATAATATAAAAAAAAAATAAAATAAATAGCGCATTCAACTAAAAATGATTTCGCAATGCATTTGCACATACGAACCTTGACAATCTTATTCCTTGGACAAACATTGACATTATTAATTAACAGAGCAACTCATTAAGTACATTTACTTGTCCTGTTTTAATAAACAAATCATCATCCAAAAACCATCCATACAATATTCTTAATACACGATATTCTACCCTTTAATACTTACCTTTAATACTTAATACTTAAGAAAATTTCCCAAACTGTTGTTATATGCCTGTCTTTGTTAGTCATTTTAGGTCATTACAATGTTAATTTGTACCGATATTGTTTCATATATATATATATGTTCACTTACTTTGTATGTATTGATATAAGTATGTACTTCAGTTCGCATTTAAGTTGGTATACAAATGTAACTGGTCATAAACATACAGGTCATAAAATGAAGACATATGTGAAATCATATCAAATTTATCCATCTGTTATCCCTAGCACACAAGTTTCAGTCGGAAACAAACTGTCCTAGGTATTTATCTGTAAATTCATATTTACATTAGCAGTGGAAATTCACAATGGATGGAACAAATCAAAACACAGTAAATATGCGTGGGAATTAGCGTGTATACCAATCGCGAACTGTCAGACCATTTCTGAATTTAGTTCGCAGGTACTAAATACATAGTAACCATAAATGTACAACCAAACAGTTTAAATTCCAACAAAACGTGAATGACGAAGAGATTTTACACATTTGTCTATCAAAATGTTTCTGTAGAGAACTGTGATGGATTGGTACAGTCAATCTCCAACGCAGTGATCTCCCTCTTTCAGAAAGGAGAATCTCTGCTACCACACAGAAATCCTTCCAGATCTGGAAGGATTTGATTTTTTTACTTTTAATTTTTGTTCAGTCAAATGACAATCGAAATGAATGTGTATGTTAGAAAAACGACAAATAATGGATGAAAAAACAAATTCTTACGATAAAGAAAAGAAGAATGTATTTATCACTACAATCGTAAAAACTCGGCCATTTCCGTGTTACACCGGTTCAATGTAAACAATCAGTGGATACTGTTGAAGAAATTCACAAAGTAATAACGAAGTTTGACTCCTCCATAAAAGCGAAACACAAACAGATCGAGTGTCTGCAGTCTCTGTTGGCAGAAAAAGACGTCATAGCTAATCTGCCTGTTGGTTACGGCTGATCTGACTATCGTCACGTGATTTTGTATGATGGCAGTGGTTTTAAGCCAGCGTAGCGATGTCGTAAACCCTGTGCGGAGTTTGTGGTACAGTCTGCCCTTGCAGACAAATTAGTGAAGTCATGTAATACAAAAATAAGAATCACAATTTGATACTACTAAGATTTTAATTGTGTTTTTACGCTGTTTTTTATTATTATTTTTTTCAGTTGTAGTTGTTTAAGAAGCAAAAGAAACAAAACACCATAGTATATTTATAAACATGTGTTCTATTTATTTGCTGAAATAGCAAAAAACATAACCGTTAAAAATACAATCGCTTCTTAAAAGCTGTGACGTTATCCGATAGAAATTTAAAAAAATAATTATAAATATTAGGGTCAACCCAATGACATGAGGACATCGCTATTCAGATTGTATACATTAGAATATATTACAGCATACGAAATAAAAAGATAAAACTCTTAACGTTTATTGCTTTCAAAAGAATTAAAGACACTTTTCAGCTTGACATTACTTTTTGTAAAAGTTTGTTGCATATCTGGAATCCATATACATTAAAGGTAACAACGTGAATTAAACAAGAACACATTTTTTAAAAATAGTTACATATTGTATGCGTGTGTAGGACACATGTTTAGCCAGGTCAGCGATTACAAGAAGACGGTTTACGAACAAAGCAAGTCTGTTGCCAAGTAGTTTTCTCGAGCCAATTGAGGTTTAACAATTCGACATGTTGGTTTATCAAGGCCTGTCAGGACCAATGGCCTTAACCGCAGTCTCCACATTGCGTTATTTGTCAATTGACATATAGCCGCTATCACACTTCTCTATTATGGCCTAACAGGTCACGCATTTTTTCACTGTACATTTATCATACAAAATTACTTATTACACTGTATGACTGGTTCAGTTACGAATGTCTGTGTTTATAATCTTATAGTATAGCCTGAATACTCGAAGAGTATGAAATAAAACGTAAATAAAGGGTAAACTATGTCAAAATTGGCGATGTATTGACGTTGGTCGTGTTTATTAAACTTTCAATTACAATGTGACAAATGAAACTCAGTCTCGAATCATTTATGAATGTGACGACGACGACGACGACGTCATTTGTCCACATGAACATAATTGCTGATGCTGCAGGAGGTGACAGACACGACTTCTAATAATCAGATGTTACCTTTAATCTGTATCTATTTCTGATGATAACAGAAAAAAGCATATTGTAACAACCCTTAATACTACAATTAAACAACTTAATAATAAGAGATATGATTAAACAGTGATGTTTAATAGATTTAAATAAACAGGTGATAAAAACACCTACCTGTCCAGTACACATCTTTGTGCCATTGTTAGTAGTATTTAAACACAAGAGGTCTTAAAACAAAATATCATTATGACAAACAAAGGCAATGTGTAAATATAAATATTGCTTAAGGTGTTGTAGTAGTCACTCGCCGACATTGTTTCAATCGGTGCAGTCACAGGCTGTTCTTTTCTTCTTCTCGCAGAATTTAATTAATTCTTCTGCAGGTAAATTTTCCCTTTTTATTAAGAAAAGAAAATCGTCTGTATCCATTAATAAGAATATATGACAAAGTCCTATGAGCATTGCAACATACACCAAACACCGAAAAGGCACAGAACAAAGGTATTTCGCATGCAAGCCAAGCGAAAATAAGAACAAATTTGTAAAGAGTCATTTAAGGAAAAAAGCAAACCCGACAAATACCGCCTTGAAACAATGCCCGTGAATGACTTCTACGACACATGCTTCCCTAGAGGTCAGATTTCAACAGGAACAATTAACTCTAAAGTAATGAAATATTAGCTTTACTTAGTTGTCTACTTTAAACTATGAACTTTATCTACATTAAAAATTGTGAATAATTATGCTAATTTGTGATAATTACGTTAACACACACAAAATCTCAGAAACGTTTATAATCTATTTGTACACTGCATATAAAGCCGAATATTAAGTAATTATGTGGAACATTCAGAAAGTTCTGAAAGTATTTTGACATCTCAATATAAAGTGACATAGATAGACACGACATATTTATGTCAGCAAGCAATCTGTTGAAATATTAAATACCTCTTTTTGATGACGACAATCTAAAATCATAAAAAGTAATTAAATAAAAGACACTTTTTATTAATAATCGACAAATAAACAGATCGATGAAAAAATACGATATATAAAATTAATACAATAAAAAAAATTAATTATTCACTATAATGCTTCAACCACGAAATCCAGCTAACATAAACAGTTAACACGACAAGTACTAATTGTTAAAATGTCAGTATCCTGTCGCTAATTGTAAGATAAAGCCATGCACATTAACCTCTGAGACATTGGGAAAGGGTTAAGGAAAACTCTAGAGAAGAGTTTTGACATGGAATGAGATTAAAAAACGAATAAGTGGTTGAAGGAACAATAATTGAGAAGTATGAGCAAACAAAAGCCATATAAAGACAACAATTAGAAGAAAAGGAAGTAGGAATTGGGACGGTAGTAGAATTGGTAGAAGAAAAGGGAAAAGAAAAACGAGAGAAGAAAGTAAGGACTAAAAACATAGCCATGTGACATAAAACGATATTCATCCAACTTTATAGTTCAGCCAGGAAATGTGATCTGGCGTCCCATGTTGCAAAAACGCAACATCATATCGATCGATGGGCATTTATTGCCATGATCGTCGAATTATGAAAGACACCCACACTGGAGGTCCATTATTATTAGGGTCTTAATTGGTCCCAGATATATCAAAGTACATAAGATTCTGAATTAGATGACTGGTTTTGTACAAGGACATCCATTAAACTTTCCAGTATGTCTGCTTTGTGTAATACTATAATGTCAAAAATACAACCTTTTATGTTTTAAACTGTATTTGACGGCACACTAGGTTTGTGTTAGTAATTTGTAAATCTTCTCAATATATGAAATGTCAGTCAGTCAGTTAGTCAAATGCACAGGGCATGTTGCCACTTTGCGGCCCAACGAACTACGTCTTTTCTCCACCTACTCCTTGTTTCTCGCCCTTCTTTCAGCCGTTGCAAGGGGGATGCCGCAGAGATCTCGGATGTTGTCCCGCCATCTTTTATGTGGTTGTCCTCTCTGTCTTCTACCTTGAAAGTCTTTCCTGAAGCTTGCATTGATTAAGTTGATGTCAGGACTACGGACAACATTACCAAACTAACGTAATCGCCTTGCATTGACAATTTCCTCGATCGTTTCTCCAACCACCAGGATTTTCCTGACATCTTCATTTCTAATTCTGTCACGACTAGTGACACCGAGGATAGCTCTCAAGCATTTCATTTAAAAACAAATTCAAGGAGTTCATCTTTGCTACTGTGGTTCTTCATGTCTCGGCTCCATAAATTGCTATTGGGAGGATTAATGCCCTGTAAAGTCGTATCTTCAGTTTCCTTGATATTTGTCGTGAGCTCCATATGTTTGACATTAAGCGGCCAAACGCCTGAGACGCTATCGAAATCCTGCTCTTTGTGTCTGCAGAACATTCTGGAACGATGCTTCCAAGAAACTTGAATTTATCGACATTTGGTATCATGTCGTTTTCTATTAGAATTCGGCCATCCTCTGGTGTTAGAACAGCGCACTTGGATGGGTTTATTTTAAGACCCCATTTCCGACATGCGTTTGACTGTTCTGAAGTAGCTATTTGTAGTTTTTTGAACATTGCCGACACAAATGTTGTATTGTCTGCGTATCGAATGTCGGTCAACATAGAATCATTTAAATCAAAGTGAGAGTCCAGACTTTTAACTTCTCTCATTACATAGTCTAAGAATAAGTTGAAGAGCATTGGTGGCATTATGCACCCTTGTTTGACGTCGATATTTACTGGGGAAAAATCTGTTAGTTGTCCTGCAATTCGTACAGTGCATCTTGTATCATCGTAAATTTTCCTTACAAGATTCACTATCTTTCGGATGATTCCAATATGCAGCATAATCTTCCACAGGGTCTGTCCCATACAAGGAATGTGACGCAATTATCTATACATGTATGCAAACAACATTAAAATAGCTAATGAAAAAACGCAGCAACAATACTCAAGCTAGGGGATGACATAGAGTAATAGCCGGTCAACAACAGACGTCAGTAACAGTAAAGTCACAGAAAATTACACTGAAAATAGAATATAATTGACAGACCCTTGTGCCTTGTACAGGGAATGTGACGCAATAAACATATTTGTTAAAAGGAAACATAGACTTTATGAAAATATGCAACAAGGATACCCTTGCTGGGGAGGACATAACGAAATCTGCAATCAAAAAAGACGTCCAAGTCAGAAAATTTGCAGCAAATTAGCTTGGAAGCCGAGTATGTTTATATTGTCGGGACACACTGTCTCTTTCTGGGAATGTGACGCAATGAACGATATATGTTTATACACAAGACGAATTGACCTTACAGAAAAATACAAAATAAATATTCTAGCTAGGGGATGACATGAAGAAATACTCGATCGAAGAATGACGTCATAGACAGCTAAAATAACGGAAAACTAAGTTAACATGTGTAGATTTGACATCAATCTGTGGATTAAAAAAGGGAATGTGACAATATACATGTTTATCAACACGACATGTTGCTATGTTTCTATTTCGAACAGGCAACACCCGTTCTTACTGCAGTTGCATTTTGGGAGCAACAAATGCCCTGACCCCTTGCAGCTTGTGCAGGGCTACTTTTTTCACGTAGATGGAATTGGTTGCCACTTAGAAAGCCTCGTCAGGCGTGAACTGATGAAGCACCTGCAGGAGGTTGATAATGGCATGGGCCAGCATGCTTGCCCTTAGGTGGTTGTAATGCAGCTTGGTGCTGCCGCAGTAGGACGTGGCCCAATGGGCACCTTTCTGGGGCTCCGACCAGCGTGCCGATTTGGCGGGTATCGAGGACCAGGAAGTCGAGCTCTCCAGGGTCTATTGCGAGCCTCCTGGTCAGCCTTTTTCCAATGGCCTGGCTGCCCTGGGTAAATTTCTCGATAATGCTACAGCCCAGGTTTTAATGTTCTTGAAGCCAACCTCCGTTTGCTTCTCCAATGTGATGATAGCCTCTCGGACCCTAAGAATCAACAGGGACATCGGGGCCCAACCGTTCTCTGTGAAATGCTTCCCAAACCAGGCAGGGATGACGGGGTGGACTTTTGGCGTAAACTCCCACTCCTGGACCTCGGCGAAGCCTGTACCAATGTCTTCCGGGAAAATGCCATTTATGGCCACACGGGCCATGCTGTGGCCCGGTTGCCTGAACCTTTCGGAAATAAGGCTTGGCCTCACTGTGCCCCTGGAAGATTGCGGGGTAGCAGCCTTTAATGTCAATAGAACTTCCGCAGTGTCAAAGCCCATCGAGTTCCAAAGCCCGCCGTGGCGGTGCTCCACGCAAGCCTTCACGATGTCCGGGAGGAGGCTGGCTGGGGTTGTCTTTCAGCCGTTGCGCCCTTTCGCCCTGATGCTGGCTGCATGGTTCTTGTCAAAGGCTCTCTCGGCTAGAGACTCATCCCCCAAGTATCTACACACTCTCTGCAGCCTTTTGTGGGCCTCCTGAGTACGGTATGTGCGGCCATCCGGGAGCCATCCGAGAGCACTAAATGGTCGACGCTGAGGTGCCTGTCTTTGTCCTCCGAGCAGCCAGAAAGCATTGTGTAAGACATGTAGGCAAGCTTCTAGCCCTAAAAGTCTGTCTCTTTGGGATCAAGGAAAGATCACATTTCTGCCAAACAGTGCTTATAAAGCTTTGATTTTAAGCCCCCGTCGCTATCTTTACGCACTTTACGCCTCTTTACGTACTTTAAAGGTATGTCATCTAATAATGACAGTGTGGCGATTTGCATAGTTCACCGGTGTTCGGCAACAAGTAAGTAAACAATAAATAAACAACAATAATATAACTACAATTTAAACGAAAGTAGTCTTTTTGAACAAATTGTGATATGTTTGAAGGATATCTATTGCAGAGTAATATGTTGTTATACGTCTCTGTCTATTTTTAGCTAATTGATCGGTAATTGTAGCGGGTACAGGAATAGTCGTACCATTACGATCTCGTACCGGGAATACTCGTACCATTTTGGGAAAGGTCTTACCATATATGATTTGTACAGGGAATGGGGTAATGGGTTAATTAGAGGTGATAATTAGGCTTAACATTTGATTAGATAGGTGTCACTTCTCACGTGAAATTCATCAGAATATTTAATTTGATATTTTTCTTCGTGAAAGATATATGAACGAATTGTAAATCACATCTGATTACATCAAACAAAATAAAAAACGAAAAAATACAGCATTGAATGAATAAATGATTACATTTATTAAGGTTTTTGATATAATTACATGGCAAAATCCTCATTAATGGATTAAATCTAATAGTCAGATACCAAAACTGAGTGGACAGTAAAATCAGTACAAATTGTCATCAAATTAAATATCATTTTTAATACTCACACACAAAAATATCACATGTTTACAATATTGAGTGCGTAAAATGAAAAAATGAACAAAAAATCAACAGCGTCGATCTAAACAACTACAATATTACAAAAAATGTATCACTTTCCATCAATACATGTTTAAAAAATTAAGTGCAGATAAAATCCTTTAAGTTGTTACATACAATCTCCATACTAAACATTTACGCATATATCTTATATGTGGTACGACTATTCCCAATTCGGTACGAAATTGTAACGGTACGAGATTGTAGTGGTACGACTAATTTTTTAAACATGAATTGGCTATTTCTCACGTCTTTTAGTTCGCTTTGATCTCACGCATTTTCGTCACATTTGCATAATCCCGATATAACCAGATTTTGGATACCTCACAAAAACTTGTCTTTTGCATAGGCACTCGATTGTATTGACTTTTTTTCCAGATCAGTTGAAATCTTCAGTTTTTAATTCTAGTATTAATTAAGGCATTTATAAATCGATTTGATGTGTAAACTTGATAAAAATGAAAACTCACAAATGTAAAATTTGTTGTCAATGCAAAGGTATTGTTTTGCATGAGTTCATCAACTTAAGAGCTTGAACCATCTCAGACACTATAAATGCTCACCAGTTGAGTTGTGTCCTGCTACATAGTATCTCAGTAAATCATAGCAAGGGACAGGTTTAAATATGGCCCGGCTGTAAAATAAAGTACGGCACCTAAAGGGAATACACGTCCCTACCCCTTAACGTCTCTATTTCATATAACATTTTTAAAATTATTTGTTATATTAAAGGGTACCTTGATGGCTATCTTAGAAACATTTAACGTTGAAAGTATTTTAATTAGAAGTACATACAATTTTGTCTAAAAGTTGGGCCGTCTTTTTGTCAAAATTATGTCAGCAATGGAAAACACAGCCCTACCCCCAAATTCCTTTGTTTCAAAACAAAACAGGAAAACCTGATTAGCAATATTTAAATACTTTTATATTAAATTTATGTCAATTAGGTGATTATTAAATTCCATCTGAAGTATGACCCAATGATTTTCCTGTTGAGGTGCATTTGAGTGGAAGGAGCTTTTTGTTTAATAAACAGTGTAATTCAATTCCATGTACTGGAAGATTCGACATATTGTGTAATAAAAAGCTTATCTTGCAAACCGAAGCAATCATTTTTTTAATAGGGTTGACACTGTTTATTATCCGATCATTCAGCCTAACCTTTTCACCACTGATAATTTGTTTGACATTTTTAAATTTTGCTTGGGGAGCGAATAAGAAGAAACATCAGAATTCAGGGATAATTATTCATGTAACATATCTTTTGCTAGCAAACTATTGTTTAAATGTATTTTCCCTTTATTTATTTTATCAAATGAATATTCTGCATTTAATGCATCATTGTTTGAATGTTAACAGTTGTCATCTTTTACACTTTCTCTGTTTGTAATTGAAAGTTTTTTCTCACAATCAAAACTCACCTTTTTTCGGCTTGAGGAAATATTTTCAAAGTCATGTTTCTGTTTTTTGTTTGTTTTATCTTTTACTGTTGAATTGTCTTTTTAACAGAGCTGAGTTGAGTATTTGAAAGTTGTTTTTTTTACCAGATTTTGGGTTTTTTAAACCACTATGAACTTCTTTAGCAAGTGTGAAACAAATAATAGAATCAGGAGCAGGATTAACTGCAAAATTTGTTTTGATACTTTTGATAGGTTTTATTTTGGCAACACATGTTCTACTGTGTCTTTTTAACTGTTACAAGTTTTTAATAGGATTACCTTTGTTAACAATAGATGGATAATTACTGGATATTTTTACTGCTAAGATATGGTAACAAGTACCAGTAGAGGGACAGCTGCGGTAATTTTTTTTCCCATATATATTGTTACAACATGCTTCATACACCTTCTACTACATATGATTTCATAGAAAATTTGATTTTATCATTATCAAAAACGTGTTTTGCTATCATTTTCTGTTAAAAAATTTTCAGTTCCCTCTTCTTCATCACTGTCTTTGTCATCAACGGAGGATACATTTTTTTTTTAAAGAAATGTTTTGGAAAGGGGTCTACATCATTTACACCAGGTACATTAGTGAGTTTCATAATTGCATACAGGCAACACTGCGCCCAGTATTCTACAAGTAGATTCACTCAAGATGGAAACCACTCAGCCCATCAAGGTTTTACATACTGATGTTGGTAGTGGTAGTGCGTCTGCACATAGGCGGCCCTACAATTCTCCAATACTTTGACTTTTGGCCCCTTTATAGACCATACAGTCTAAATCTGATTACTAATCTCAGACTTTGTCTACTGATTGTTTGAGATCTGATTCTAGTCATTGATCCAGTGAAATTTAATCTAATCTCTTCTCGTTATGTTCACTTGGTGGGATTTAACTTTCTCACAGCCTTCAGCAAAGTTTTGGTTCCACTATCTCATTCTGTTAGCAATCTCAAACTGGCCTAAGTCGTCCTGAGCAAAGCAAAATGTTCATGTGAGATCGCTACTATCTTCCCAATGGGAAGGTCTTCCTGTTGCGCTGGTGAATTTACACAGCTATTTGTCTGGGGTCTTCCTCCACCAAAATTGCTGGATGTCTCTATGATGATCATAATTGGTTTCTGTGATGTGTTTAATAATCAAACAAAACAAAACTGGCACTTTTATAACCTAGGTGCAACCCTCTCTTTTCTCCCTTATCCAATGTTCCATCAAGCATCAGTCTGGTGGACTTGGGAGGATCTTTTTAGCTCACCTAAGCACAATGTGCTCAAGGTGTGCTTTTCTGATACCGCTTTGTCTGTCGTCCCACGTCCTTCGTGCAGAGTTAACATTTTAGCTTGTGAACACACTAGTGGCCACAGTTTTTATCCAGTCTTCATCAAATTTGGTCATAATGTTTGTCTGAATGAAATCTTGGATGAGTTCATTATTGGGTCAACTGGGGTAAAAAGAAAAGGTCACTAGGTCAAATTTTAGGAAAAGGTTGTGGACACACTAGAGGCCACATTTATAGGTCAATCTTCATCAAACTTGGTCAGAATGTTTGTCTGCATGAAATCTTGGATGAGTTTGTTATTGAGTCACATGAGCTCAAAAAAGTAGGTCACTAGATCAAATTTTAGAAAAAGCTTGTGAACACACTAGAGGCTCCATTTATGGCCCAATCTTCACCAGACTTGATTAGGATGTTTGACTGCATGCAATCTTGGATGAGTTCATTACTGGGTCATGTGGGGTCAAAAAAGAGGCCACAAGGTCAAAACTTAGGAAAAGCATACAAACACACTAGATGCCACATTCATAGCCCAAACTTCACCAAACTTGATCAGATTGTTTGCCTGCATGAAATCTTGGATGAGTATATTATTTGGTCACATGGGGTCAAAAAGTAGGTAACTAGGCCACATTTTAAAAGAACCTTGCGTAAACACTTAAGAGGCCACATTGATGGCCCAATCTTCACCAAACTTGGCCAGAATGTTTGCCAATATGAAATCTTACATATGTTTTGAAGTGGGTCATGTGGATTCAGTAGGTTACTAGGTAAAATTCTAGAAAATGTTATCAACCCAGAGGCCACATTAATGGTCCAGTCTTACCAAAGATTTCTAAAGTAAATAACACTCAATTACTTGAAACTAGATATGAGCCTACTAAAAGCCTGTGTCCTCAGGTGAGCGGTTAAGGGCCATCATGGCCCTCTTGTTTCTTATTGTGAGTTACGTTACTTCCTCCTTTACCTTTGCCCTTCCTGATCCTCATCTATCATCCTTTAGATTTATGACATCAGGGCTCTGGGGTCTCGAAGAGTCTTTCTTACACATCTACCAATTGGAAATGATAGCTGAACACCTTGCCCTTCTATCCTTTAGCTCTCATGTGGTTAATCACTATGTATTACAGTGCCAACAGTACTAAAGTGGTGTCTTATGTTGGGAAACATGGTGAGCGTATCACTTGATCTTCCCTTTCACAGAGATGAGAAACCTCCTGATGTTCTGTCATTTTGTTTGCTCAACGTATCTATGTGAGAAACATCTACTAGACAATCGCAAGGTTTTAGCAGATCGTCTGTACTGTCACCATGAAATTCTTGCTGCAAATAGTTTCATCGAAGTGCACATGAATGTTGTCTTGTAAATCATTCATATCATGTACTCACCTACACTGGATCCTTTTGAAACCAATTATCAATTATAGTCTAGACCCAGCAGCAGTGGCAGGCAATGCACTTTCTGTAGCTTGGAATGAACTGGTCAAGTTTGCTTTCTTCTCTGTTCATTCTGATCTGAACAGTGCTATGCAAGGTCATGTTTGAAGATTATTAATCTTGCTAGAGACGTCTGAGTATGTTGTATTCACCTCATCAATCTCTACTCTTTCAGTGGGATCTCATATCTTAGAAAGGACATCTCTTTCACTGAGTTCTGGCTATGCTTCACCTTCATGTTTGGCTGTTGTCAATGAGGGCTTGCAAAAGAAGAAAAAGTTGTCTATACAAGCTGCCTCATTTATTGCCTGGGAAAAACATTCATCTCCTTCCAGCAGTCTAAATTGCTAAGCGGTATACAAAAATTAGCTGACTTATTTGTATTCCTTGTTGGACACGAAGACTTGCAGTCAGTACAATCACAGGATACAAATCTGTATTATGCAATATTCTTAGAGTTCATGGTTTTAAGATTATTGGAAAAGATTTTTTCCTAGCAGAACACATGCATTCCTCGAATCCTCTTAACCTTTTCCCCCCTTGCTCTCTTCCAAATAAAATGAGATTTGTAATACATACTTTTTGACTAACTTATGGCTCCTTATAAACCCCTTTGTATGGTCTTCTTTTATTTTATCTTACATCTTACTGAAAAGCAAGTTTTCTTTTCTATGCAGCAGCCTTCAAAACAAGTTTTGAGATCCATTATACATCCTGTCACTACTCCAAGTCTCTTTAGACACCTGGATTGTATTGACCTAGATAGATATCCAGTCACTATGCACCCTAGTGACTAAATGAAGGGGTGTTGAATAAACCTTAGTTTATTATACCCCTACAAACAAAGTAAATCCTATCACTATGCACCCTAGTGTCTAAATGAAGGGGTGTTGAATAAACCTTAGTTTATTATACCCCTACAAACAAAGTCAATCCTATCACTATGCACCCTAGTGACTAAACTAAGGGGTGTTGAATAAACCTTAGTTTATTATACCCCCACAAACAAAGTTAATCCAGTCACTATGACTAAATGAAGGGGTGTTGAATAAACATAAGTTTATTATATGTTTGCGGGGATATATAGGAGTGAGCTTGTCAGTCAGACAGTCTCTCAGTTTTCATTGTTTCCGGATACAGGTCAAGTTCAACTTTGGGACTAGGGGGTCAATGTCAAGGTCACTTTTACTAAAAAGAGAAAAAACCTTTTCCTTTCCATAACTTCAGTTAGGAATGATATATTGTGATGAACTTTGCTGCATAATTAGCTTCTGTGATTGAAAGTGGGGCCAGTGGGGTCAAGGTCATTCTTACTGAAAATACAAAGATGGTTTCTGCTCAATAACTTAAGTTAGGAATGAAATATTATTTTGAAATTTGCTGTATAGGCAGCTTCTGAAAAGTCAGTGCTTGACAATGGGGCATGTGGAGTCAAGGTCAATGTCACTGTTACATGTGTCTACGTTTTTTGTGTTACCTTATGACATTGACTCTAAGCTCAACAGTTCCAGTATCAAGCACCCATGTGGAGGTGTCAGCCACCTTTAGCTAGTAGGCATAGAACTATAAGAAAGGCTAGAACTACTGAAACTGAATAATTCAAATGGATTTTTAAAAGATACTGTTCATAAACATTTTTGATGTTATATAATTTGTTCATCAAATATGTGTGATACTGAGCAGGAATAAAATAGGCCAGCATATTCCTCAATAGGAAATGGTGAGGCAAAAGTCTGATGGTTTCTAGAATAGAAAGACTTAGCTGACAGATCTATTCTGCCTTGTGAAACTTTGCACTATTAATCTTGCATAGAAAACTTATTTCCTGACTCATAAAAGTTAGAAATAAGCAATTAAAGCTCCTCTTTGATAATTATCGTCTATCAATCTGCCAACCTAGAGAAAGTCTAAGAACATTTTACAATCCTTGATATCATGGGCAATTAGTAATTTCTAGGCAGAAAGTAAAAGCTAGCAACAAGGTTTACAACACAATGGTTTTCATTGAACAAAAGTGTACATTTTTTTAATATATATATATATATATATATATATTTATATTTAACAAGCAGAACAATTAATCATTTTTCTCAAATAAAGCCAAAGCTGATCCAAGTCCTAGTAAAATTGTCCCTGGTACTCGCTATTATCTTGGTAATTTTTGGTTTTCCCTCGGTGTAAATAAATGTCGATCAATGTTGCCTATTTCAGCATAGTAATATTAACAACTAACTTTAGGTTTATAATGAGAAAATCAGCGTGTCCTACCAGTAGGGGCATTAGAATTCTCCGGCTGCCGCTACCTGTAGCGGGGTAAGAACTCTCCAAAGGTAGTCCACCCGGTAGTAGTGCCGTGTGTGGCGACCCACTATCTCTACCACAAGGGGATCCTGGTGGTTGAGGTCTTTGTTGACTTGTCAGGATATTAACATATAAGTCGACCCTGACCAACACACTACTTTGGCCGGGGTACTGGTCCTGTATCCCCAATCGGCTAACCCCTCGGCTGGTGCTGGTTACCTTTTACTCCCTTCATCCCAATTTCTTGCCTCAGACTTTCCACTCTTTTTCTCCTTTTTCTGACTTCAAAAATATATTGTGTTTCGTAAACTCCTTTTCTCATATTTTCCCCTATTAACTATAATCCAGCTGCCTGTCGACATCTCCTTAACGAATCAATCAGGCATTTTATATGCTTTATAGTATATTTTATGTCGGAGTATCGCATCTTGGTATCACTGGTATTGGGAGGTCAGAGATCCACTCCCATAAGACGCCCGTTGTTGGGCTTCATGGTAGGTGGTGAGCCAGGATGCTGAATGATTATAACAATCTCTCATGGAATGCAAACGTAAATTCAAAGACCTGATCCCTACTTTATCATCAGAAGATTCCGATACCTACAAGCATGTGCTTTCCTCACCTCATTGTTGTTGAATCGACAGAAAAAAAACGATACCAAAGTATCCCCTAAAAAATGATGGCATACTAATTGAAACTGATTGTAAAACCTACTCCGATAAACTTCTTAAACTTACCGACTTCTGTTCCTTAAAAGTAAAAACTAACCCCCACTATTCTTTGAACTTGTTGAAAGGAGTTATTCGATGCCCTGACCTTGCTGGTTTCTCTGAGGATATCCTCAGGGAACTCACGTCACAGGAGATGTGTGTGTCCACAGGATTTCATTCCTGAGAGACGGCCGGCGAGTTCCGACAAATACTTTTATTTTAACTTTTGCCAACCCATCACTCCCTACTTTGATTAAGGTTGGTTACCTCAACGTAAAAGTTCAGCTGTACATTCCCGATCCACTTAGGTGTTTTCATAGTCAGAAGTTTGGTCACCACCATTCCCTGTGCAAGGACAATGATTCTTGCCCATGTTGCCCACGTTGCGGTGAAGTGTCTGCCAAGCACAGGGAAGACGTATGTCACAACCCACTTAAATGTGTTAATTGTGCTGGACCATATGAGACCAAATCCAGGGATTGCCCTGCCTGGAAACTAGAAAATGAAGTACTAACAGTAACGTACACAAATGACATCGCCTTTCTCGAAGCCAGAAAGTTGGCAAAAGACAGGGCAACACCTGCTAGAGACGCAACATATGCCTCAGCAGCCATAAAAAGCATCTCAGAGCACAAGGACAATTTCACCCAGTATGAGGTCCCAACTGGTGACCAAACTTCTGACAAAGTCATCATTCCTTACAAATACAAGGTATCAGAATCTTCTGAGACTCATACTTCTCCCTCGACCAAACACACTGCCTCTTCATGTCAGTCTGTAAAGAGTAGTGCAAAGCACAAAGCAAGCCTGCAGCAAAGGACCAGGTCTCCTCTAAGGAGACTCCTGGTCCTTCGAGGCAGAGGAGAGGACATAGTCCTCCCACCGCCCCAAACACTAGTGTGATAAACACCCATCAAAACAAATTTGCGTGTCTAATGTTTCCATCAGACACTAGAAAACCACCAAGGTCACCTGTAAAAGCACCATTAAATATAGTCTAAAAAGTAAGTTGAATTATCCCATGAAAAATAGAATCATCCAGCGGAACTGTTGAGGTCTTAAGGCCAATTTCAATGAAATACTTATTCTGTTATCTATGCTAAATCCTGCTTGCTTTGTCTTCTGGAAACCTTTATTTAAGACTCTGATAAATTTGATTTGAAGAGCTTTACTTGTTATAATCATATACATACAACTTGCGAGAGAGCATCTGGAGGATCGACAATTATTAACCAACTGCAAAAAATATGGGCAAGTCGATAGAAAACTGTATTGCCCATAATAATATATGTCTGGTCAATAATAAAAAGCCAAAATATGTGCATCCTGCAACTGGGCATTATTCATAAGACCTAACATTGTGTCACCCCTCTGTATATTTAGATTACACTTGGAATGTGCACAATGACTTTTGTGGAAGTGATCATTTTCCTGTAATCTTTACCAACTTTTGCCAATAGATGACGATAGTCCATGTTAGCAGATGGACAGAGCAAACTGGGACCTGTTCGCAGCACTTTGTTCTGCAGAACTTGGCCCAAGTTTAATATGAAATGTAGATGACAAAATTGTCGCATTTTCAAACACTTTGCACAATATTGCAGAAAGGTGTGTACCTAAGACCTCGACTAAATCAAAACAAGCCTTGGTTTTATGAAGAGTGTAAAACATTTTTTCGTAAACATAGGGCAGCATTAAAGCAATTTGATGTTCGACCTACCGATACAAATCTTAATAAACTTAAAATAGAATGGGCTTAAAGTCGCCAGACTATAAAACATGCCAAAAGATCATCTTGGCAAAAGTATGTTTCAAAAATAAATGGAAAGACTTCCATCAAAAACGTTTGGTCTGGTATTAAAAAGATTAGCAGTAAACCATCATATTCAACTGTTAACCACCTTAAAACAAATCGCACAACTAAAAGTAAACAAAACATTTCAAACACATTGGCTGAAAATTTTGCCAAAACTCCTCAGCGGCAAACTACATGCCTCAATTTCAAACCTTTAAACACTCTGCTGAAAGGGAAAAGCTTAAATTTAAATCTAATAATAATAAAACTTACAATCAATCCTTTTCCTTGAAAGAGCATAAAGATGCTCTAAATAAATCGCATGATACAGCTGCTGGTCCAGATGACATACCATACCAATTTTTAAAACATTTTTGTAGAAAAACATTGTTACTTTTGTACCATTCCCTAATTCGGTCTAAATTAGATTACAGAAGCATAGTCTATGGTTCTGCCAGGAGGTCCTATCTCCAGATGCTGGATGTCGTTCACAACCAGGGACTTCGTCTAGCTCTAGGAGCGTTTAGGACCTAACAAGTGCAGGGCCTTTACGTTGAAGCCAACGAACCGTCATTATACTTGTGTCGCGAGAAACTTTCTTTGCAGTGTATAATTAAACTCATATCTACCCCTGATAACCCAGCGTTTATATGTGTTTTCAACCCTAAACATGAAGAGCTTTATGATCGATCACCTAAAGCCATCAGACCTCTTGGTTTAAGGCTTAAAGGTAGCATAAACACATCAGGTATAAAACTCGATAGCATTTCTGAAAACCCCACAATTGAACATCCACCATGGCAACTCTGTTCCACTGATGTGAATTGAGAACTCTATAAGAATAAAAAGTTGAACAAAGATCCTTTGATTTTACAATCTGAATTTCTCGAACTCCATGAGAAGTATTCTGATCACCTTCATATATATACTGATGGTTAAAAGATGGACACTTACGTTGGCTGTGCCTCCATAAGTAATAGCCACTGCATTAAACAAAGACTTCCTAACAACTCGTCTATCTTCACAGCTGAAATCCCGGCTCTAGATCTAAGCTTTGTTTTCCTTTCAGAACATTCTGGTGAAAAATATGTCATATTTTTAGACTCATTATCTGTATTGAAGATAATTCACTGAACTATTCAAATCCACATGTTTGCACTGTTCTTGTTAAACTTCAAAGTTTATATGACACGAAATCTCCTTCTGTTGGCTTCCTAGTCATGTAGGCATCCGAGGAAATGAAGATGCAGACAGGGGTGCAAAATCTGCCTCAGCCCTCACTGATACAGATCTTGGCATCCCACACACTGATTTTAAATCACTTATTAACCGATATATTTTAACGAAATGGCAAACAAGTTGGGACAATAATATTTATAACAAAATACACGTAATTAAACCTAACTTTGGTGCCAATGTCTCTACTTGCAGAGAAAGTAGTTCGGAAGACATAGCTCTTACCCGGTGTCGCATTGGACATACTAGATTAACTCATTCATATCTTTTAAAAAGGGAAGTTCAACCTGTATAAGTTCCTTACCAGGAACCACAACCATATTTTCTTACAGTGCATCGACACAGACCATATTCGGTCGAAGTATTTTAATGTCAATAACATGTACAAACTGTTTAGGACAGTGTCAGATTTTAAACGTGTATGCTCATGCTGTCCTGACTGTCTGCCCTATCATTATTAACTATGTTTATAGCAGATGGCCCAGGCTGGGGTGAAGATGGAAAGCAAACAGACTTCTTACTGGTTACAGAAGGGGATTTCATAGGGGTAGTCTTGTTGGTAGATTTCTTCACAATTGTAACATTCTTCTTAGACTGCTGATTACCAGAAAGAAAAGGGGGAAAAACTTCTTTCTAGGCTTGTTTACCACTGATGTATTCTTTCTGCCATTGAAGAAATCTTCTACTGGAGCCTTTTGCACTGGTTTGGGTGTTTTGGCAACACATGTAGAAGACTCCTCTTCAGTGAAACTCTCCTTTTCATCACCTTCGTAAATAGAGGGAGTGGCAACTTGCCTCTCACTGATGGTTTCCCTTGAAAGGGGATATATTCTTGATTTCTTAAATGCAGAGGACAGATTTGGTGGAGACATAGCCTATATATATGGTTTGCTGCTAAGTTTATCTATATCATACTTAGTAACTTGTATGCCTGGGCTCCTCTGTAAGTAAAGCTGACATTCCCTTCTGTACATAGTCTTAAAAGTACCAAATACACGTACATCCAATGGCTGAGTAACATGACTGATATAGGGTGGTAACGCAAAGAGTACAACATTGTGTTTCTTAGCCCAATTAACCAAAGGTACAGACATGTGAGACTTATGCCCATCATACAAGATCAGGGTGGGTTGTTTGTTACCCTGAAATATACCAGCATTGCCAGAGAAATGTCCAGTAAGATAGCTCTGTAATATGGCAGAGTTTGACCATCCACTGTCCAACATCTCACCTCCTGAGCCAGGTGGAGCATCTACTAGAAACAGTGGATTCTAGCACTTTCCGGGAAAAATGTAGTATGGGACAATACAATTTCCAATAGCATTATCCCCTCCAATAATGGTGACAGTAGAAGAACTACTAGAAGTAATTGCTTGGGGTTGTGTATGTGCACCACAGACAATCTTTGGTGGAAAGTGTTCAGTGTTTACACCTGTTTCATCTACATTATATATCCTGTCTGGTTTGTCCTGAAGGTTATTGGAAGTGAGCACAGTAGACAATGCCTTAAAATATTTATTCAGCACATCCTTTAAAGCACACTTTGCACGCTGAGTGGATAACTTCTGTGGCTTGGCTATTTTAAGAGAGTGCCACCTTTTCATGAAGCTGTAGAACCAAGCATTACTAATTGTTCTGCTGCTCTGGGCCTTCTTACCACAGAACAAGGCAAAATCATTTGCTAAGTACTGAACATTGGTCTTTGTATAGCCACTGGCCATGTGTATCATGTGGTCAGCCAATTGTCTCTCTTCGTATTCTGTGAAGAACCTGTCTGGGCCTGGGTTCCCTTCTATTGATACATTGCCCCTGGTCCTGTCTCTCAGTGTGAACTCAGGTACTTGATAATGTCGGGCAGCTTGGTAGACTGACATGGTTATCAAGGATAGCCATATATGCGGCAGTAAGGTTGGGAGGATCATACTGTTATCTCAGCTTTTTGGTAGAAGAGTCCTGTTAATACGACAGTACATAATTTTGTAACCAGATTTATAAAAGAAAAGTTAGTGTTTTTTTCTGATTTGCAAAATAAGAATAACAATGTAAGCTCGAAAATGTTAACTGTTAAAGACAAAACAGAAAATCAAACATTGACTCATATGTTTTTGACTGGACTGGCAACTGTATAATGATCAATGTACAATAAATATTACAAACTGCCATAAATGGTCCTTATTTGCTTCCGTAGGAAAAAAAAAGTCACCACAGCCTTATAATAACGAGCCCGCAATAATAGTAATACCTAGTATACTTTTAAATAAGAGTCCAAATTCCTTTTAAAAATCCAAAATATTGTCAGAAGATATTATCAATTTCAATTCAAAAATAAACTAGCTGTAATCCAATAGCATATTCCCACACTGCTGAAATATTAAAAAACTTAATAATGAATTCACAGTGGTCTTGAAGGTTTTGAAGGTCTAATCAGGTCTAAATAAGACAACAATCCCATTTATATTAGCTAAGAACATTTGAGAATGTTCCACTTGCATCACTCACTAAAAACATTCCAGAATTTTCTGCAAGCTTCTACTAATCAATATCATATGACGGGGAACATAACCGGTATATCATTTAGTGATGTAAGCAGAGTTCAGAAATGTAACTGTCACAAAACTAAATACTGCACTATGGGAGACTTTTATGGATATGTATATGTAGAATTACTGGTATATCAAACTAATTCTTATCTATTTTTAACTTGCTAGATCTGGCTTATATTAAATATTTTATGGGTAAAGCACGAACCATTTAAAACTGGTCATGACATCTAAGAATCCATACATGTATTAGCGAAGTACACGTGTATTTCCTTTGCTTTTTAAGTATTTTCTATATCACTATTTTTCATTGCAACAACAGAATTCATGTAATCATTTGCGACATCTGAAATAACAATATACATCTTTAATATATGCAATCTTAGTGAGGCTTAAATTGTTATTATTGTCTTACATGTCTTATACACTGACTTATAATGTAACTTGTAATTTTCATAATTTTAAAGTAGGAAATATACTTTCAGAAGTGAATGAATCCAAAATATAGCCCTGTTTAACCTTAAAACAGGGAATTTCAAAGGCCAATACAGACATGGGTGTATAGATTGTGTATATTTTTTAAAAACTGTAGTATTTTCAATAATGGAAATTACTTTAATATTTAATCAGGTTGATTTTGTGTGAGCAAGTATGTAAAAAATGATGCCAAATACTATGCCTCTTTTTGTGTCATGTTATGTAGAAATGAATGTTGACTTTATAATGATTGTGATTGTAGATAATGATCAGTTGACACCCGTGGACAAAATGAGTGTGGGTAATCGAGGCACAGTAGCAACTGTCCCTGTCAGTCAGCTGGACATATCTGCTGCCTCATTTGACTACTCTACAACAATAAACCTACAGCCAAAAATAAAACAGCACACTCAGGTAAAATATCTAATCCTTTTGATATTACAATTGTTAGATTTCGTAATATTTTCTGATTTACATGTGTATGAATAAAAGTATGTATAAACTTGATTTTCAGCAGATCTTAAGATTTATCATTGTAGAGATTTGTAATATTGAGGCACAGTTGTGCATAAAGGTGAGATAACTAATTTTGCATTTTTTTAAGTTTTGAGCATTTGTTACTATTTTAGAAAACTCCTGTGCAGAAAACTACTTCTTTGAGCTGAATTTCTTATCAAAAATCATAATTTACTGTGCATTTATGGCTTAATCTTAAGGCTTATTATGCTTTGCCTTGCAGTTCACTACTGACTTCCACTCAAGACTTGTAGGCTACAAAACACTTAGATACTGACTTGCACTCAAGACTTGTAGGCTACAAAACACTCAGATACTGACTTCCACTCAAGACGTGTAGGCTACAAAACACTCAGATACTGACTTCCACTCAAGACGTGTAGGCTACAAAACACTCAGATACTGACTTCCACTCAAGACTTGTAGGCTACAAAACACTCAGATACTGACTTCCACTCAAGACGTGTAGGCTACAAAACACTCAGATACTGACTTGCACTCAAGACGTGTAGGCTACAAAACACTCAGATACTGACTTGCACTCAAGACGTGTAGGCTACAAAACACTCAGATACTGACTTCCACTCAAGACGTGTAGGCTACAAAACACTCAGATACTGACTTCCACTCAAGACGTGTAGGCTACAAAACACTCAGATACTGACTTCCACTCAAGACGTGTAGGCTACAAAACAGATACTGATTGATTGATAACTCAAAGGCACTCAGACATTTACCCATGATGGCAATGAGATAAAGTGGTGGCTATAGATATAAGTAAATTCACTGTGCCAAATTAGCAGCAGACAATTTGTCATGTAGAGTTGACTTGAGCATAGATTAGACTCGTGGTAAATCAGTGAATTTTAGAAAAATGCCCTCAATCTATAAAATGATATCTACATTTTATTGGATTTTAAATCTAAATGTATGGGTGGAGATATTGCCTGGTGGTACAGAATACATGGTCTTTCAGACTATGCTGCCCAGGTTGTCTTTATCCTAGCTAAAGACATTGGTCTCTTGTCATTGTTTTATGCACATATTGCTTTAGAACTTTCCTGAATTTTGCAGAAGTTGTAAGTTATAATTTAAAAAAATAATTATTTGAGAAGAGTTTTTTTAAAAGGTTGTACCATTGGTATGTTTAATAGATTAACAGTCGAGTCACTAATACCACATCTCCAAGGCAAACAAAACAACCACCTCATGATGAAGAGAAAGCAAAAGTTCAGGTAAGAAAATAAATTTCTTTAATTATAACTTCAGTAGTAACCAAGTGGGCATTGATTTTGTACTTTAATTAATTTCTTGACAAATTATTTTTGCATTTTCTCTTGTGTACAAGGATTGTCTGGAAAGTTCATGGAATTTTCAAATAACTTTGTTTGTCTCGCAGACTTCAGAAAATATGTGAAAATAATGTTTTACATCCATAGAAATTATTAAAATATATTTGTGGTTTAGATTGATACATTTAATATATTATAATGCTAACCTTAGCAACTTAGGGTCAGCTGAGGTACATGTATGTTAACTTAGGGTCAGCTTAGGTACATGTATGTTAACTTAGGGTCAGCTTAGGTACATGTATGTTAACTTAGGGTCAGCTTAGGTATATGTATGTTAACTTAGGGTCAGCTTAGGTACATGTATGTTAACTTAGGGTCAGCTTAGGTACATGTATGTTAACTTAGGGTCAGCTTAGGTACATGTATGTTAACTTAGGGTCAGCTTAGGTACATGTATGTTAACTTAGGGTCAGCTTAGGTACATGTATGTTAACTTAGGGTCAGCTTAGGTACATGTATGTTAACTTAGGGTCAGCTTAGGTACATGTATGTTAACTTAGGGTCAGCTTAGGTACATGTATGTTAACTTAGGGTCAGCTGAGGTACATGTATGTTAACTTAGGGTCAGCTTAGGTACACGTATGTTAACTTAGGGTCAGCTTAGGTACATGTATGTTAACTTAGGGTCAGCTTAGGTACACGTATGTTAACTTAGGGTCAGCTAAGGTACATGTATATTAACTTAGGGTCATCTGAGGTACATGTATGTTAACTTAGGGTCAGCTTAGGTACATGTATGTTAACTTAGGGTCAGCTGAGGTACATGTATGTTAACTTAGGGTCAGCTTAGGTACACGTATGTTAACTTAGGGTCAGCTTAGGTACATGTATGTTAACTTAGGGTCAGCTTAGGTACATGTATGTTAACTTAGGGTCAGCTAAGGTACATGTATATTAACTTAGGGTCATCTGAGGTACATGTATGTTAACTTAGGGTCAGCTTAGGTACATGTATGTTAACTTAGGGTCAGCTTAGGTACATGTATGTTAACTTAGGGTCAGCTAAGGTACATGTATATTAACTTAGGGTCATCTGAGGTACATGTATGTTAACTTAGGGTCAGCTTAGGTACATGTATGTTAACTTAGGGTCAGCTGAGGTACATGTATGTTAACTTAGGGTCAGCTTAGGTACATGTATGTTAACTTAGGGTCAGCTTAGGTACATGTATGTTAACTTAGGGTCAGCTAAGGTACATGTATGTTAACTTAGGGTCAGCTTAGGTACATACATGTTATATGCCATTTTTTTGCAATGTAACATAATTCTAGAAGTCTGATTTACCTGCGAAAAGACATGATGTTACATCATTTAATTGACGTAATTTCCTACCGTTTCATACCATTATTTAAATAATACACGTTGAAGCCATGGTTTGTTTTGCAATGGTGTATAAGCGATGACGACAACTGAATTACTTGCGCCATTAAGTTTAGTGTTGGGTTGAAGAAATTGCCATCTGAAACTTAACAACTGCTTCA
This sequence comes from Sinonovacula constricta, assembly GCA_007844125.1. NCBI lineage: Eukaryota > Metazoa > Mollusca > Bivalvia > Cardiida > Solecurtidae > Sinonovacula > Sinonovacula constricta. Next base: position 36,109,852 of record CM017569.1, read on the forward strand.
AGATTCAGACACTTTACCTTCTTGTGGAAAGACTTTTGTCTACAAGTGGCATGAAAGATACCGAACTTGGCATGTCTAAAGTATGTGCAAGATCGGTCTGCGACAATGACAAACAGAGGCGAATGGCATGTTCCTGGACCAGATCGTAACCAATGACGAGACATGGATGCATTATTTTGATCTGGAAACGAAAGCCCAGTCGTTAGTATGGAAAACGCCCAGCACTTCACCTCTAAAGAAATCATGCGTCCAGAAAAGCTGTGGTAAAGAAATGTTTTTTTTTCTTTATGGACTGCCGAGGCATGTTACTCCAACACCACATAAAAAACGGCTGCATGGTCAACGCATCTTATTTTTCGAAGGTTTTGGGACGGGATTTGGTGCAAGCACTACAACAGAATGATTAGAGCTCGAGCTGGACAAGTAATCTTGCATCAAAACAGTGCTCCTTCTCATCGTGCGCATAGTACACAACTCAACATTGCCGTGCTTGGATTCGACCTTCTTGAACAACCGCCATACAGCCCAGACTTTAAGGTCTTTCTAGAACAACTTCGTGGGCAGAATTTTGAAGATGTGGTTGATCTACAGAATGCTTTGAGCCACGTAGCGGCTACATTTGGCAGTTTTTGGTACAGGTAAGCATTTGACAAGTGGATTGAGTGACACAGGAAGGGCTTTGCGACATATGGCGACTACGTAGAAAAAGTGAATGGTGCTACTGAGTTTTGACTATTACACGACGTAAAGTTTTATTGTCATCACCCTGCGGCAAGGCGACGTTAGTGGGTATATTTAATGTTAATGTACTTTTTTACTGTTTATTGTAAATGTGTAAATTTTTCAAGTGAAACTGCAATATGATTACTATTATTCATGATGTTTTTCTGTTTTCTTTATCACCAAAAATAGAAAAAGCTGCACACCAATTCCATGAACTTTCCAGACAACCTTGAATGTGTACTTAAATAATGGCAGCTGACCATTGATTACTGGTTTACTTTTCTATTTTTGTTTCAACATGATTTTAAATATATTTAAATGTTTCTGTTGAATCATTTGTCCTTACTTAAAGTAGCCAAACATTGCACATTTGTATCTTTTTTTCAGTTTCTTGGAGAGATGCGTCAGTTCATTCGCCAACATTTCCACAGAAAAGAATGCAGTCGCTTTGTACCACTACCAAACCAAAAAGTCTCTAAGATAAGACAATTAAAGTAAGCTATGTCAAAAATGCACAACATACCAAAATATACCTAATAAAAGAGTAAAGAATTGTGTGCAGGAAAAAATGTGAACAATCTAGTGGCTGCAGTTTTTATCCAATTTTCATCAAACTTGGTCTGAATGTTTGTATGCATGAAATCTTAAATGAGTTTGTAACTAGGTCACGTGGGGTCAAAAAGTAGGTCACAAGGTCAAAAGCTTGTGAACACACTAGAGGCCACATTTATAGCCCAATCTTTACCAAACTTGGTCAGAATGTTTGTTTGCATGAAATCTTGAATAAGTTTATAAAAAGGGTCTCGTTTGGTCATCATGTAGATCACAAGGTCAAAGGAGTAGAGCCATGAAGGGTAAAATTTGGCCTCAAATTTTGCTAAAAAATATTTTCAAAATACTGCACCAAATGTGATATTTTATGAAGTCTAATCCCTTAACAAATACATTTTTAACTGGATTACTTCCTTTGTACGTCCCATTCCGGTATTCATGCGTGTTCGTGATCGCATGCTAGCATCCTTAACAACAAATATATCTTGTATTTGTTGCCTTATTACTCTAAAATGTGAAAAAAGAAGAAAAATTGCCACAAAAGGTATGTAATATATTCTATTTTATTATTCTAGTTAAAATTTGATTTTCACTTTAAGTCATAAATGATTATATGTATTTTAACATAATCCAAATGAATGCAATCTGATACTAACAGTGCTTTGATGAACAGTTAATATTATTGATTTGCCTTTGCAGTAACCATGTTAAATTAGTTGCCCCGATATAAACGTTTGCATAAACTATTGGTGTTTAAGCAGATGATGCTTAGCGATCATCGGTAAACTTATAATAATGAATAAAAAACAACAAGCCACGCTACAATCCTCTGTGGTGCAATGGATACGATGACAGCTTATAGACTTAGCTATCGGAGTTCGAGTCTCATCTAATCCTATTGTTTTTTTTATAACCAATTGTAGTTACTGATACAATACTTTTATTGTTGTTTGTGTGTGTGTGTGTTTAAAATTTTTGCTTACAATACAAACAACTGACAGGTTTCAACAGTAACAACCAGTGTATGTTATGAACATTTATTGCAATATATAATTAACAAAATAATGTAGATATGAAATGCACAACTTTCTAAATGTAGAATATCAATATTATTATAAAATGCATATAATATTTCATTTACAAGGTAAAGAACTTTTAATATTAACAAAGAACTTGCAATCGAAAAGAATTTAATTATGAACTTGCAATAAGAAACAATTGACTTGCAATAACAACAAATAACTGCAATATAAACTTAAAATTATGAAAAAAAACAACTAATTAAAAAAACATTTTGAACTTGTACTATGTATTATTGTTTCAGGATTCCCGGGTCTGGTAAAAAACAGTTGAACTGTATACTATGCCACGGAAGGACCACAGAAGAAGGAAAGACGGCCTATTGGAGTCAAACACTGTATACCAACAGCAGGGTCAGATGTCTTTTGTGGAAAATGTAGATTAAATGTATATCTCAAAGGAAAGAACAAAAACAATGGTTCAACAAAATCAGGCATGACATCTTTAATAGATAAATTGCATGACAAAATGCAACAAACATTGAAGTCACCAAAATCTGTTTGTTTATGTTTACCATCTGTCACATGCAAGGTGTTAGTTGTAATACCATTTGCTGTAAGGATTTTAACATTTTTGGAACATAATATAAATGCAGATTCACACATGGATGGAGCAGCTTCAGGCCTGCAAGTTGCAGATTGTGAAAACTTGAAGTTGATGCAGAGATAATGCTGCCTTTTACTGTGTATAGAATGCTGTGAACATCTGGCATGATACCACACCCAGTCACATTTACACGGCACATACGTTTACACTAACATACTATTTCCTGCAGATACACTGGGTTGTTAAGAGTGCCAATGCATGTATTAAGCAGTGGAAATACCTTGAACAGGTTCTGCTGACAAACCAAGTCCCACATATTGGTGACCTGATTCGCATTGTTTGTGCTGTTGCAAACATGTATTCGCCCCCTCTTTCCAGTCCACATCAAAACTATGATCACATAGCCAAGTCGATGTTGAGACAAATAAGCAAAGTAAATGCATTAATAGCATATTATGTTTAGGGAGAAGCTTAGGGCGGAGCTCTGCAACTTGGTCCAAAGTCACTGAAGCACAGCTGGAGGAATTTCCTAGACTAACTGAAGAACAGCTGAGGGCACTTACTTTGGGTGTGTACCAACTAAAGTTGAGTCCATTCTACATTCAGTAAAATTTGTCTGGTGAATGTGTTATATTTGTTCATTGTGAGCATCAAAATCTACTTCGCATCAAAATTCAGAGTAGACATACCGCATCCAAACAGTACCTTCTCTGGATTGAATTGTTGCATAGGTACTGCAAATGAGGGGCAGGTGCTCGAGTTGTCGATGTTTCTGCTCACATAGCAGCAGTAGTTTGGTATCTTGGCTATGCCAGGTACCGATATGTTGATCCTGCTGCTGAAGGAGTCCAGGACTGGAGTCAGTATCTGCATGATGCCGGTAGTTTGCCTGAGCCTGTTGATGAATCTGAATCTGGAACTGACAGTGACTGTTCAGATTGAGAATTACTAACATGACTCTCATCCTTCATGAGGAAAATTCATTGTTACTTTTACTGAACTTTTTTTAATCACTACTGTTTGTTAGAAAATTCAAACTTCATTATTCATATTATTCTTCAAACTGCATTAAAAATAAGAAAAATATTAAAAATTAAATAAAATTTACTTTCAGAAACTTATGTGTGATGTTAATTTTTTAAAACTACTGTAATATTTACAAACACTTAAAAATGTGCCATCTTGTGCTTGCCTCCTTTGATGATAAAATGAATTGTCGAATTAGCATTTTAATGGTATTTTATTATATGTTGCGATATATTATGTGATTTTTAGATCATTTCGCATAGATGGAGATATGTGGAAATCAATTATTTTTACAGGTATTATGTTGCCTTTATTTATACTTGATGATGCAGTCTGTATATTGTTTCATATACCTAGCATTTTAATTGTGTCTAAATATTGTTGTGAATAATCTAAAGGTTGATATCTATTATTCACATATTTCAAGTTAAAAGTAATTGTTAAAAGAATGTTATTCTCTTTATACAATAAACAAATAAGTTGTTGATGTCATGACGATGTCAATAAAAATGCCAGAAAATGTTGTTATTTCATTTGCATAGTCACCCTCGTTAAATCTCTAGTAAGACTATTTAGTGTACATGTGATAAAAGAAAATAGTGTTGTCATGCATGACAATAGTTCATGGTTGAAAACATACAAGTTTGCTCATCATATGTAATGGGGCCATATTAGACCCTTCGTGGCTCTACTTCTTTGAGAAAAAACTTGTGAACATGCTAGAGGCCACATTTATTTAAAGTCCAATCTTCACCAAACTTGGTCAGAATGGTTGTCTGCATGAAATCTTGGATGAGTTTGTTATTGGGTCACATGGGGTCAAAAAGTAGGTCACTAGGTCAAATAAACCTTTTGAACACACTAGAGGCCACATTTTTGGTCCAATCTTAACCAAACTTGGCCAAAATGTTTGTCTGCATAAAATCTTAGAGGGTTCTTAACTGGGTCACGAGAGGTAAAAAAGTAGGTCACTACAACAAATATTAAATTAACCTTGTGGAGGCCACATTTAATGTTCAGTCTTCACTAAAATCGGTCAGGAGTTATTCTTGCTTGAAATCTCGGACGAGTTCATAACTGGGTCACATGGGGTCAAAAACTAGGTCACTTGGTCAAATTTTATAAAAACCTTGTGAAAACGTTTAGAGGCCACATTGATGGCCCAATCTTCACCAAACTTGGCCAGAATGTTTGCCAGTATGAAATTGTACACACGTTTTGAAGTGGGTCACATGGATTCTGTAGGTCACTAGGTAAAGTTCTAGAAAATGTTATCAGCCCAGTGGCAGCACTAATGGTCCAATCGTCACCAAAGATTTCTAAATAAAATAACTTTCAATTACTTGATGCCAGATATGAGCCTACTAAAAGCCCGTGTCCTCAAGTAAGCGATTAAGGGCCATCATGGTCCTCTTGTTAAATAAAATGCATAAAATAATATTTTGTAAATATACAGAAAATAAATACATGTTACCATAAAGAATGCTTATTAATTTGTATTATATACGAACATGAAGTAAATAATAACATTTTAAAGGTAAATATTACAGGTTGTCATTACAATGTGTTTGTGTTGAAAATTACTTTTCTGTTATAAAAATATATCAAATATTTTAACAGTTTTAAGTGTCACCTTTTGTCCATTTTAGAATAGGCAAGAAAGTATAACTATGATTTTTTTTCAGACTCGTTTTTATAATTGTAATCATATTGCAAAGCAGTTAAACAAGGGTGCAGTGGTACTCCTTTTAATAATGATGATCATATCTATGTTAGTATAACCATGAAGATGCTGTTGTTGGGGATATAAAAATGATGATGTTAAATATTCCTGCATTTTTTGTTATAGATGCCATTGTGGTGGGATAATCACCAGACACCTGGCTTTCAGGGAGAAGTCTTCTGCATCTGTAATGGAAATGTTTGTCATTCCTAAAGGTATAACTGTGTGGCTCTTAAAGTTTGTCATCCAAGTTATCTAAATGTCACTAACTGATGATTCTCCCATTATATTTTGATAAAAAAAACCTATAATTTGACACAATGTCTGGACATCAGATCAATGGGTGCATAGGCACAGCAAGTGTATTGAGGCTCTGAAGAATACATCGATTTGGGGTCTGCTATGATGAGAAAATAAAATCTTTATCAGTACATACTTCCCATAAAGAAAAACTTCATATTTTATCACAGAACACTGAAGAATTGTAGCAATTCAAACTATAATAACAAACACAATTTAAAAAGGAACAGAAGCACCACACTTCAGTCACAAATCTGATGTATAAAATATTAATTTTAATCTCATTATCATTTCAGACTATTGGACTTACTTATAGAAAGCCAGTGCAATGATTAAGTTTGTTTTATATCAATAATAATTATATGTGGCCAGGCCAAGCAGTTTCAGTTTGATGGGTTTGTGTGGTGGCCAGCTGGAAAACTTCCATGCCAGGAAGTCCTACATCTGGCAGGTCATGAGCTTGTGGTTCTTCACAGGCAATTTTTAGTGGGACTTGCTCCATCAATTATAGCTGGACTTTTCTAATATGACCAAAATTGTGTCATTGGAATGTTTTTCAAATTCTGATAAAAATAAATATGTTGTGCAGAGCTACAGTGGTTCATTAACCGTAAGCGTCTAGATGAGCCTCTGTCGGACAAGATGCCCAAACTGCTATGGCAACCAACGTCCATACAGAAGACTGTTACCAACACATACGGCAAGATCAACTTTGTTAACATTGAACATGTCAGGGGGACCAAGCCAGCCAAGGTATGTCAAAATCTTGCATCTTGATTTATTTTATGGCAAGGTCAACTTTATCTACATTGGACATGACATGAAGACCTAACCAGCCAAGTTATGTCATTTATCTTGCATATTTCTCAATGTAGTCAGTAGATGCAACATCTACTACAAATGATTTAATAGGAAATGCTCAAGAATGCTGGTAAAATAATCTAGAAATAAATGTATTAGGGATGTAAGTTGAATCCTAAAAAGATATTTGAATATTTGTTAAGTGTATTAGAAAAATATAAATATATGGAATGAATTAATATCAGAGTGGCACATAAAAAGATTTTTTTACATTCATTTTAGTGTGTTTTTTTACTGTAAAATGTTTTAATTCAGCGATAATTGACATTACTAGCCTTACTTTATGCAGAAGCATAATTATGTAGATTTATGATTTTACTGTAGCCTTTATTTTAAAATGACTATTTCTTTTTTGAAATACAAATGGTAATTTTATCGATCCTGCATTCTTATTTATAGTGAAGGACCAGAAGTGGTGTTTCTTTACTCAGTCATTGGTAATTGCAAGCAAATACGGCCAACGAAGATTGCTAGTAAATATGTGAACAATGTCATTGTTCCTTAACAATTCGTATTATAATGAAAATTTAAACTATTATGACAAAACTATGCAGTAACCAATCGAATTTAGGATGACCTGCAAAAACCCATATAATTTACATATAATTAATATGTCACATTCAACTTGAGTGTCTTTTTGTTATGTGTTGTACTCTGTAAATAACATTGACAGTGTTGCATAAATAATTACTTATTTATATTAACATATGACATATAGAATTAATGGAGCTACTTAAGCTCCTTTTAATGTTAACGTATCAATTAAATAAGACCATATAATAATTTCATTAGATGAAATTGTAGAACAAATACAAAATAGCTCACAATTTTAATATTTTACTCTACTAAACACAAAGAACACCACAAAAATAATGTCGCTGCACAGCATCGGCAAAAATGCAGGCAAATCCAATCCAAACAGTCAATTATATTCTATGAACTAATCTTATAAATTACATTTATATGTTAAGGAGGCATTTTCAAAAGAGCCAGATGCAGGTAATACTGGACCGACTGTAAAACAATCGGGTAAAAACATGCAGGTTTTATTTAGGGAAATCACACACAATTACAGCCAATTACCTGTCTTGGTTGGTTGTTGGATTGATGTTAAATTGTGATTGGCTGATTATCGCTAGGAGTATTGCTTGGTTGTTAATCTGAAGCCATAACATGTCAATTAGGTTCATTTAGTTACCAATACGCAAATGAACATTACGAACTGTGATTGGCTAGTGTCAGAATTGCCTGACTGTTGACCAACTGCTGAAATACCAACCAATATATATGCAGACTGTTTAAAAATTGTAAGCTCGTGATTTGTAAATGTGTTAAGTAAACCTGTGACTTACAATTAAAAAAGTCTGAAGATTTAAATATTTGTCATTCGAAGAGAATGTAGCAAAAACACAGAGGAGAAAATCGCAGGGACAGAAAATAGCAGATGGCGCAGTATTATAAAGGAATAAAATAACAATTATGATAGTAGGCATAAAATAAAAGAAGTTCTGGTGGACTGTTATAAAAATTATAGCCTTAGATAATAAATTGCATTTTTTACATGCGATCCCGAGTGAAGCTGGGTAGTGTCAATCTTACATAATTAGTGTACCTAATTGACCAAGCATCCAACTAACATGCATGGTAATTGTATGTTGGTAACTGTTTCACAACTGCCTGGGTCTGGGTGGGAGAGGGGCAGTGAAGAGATTGTGTGGAGTAAAGTGTTTTGCTGTAAACCAGATGGCAATTTGTTATCAAGATACTTGCCCCACGCCCTCTATACTTGAGCGAGCACAATAAACAGCATTTTTAGTCATTAGGAGACAATACGATTAACTAAAGAAATACATTTCAATTTGACTTCAAACATAACAAAAGTGACTAAGAAAGATAGAATATTCAAATCCCAAGATGTCTACTTAAATATCGACTTGATATTTGAATATTCATTAACATTCATAAATTCTATGTTAAAACAGAATAAACATCGCCAAAGCATCATCGTACCATGAATGATTTTATTAATTTCAAGTCCGAAAGTCATTTTGCTTTAAAAGTTAAACAGCTTTGTCACCGCAGTTGTCTTAAAGATTCATTAACATTTGTGTTTAAATCCAATATTACACAGAAACCTTTGTTGTAGCCTGAGCCTGTCTGAAGAAAGGTCAGTTACTAACAAAAGTTACTGGGTCATTTGTCAGTAAACTGTGACTTTTAGTACACTCTGAACAATGAAGAAATATCCTGCCTGTCATTTTGAGTGGATTCTAAAATAAAATTTCAGTGACAATATTATTTATTGGGTCTGTTTCGTGTTTAAAATCGGCAACTGAATTCACATTTGAGTGAATATGTGAAATAAACACAAAAATGAAAGCAAGGTTGAATGTATCTAACATTTTCAGACTTGAAGCATGGTACAATTAAGATGATGGTCAATCATGTGGCTGCTGTAACTAGAAAGTCACCATGTATGTGTGTATGCCAAGGAAATGATATTTCTTTTCTTTTTCTTATCTAGACTGCAACAAACACACAAAACTATATTGAGTATATTGATATTTTTTTAATTTTCTGCCATATGTTTTATTATATTTTGCTGAAAAAAAGGCTATTTGCATTACTTGTAAGAACAGTTGAATACTTATTTGTGCGATAATAGTTTCCAGCCTTAGAAGTATTTTTTTTAAGAAATTGAATTGTTTTGATATGATTAATATAGTAATTAAGATATATGCCATATTTTACAAAGATTTATATTTGTGGAGACCTTCTGATCCTGAGTCTTAACACTTAATCTCAACCTCTATTCATTTTGGCCTTTACATTTTGCCCTTCACATTTTGCCATTCACAATTTGCTATTTACATTTTGCCCTTCACATTTGCAGTATATCCGTATCACAGATGATGATTCTGTGGATGACCTGCTCACTCTGATGATTGACTACTGGCACATCATGGAGCCACAATGTCCAGATCTCGTCATCTCAGTGGTGGGCGGAGCTAAGAATTTCAAGCTCGATGGCAGGATGAGAGACACCTTTTCTACAGGGCTCATCAAGGTCTGTTCACTGGCACTAATAATCTTGTTTAAAGTCATTTTTTAGGAACCAAGTGCTCTCTACAACAGTCTGGCAAACTTTCATGTTGTTATGATCTATGCTGCCAAAACCTTATTGTTTTATCATATGCTTCAAGAGTTTTTGTTGTTATCTTCGAGGCTTTCAAATTTTTTATTGTTGTATTCTTCCTAGTAGTATGCACAGGGGGGCTTCTGACTCACTTATCCCTGAGAAGGCACATTGCCCGAAAAACCCCTCTGGCAGGAGGTTCTGCCCTACCTTGCTATGCCAGTAACACGTTAGGGCTTGCCCCACCGCCTTGGCATGCCCCTCAACCAATGATTTCCTTTTTGGGAATCTCATGAGCCTCGTGGGAAACATTCCTAGGCTTTCTTATTCTCTCGATGAGAATATCGTTTTGCACTTTCTTTGTTAAACCGCTCCAGCCAATGCATCATATAGGTCACCACAAGTGTGGCAAAAGGGATACATATCTGGATCAGATCGATGATTGTAGGGGGACACATTGTTGCAGATTTACAGGAGAGGGGTCCAAACCTTTAATACATACACAACTTATGATGTATTTGATTAAACCCATTGCAGAATGTAGATAAGCCTAAGAGATAGCCATTAAAGGTGGGGTTGCCATTTTGCTTTGCTTATGCACAATCGCACAAGTGTAAGTTTAAGTATACTAAAACGTGGTATAAAATCGTCCCAAGAGCTCACTTTGACAAGACACATATATAGAGCTAAGACCACCTTAGACAGTCCTAAGCTAAGGTGACCAGAAGCAGTTTGCAGGCTGAAGGACAAAGTGTGAGAAAGTATGTGAGAAAAACGTAAGTCCCCAAATTTAAAGGCCTACCAGTTGACATCCATGGGGCAGTATTATTATTTTTTAAGGCCAGCAAGTTCACGTCCATTGGGAAGTTTTATTATTTTTTCTTTGGGTTGTGGGTTTAGAACCAAGGCCGGGTAGATATTTTTTGGATTTTTTTACATCTGCTTGGCTGTCCAAGACATCTGCGAGGCTGACCAGAACATCCCAGAGCTTGTTATGGACATTAACTCCTTCTATAATGTCCATTATATCCTCCTCAAACATGGCGCATCATTAAATAACTGTCAGGTCAATAGATATCCTTCACGAACCACTGCGAATAATTAAATAATACCAATCCAAGTTAGATTCTACACGAATTTCCTCCACTGTTACCACTGCAATTCCACACAGTTTATCCACTTTTCTAACATGAAGGCAAACATTTGAGAAGTAATTAAATGAAGGTATGTTTAAATAAATGTATGCTCGTGTAAACACAATGTTGGCAAGGTAATTACAAGGTAATTGATGCAGAAAGTCGACGATGCAGATAACGCACATTCTACGTTCGAGTAAACACAATGTAGTAGTGAATCATGTCATCTGCTGTTTAAGCTGTCAATCTTTTCAAGCATTCTACGCATCCATGATGGGAAAAAAAGTTGACGCACATTCTCTACTCCTGGTATACTAGAGGAGGTTCTACATCTACATTGTGTGTAATTCACATGCTGCTCAGAGAGAGGGAGAATGCAATTTTTTGGCAAGCTCTGCTAGTGCTTCTTTGCGACCTTCATCTAGGATTTTTTTCAATGCTCCTCCATGTTCTCTATAGGTGCCTTCTTGGTACGGACCTCCTGTTTGAGGTACTTGAACTTCTGGAGCTCATTCAGAACAAGTCTAAACTTGACATCGGAAATTTTCCTGTCTGCCAGGGCTTTGCTCACAATGTCGAAGATGGTATTCAGCTTTGCTCGGGTCATCGCCTCGATGCGCGATGCTTAACAAGTTTATGGGTTAGCTGCCTCCCAGCCACCTTGCCAGTAACACACAAACTCGTGCAACCAAGAGAGCCAATCTTGAGCCCTGCAACCTACTGATCTACTGAAGACAGTAAGCGTGCCCATCACCCTATGTGGGCAGGGTGGCATGCTGAGGAGGAGCTGTTGGAGCTTCTCCATCTTTAACTCTGTCTTTCATGTCTCAGTTCGATCCCTCACATCTCTAGTTCAATTAGCAGCACAACCACACCCGAAGCGCGAGTCTGACTCGTGTCCCACATCTGAAATGCGATAATATCTCCTTTGTCAACTTCCAGTGTTTTTTAAATGAAATAATAGCCTGGATTCTAAATTATATCATAACCGTTTTGAAAATTTTCACTGTAACACCTACACTCACCATCTCTTCCCAGAGTCCATTACATTGAGCCGCAGACATAGACATAGCCAGTATGTTTGCTTTTTTCATCATGACGTAGCCCACTTTACTCTGGCTCAAACCATCCAAATTCTCTATCTGGTGATGGTTAAGATCAAGGTGACCTGCCATAGCCATGGCACCATTTTTCCAGATGATATCTCTCTTTACATGCTTCCACCCTTCCTCGACCATTCTAGCTGGAACTGCATCTGTTCAGTACTTTGACAGTGTCGAGGTTCATGATCCAACCCCCCATTAGGTCTACATCACCATTTTGGTACTTTTTTTTGTTGTGGGACAGATCAGGCGCACTCTGTAGCAAAGCAACTGCATTGACGTAAGCCCGAGTAGCATCGTCTGCAATGGCTTTCCTCTTTACCGCACCACACCCACCAAAGATACTCATTTCAATCATCTCAAGGATGACAATTACTGGCAAACCATGGTTATCTATTCTGTTACCATGCTCGTCTCTAATTGAGATTGTGAGCTCCAAGATGGTCCCCTGTCTCAGGAGCTTGAACTCAGGATTAGGGAATATGGATGATTTAATCTCCCTGTACGACTAGCCACTGACAGCGACAACAGCGAGCAGACTACTTGGGGCCCCATTCATGGCGTTCTCAGTGATGTTCACCTCTTCTAGGTGGATAAACAACCTGTGCAGGCTGAAATTTACAAGACAGTCAGCATGAGCACTTTGCTGGTTGGAAGGGACGACTGGTCTAGCGAAGACTGAAGATCGACATTGAGTAATCTGGTAGTTTCATCAAGCCTTAGGATTAGACCGCGGAGTGAGTTTCTGGCGCTGAGGTAATCTTGCAGCTGCTGAAAGGTCCAGAGGCGCACCAAGGTTCTCTCCTTGAATAAGGCTACATACTCAGTGTTCATAATGTTGTACCAGCCAACCATGTACTTGATTGACCGCAGACTGATGTTTGAAACATCTTGCGCACGATAGACAATCTTCATGGAGGCCTTTACCGGTAGTGGCGGCTTAAAGTATAAGGCCGGGATATCTGAGGAAAGTCAATGCCAGAATCTTGTCCATCCTAAATATCACGGCAGGCTTCAACAGTTCTTCTCTGCCAGCCTGCCCAAAATCTGGCAACACTACCGGCTGCCTTAATTCATAACACAGGGCATGGTTTAAGATTGGACTTTTAGCCCCATGAAGTTCTGGCAGAACAAGCTGAACTTCACCATGTGGTGTGCAATGGCGGGCTGTGGGGTCTCATACAACAACCACCTGAATGGGCCAGAGGGGCAAGCCACCCCCCACATTCAATCTGTCCAACTCTTCCATGTCTACTACACTACCCATCTCATTTAAACAGAAATGAAATGCACCCTTCCCCAGGATGCATCCTGGGATTCCGTTAACAACACTTACCACATGAGAGCAGATGAACAGCTTTGCCCCAGAAACACTGGTGCCTGAAGCCTAAACCCTGAGCACATGACATTCGGGTAGGAAGTCTCTGGAGGTCGTTGTTGCAGGGTTTCTTTTTGCGACTGGCTATCTCCTAAAAAGGCCCACATTGAGTTTATTTAGCAAGATCCCGGGAGCCAGCTCAAAATGGTTCTGAAACAGAATTGTACATGTCTCTAAGCGACATGTTCCTAAACATCAATCTCTGCATCGTGGGCTACAACAACAAAAAAAAAATAATAATAAAGGCTCCAGCCAACCTCCCATTTGGATTGGTAGGGGTTAACTCTCCTCCGGGACAGACTCATGTACATGGCAGCTTCAATGACAGTAAAATTGCATGCCGCGGCAGTGGACCCACCGGCAGCAAAACTGCCTAGCGCCAACAGCAGCAAAGCTGTAGCTGCAAGTACAGCAGCTGCGCAAGCACACCCTAAAGTAAAAGAAGGCTCTGGTTATGGTTGGGGTTGCTGTAGGGCTAGTTGCCCGCTGGCTGGCACTTAGCTAGCGCCTCGCTAGCCACTAGCGGGCTGTAACCAGCAACAAAACAGAGTGCAGTGGACAACAGCCATAAAACCACACTGCCACTGACGCTGGGGATAGCAGCCATGGCCCTCTCAGCGAGTTCTGCGAGTAGAGTGCCAAGGGCTTTCAGTTAATTTTTTAACCACTTCTGAACGCCACCCTTACCAGGTTGGGCTGGGAGGGGGCAGCGCCACGGGTTTGTGCTAGGACAAGCATGCTTATGGTCATCCCGATCGCTGAGGATGGATACAATGGTGATTCCTTGCTTTTGGAAGAGAATCTTGATCTGCTCAGCCAGTATGGTGTCTTCATGCAGGATTCATTGCAGGGTTTTCTGAACCTGGCTGATCTGCGATCTGAGAATTTTTCAGTTGAATGCTTCACCTTGGGGTCTTCTATCTCTCTTAGTTTTTCATTTTCTCGATTAAGATGTCTGTCAATGTCAGAGTCTGGCGAGGTTGTTCACAAGCTCTCCTCTTTGGGTTTGCATGACCTTATCGAGCCCTTTTAGTTCCCGGGAACCGCATCATTAGCTCCAAACCGTTGAAGTCCGATGTACCCAGTGGTGGGGCATCGATTTTTTTTAATGCGGTCTCCTTCACTTCAGACCTTTAGGCCCCCAGTCCAAGAAACTGAGTTCATCCCAGACAATGTCCCGACCTCCTCCCCTTGTTGCTGTAGTGGCTAGGGTCTTCCAGTGCGACTGCTGACCAGATCAGTTTCTGGGTAGCCCTCAGGCAGAGCCGACCCCTTATGTCTATCATTAATTTTTGGTAGTCCTGACCTGCAGGAGGTTGACCCTCACTCAGTTTGTCATAAAACCCATCAACGCAGCCTAAAAGTATTTTAGTGGAGAGTGGGTAGTTGCAATATTGTCCTTGGCTGAATTTAACAGCTCTCGGTCTGCCAGCGGAATATCCTTGACGGCAATTGTATTGAAGACATGGGTTGCTGGGTTCAAAACAAGATGTTTCAAAGCACATTCAGCCAAAAGCTCAATCCATACTGGCGCCTGAGGGAACCCCTAGAGATCAAGGGCATCAGCCTGTCTGTTGGGAGTACGAACAACTCCACCAAAATCGATCGAATCATCAGCTCTTATTGAGGTTTCCGAAACTCAGTGTAAACGATGTCATTGTTCCAGGAACAAGCCGTTCAGCTTTCCAAATCAAGTTGGTCTCAACCGATACTAATCACTTAGTGGTCAATAATTTGGGTCAGGCGACCATGATTAAGGTTTCTGGGAACAAAGTCATGATGACAGTGATGTGTTTGGATGTTATGTTGACCACTGGAAAATGGAAAATGAATGGGCATTAACCTCTGAAAAATGGAAAATGAGAAGGCTAATGCTTAATACCAAGGTATTGACACCAGGGATAACAGAAAGGCAACTCGGATAAGACTCGATGCCTAGGACAAGACTGTTCAAATGAAGGATGCTGCTATCGACAAGGCTTACGGCAACTGTTTCTCCATCTCACTCGATTTCGAACTCTTGTAGAGTCACATGCCCTTCTTTCAGTCCGCGTTCGGCAATAGGCTTAAGTAAGTACTTATGTTCAATGAATACAGGTGTGTTGTCAGGGTGATTGGCAATGAGCATTCCCAATACTCAATCGATGGCATTGCCTTGGAGTTTGAGATGGTGACCAACAGGGAGTTGGCTGACAACATCTGCAACCAGTATGCAGGGAAGATAGCGATCCTCTACGACCAGATCTTAATGCTGTTTGAGGAACCAATTTAGCCCTTTGAACGCCAGAGTGAAGGCTTCTATTACCCCAAGATCATGAAGGTGAAGGTCACTGTCGAGGGCATCCCGAACCAACCCGATGCTCAAGGCATGCGCCCTTATCCGGCTTAGGACGATGTCAGAAAACTTATGGCTGGTGGTATAAAACGGCACCCCGAAGTGGCTATGGTGGCCAAGTTTCACACTTGCAACCTAGGTAAGTACTTCACAGAGGAGTTTGCTCTCTGGCTGGACTTAAGGTCTGCCCATGATGAAGGCTTGCATGGCAATGGCTGCTGGGTCGCAAAATGCTAGCGAGGGGATGACAATTCAGATCAAAGGAAACGGAGGCTCGGGGAGCATTGAAAATTTACGTCTTCGTCCTTATGGACGCACAGCTCAACATCAAGAATGGATGATTCATCTTGGTTATATACTAAAGAGCCCAACTAGGCAATAAATTGCAGCCTGACTGGCTGTGGGAAAACGTAGTTCATGTTTGACCTTCTAAAGGTCTCATTCTGCAGCTGTTTCAATCACGTCATAATCCTCTGTTCCATGACCAGACATGACAGAACCTACCAGGAGCACCCGTGGGTGTGGACAGAGGAGGTTTATGTTCTAGATCCAGGTGAATGGCTTTATGACTGGTTGTGCGCTCTCTACCAAGTGTTTCAGGGTCAGCCGATGTTGTATGTCATTGATGACATGGCCGTCAGCAAACAGCTCACCAGGACAAAAGATATGCTCTCGAGCTGGCATTCTGGACAAGCAATTGTTGTGGGTCTTGGCTCAGAGGTACAGTGCTGTCCTCAAAGACCTCCGATAGGTCGCTCTCTTCCACTGCAAGATTTGGGATAATTTAAATGAGTGCATGCATGAAAATGACATCATCCCCGCAGCCAACAGGCCTGCCGTGCATGATCAACTGGCCTAAATGAAACATGCGAAGCTGCTGTTAAATACCTTGCAGCTAAGTAGCTATGCCTTTTAACATGAAATGCCTGTATATTGTTGCCACCTGCATCAGAGGAGGCATGGCGGCACTTCTACTTCATCACAATTAGACTTGGTATTTACGTGACTATAGCAATGGAATGCGACAACATTATTGACATGCTTCTTGTCGACGAAGCAGTCTCAAGGCCACGAGCACAGCTGGGAGGAGGCTGGTAAGCCAGAAAACGCAGAACGACAATGACAAAGACAGAGATCTCTGCAGATCAGATCTGCTCTACGTCCTATATGATGCTCGATTGAGGACTAGTATGACCAAGACTCTTGGCTCCTTAGTGCTCCAGATTTACACCATGGTGGTTGGCCAACTGCTAACGATCCTAGCTGGTAGGCAGACTTTACTTGTGACTGACCTTGAGGCAGATCCGTTTGTTAGGCATGCCCTAACTACCAACACCTGTGAGCTATACCACTGCTATGGCTTGTAGTTCCTGTCACAGCAATCTAAGCATTCAAGCATTTATATACTGAGAAAGATGGCGGAACCTACCGCAGCGACGGAGGGGACACCGGCTTTGGAACCGATGGAGAAGGCACCACCAGAGCAGAGTGATGAGGCACCCTATTAAAGGTGACTAGGAGCAAGAACCCTAAGCAGGTTGCTGCTGGGCAGGTGGGTGCAGATGTGAGATAAAGGAAGCATTAAAAAGATGATTTGCAGCACTTTAAGGAGGAAGTGGCAGAGGCGTAGTGCCTGGTTGAGCATTGGCATGACCATAGTCGAGGTGATTGGTTGCATTCGCCACCAGAGATCTCATCAAGGAAGGGATAATCCCCACTGACATATTGAAGTGGGGCACCTTTATATATATGTAATACCATGGCCAGCATGGCATTGATGTTGGGCGGCGTGATCACCAATGCAGTGGCGTTCACAAGAATCAATTATCTGTTTAGTCCATTTAAGGACTCCGACGTTGAAGAAGAGCGTGGACGTCATGATGCTGCCATAGAACAGCTTCAGGCAGCTCAGATGGCCTGAGCCCAAAAAAGGACCGAACGCATCGATTTCATTCAGCAAGACCACAAAATCCAAACTTCCAAGATGTAGACACTGCCATGCAGGAGTATGCTCATGCCAGAGGCAAACAAAGAGCTTGATCCCATTGGACCTGAGCCCCAGCTGACTGACTTTTTACCATTCATGTGGAGACCAGCTAGCTTTGATTTATCATATACTTGGAGCAGCCGGGCTTGAGGGTTACTACATAGAAAAGTAGATTATTTAATTCTGTCTCCACTTCTTTTTTTCCCCCTTGTATACAACCTTCGGTTATCATGGGTCTTACTGAGGGACTGTTAAGCGCTAAGATCCTGGATGTAGGCTAAGCCGCTCAATGGCACAAAGTTCCTGAGCCCTTAGCTCCCACTAAGATCGAGGTCATGCATAATTCACTCAATAGCTGGCGGAAGAATGAAAGACTGCTAGCAGGCCAGACTAACCTCTGGGCAACAACTTGGCAGCTACCCAAGCCTATGGCTTCTGTGTGTTGGGAGTTGATCACACTCTTGGAATATCTCCATTGATCAGAAGCTTGCAAGACTATACTACAGCCCCAGGGGCTTCTAGAAGGGGCTAACTGTGATTCAGACATTGACGGCCACGGATATGGTTTCTTAGGCCAAGGCCCAGGACTGAGGCCCATGTTTGATGTTTCAGTACTAAACAAAGTGCATAAGGCCAATCTCTTATTCTTGCCACATGACATGGTTCGTCTGAAGAGATACAAGCATGCCCTGTTTGTTGTCGATGTGGCCAGCAGATTCAAAGCCACTGAACCGCTTAATACAAAGGAGGCTAAAGAGGTCATCACTGCTCTAGAGCAGATCTACAAGCAGGGCTTGCTGCGGTGGCTGGAACTGCTTCAAGTCCATTCTGTGCGTGAGTTCATGGGCTCTGCTGTGTCCCAGCTTCTGGCGAAAGTCCACCGTGATTTCGGGAATTATAGAGCGATTCAACTGAACACTTGCTGAACGCCTGTTCAGGCACCAGTATTAGGTTGACATGCGACTGCCAGAGGGCCCACAGTCAACTGAGTGGATTGGTAGGCTGCTCTCGGTTATGGCATCCTTGAACGGAGAAGTGACCATCAAGGCCAAATCCGTGGCACAAAAGCAATCTTCAGTTGTTCCTGGCTGTTCAATTTGTCTCAACGAGCAAAAGCTCCCCTCCTCTGTCGGTGTCCGATACCCATACCCTTACCAGGCTGGCAACCTTGAGGGCGGTCATTGACTTGCGACTGACCCTGTGTGGTCCCTTGAGGTCTGCCAGATAAGGCATTGGTTATGAAGCCAGATGAACCCATTCTCAATTACCTGGGCGAGGTTTTGTGCACAAGGAACTCCTGGTGGTGCCCACAGACACCTAATTACCCCCCGATGGGGTTCTCAAGCATTGAGGAGCTCATCTATGTAAGCATTCATCTCAGACATTCTAGGTGGTAGGTTTTTTTTTGTGTCCATGGGCCAGCATGTCCAGCCTATTTTCAGCAATCCAGCGCATGTAGTCAAAGAAGGAGAGTGAGATCTCATTCAGACACTGTCTGTAGATGTGATGCTTCTCTTATCGCAGGACATTCATGCCATGGTAAAATGTCTTTTTTCCAAAGAGAGCCTTTTTGTGCTGCTTGTGCCTGATATGCCTTTTTACAACCTTCTTTTTGACACCTTTGGCCTTCTTGATGTTCTTTCCACTCGCTTTGAGTTTGGAGTACATCTTGGGACACAGACCGACATATTCAGCGATAGGTCATCCCACACATTCGTCTTTCATTTTACCTAGCACTTTCTTATTCACAGTGCTGTGCAGTGGGTTGTTTTTTTGGTATCAGACGTGTCATAAAGATCCACATGATGTGCTGGTAATCGGACATCCACTGTTTCTGGACTACCATGTGCTCTGGAGCCAGATGTTATGTGTTGTGTGCATTGTGCAGCACTTGTGGGTACTTCAGGTCCACCTCTAGGATGTAACCCTCTGGGTCATCGGCTGGGTGATCTGCAATGGTGCGGATCAGCTGCTGACATTTCGTCATCCAATGAAAACCACCCATCGGTA
This sequence comes from Sinonovacula constricta, assembly GCA_007844125.1. NCBI lineage: Eukaryota > Metazoa > Mollusca > Bivalvia > Cardiida > Solecurtidae > Sinonovacula > Sinonovacula constricta. The sequence continues at coordinate 36,129,748 of CM017569.1, forward strand.
AGGCCTGAGAAATGGCCCACCCATAAAACTGTTTACATCAAGGCAGAGGATGTGGCTACAAAGATTTTCTGGGTTGTACCTATCAACCAGAGGATTGTTGGTCATAATCAGTGAGCAGCTCAAGCGCCACTCCTGCCTTCTTGAGAAGAGTGTCCCATGAAAACCCTGGGCTCGTGTAACAGTGTGCGGGGTCTAAGCCATACTGCCTTAGGCAGGTACTCCGGAATGTTAAACAGACATCTGCCAGTAGGAGGACATCTGTGCTGTTGTGAAGGTGTGATAGTCCCTGAGGTTGTTACACCTGAAGGATGTCCTGTCTTTCTGGGTGTGGATGTAGTCCTCCTCGCAAATGTTCTCATTCGAGAGCTTGCTATAGAATGCCTCCTTTGGTGAGATCCTGGTCTCTATGAAGCACTCCCAGGAGTCTATGTGGTCTGGCTCATAGCGGGCAGTAACTAGGAAAGTCTCTGGCTTGTTGGTATCTACCAGCCTCTCGAGTGATGTCTGTAGGAAATGAGTGCTGTCGATGAAGCGCAGCTGGCAAAGGCTGAATGAGATGTATTTCTCTGTGTTGTTAGGGATGCAGAAATTTTCTACCATATTGGGACCCTGATATTCAACTGGCAGCTCTGTATGGCCATCATACCACATCAGCCTCATGGTGTTGCATTCTTTGGGTGTTACTCTTTGTTGGGCCAAGCTCTGGGCCCTCAACCTTGACAGTGAGTGCCCCAAAGTCAGCGTAGATGATAAAATGGGTCGGGAGCTGCTTGTGATGGTTTTTGAAGGTTAGCTTATTTTTACTCTCTTCTTGCATCTCCACTCTTACAGCTGTTTGACAGATTCCCTGGCACTCTGGCTTGTAAGCTTCTAATAAGTCTCCCCTAGATTAACCATGTAGACAATGCTTGCAGATGTGCTTCTTCCCCTTATGCTCTCCAGATACAACAGACAGTTTAGATTTTTCACCCAGGTGTAGTTGAACTTGCCAGCCTTCTCAATCAATAGGAGATTTATTCTGGGCATGCCCTCCTGCAGTCTGCTTAGGTGGTGTACAATCACCCCCTTGTCCCAAACGTTGAAAGCCAGGTTGTTCTGCCTTGGGGATTTGAGAGATGGGAGTGGGTGTGTCAATCTCATCAAAGTTGAGGCCATCTTTGATGGGGTACTTAGAGGGCCTGTCCACATTGTTGTCCCTAGCTGGAAACAATGTCGACCTGAGGGACCAGCGGAGGCAGTTGTCATCTCTGTTCTTCACATTTATGACAGCCATCTTGTTTTGTACCTCTTTTGGGAGTGGTATGTAAGATCCACCAAGTGGTTGGTACCTGGCAATATCTAGCCAAAGAGTCTTTACCTGATCTACAACCCAGCTAGACCCTCCTTGGGTCCACTTCTCGGGTATTTCTTGGATCCTTGGGAAAGTTGCTTAAGGGCCCCCATGATTTCATCCTCCTGCAAAATAACCTGCTAATGACGCAGCACGGGGTCCGTGTACTCTTCACTGTCATCTGGGTTGTCCTTCCGAAGCTGAACCTTGAGAGCCAGCTGGAACTTTACACTATTCAGAGCCTTTATCTCTTCTACCAGCTTGTCATTGATGCTAGGTTCCACTTCCTCAAGGAAAACCCTAGGGTCTGCATGTCTTTTGGGCACATCCATCTGCCATGATCCGTGATAGTCCCCGATTGCCCAGCAGTGTTTTGTAGAATGTCAGCTTGAGGAGTGGATCAAACTCTTCCAGGATAGCCTTATGTTTTCTTCTCTTTGCTTCCCTGGGTGGTTTCACCGATGTAAGATGGCTAAGGTTATTGGCTTAGACAGGTCATCTGAAGTGGGTTCATCAAGAATCACACCTCCCTGGCAGGCTCGGATGATGACATCAAGCCTCTCACGTAGCTCTTGCAAAGTCGCCCTTGACCTTAGATATGAAGTCCACTCTCCAGTCTCTCTCTGAAACTTTTCTCTCAGAAGCCAAGCCTTCTCTGAGTGTGTCACCATGTGTGTCTATATTTTTATAGATAAATATGATTCACCATATTTCTATGGGTAAATATGTCTCTAATCAGAAATTTGTATTCTGTTTATAGATTTATTTCCTTCTGTAGCTCCCTACAATTGTGAGCCCACTTTCTTCTATACCCACACTGCAAGCAAAGCTGAAGTTTGTTGTTGACACCAAATCTACAAACAGTGCATGGTCTATTTAAATGACCTCCGCTGCATATGATAGCCAAATATATTCTGCAGTATTCTCCACAACGACTTTTTTGTTACCTAGAACTAATTGTCAGAATTTTAATATCTGTTTAATTCGGGAATTAATCACATCACCAAAACAAATGATAACTTAACATTAAGTTTAATACAAGTAATACAAATATACATACAAAACAACAACAACAACAAAAAGCAGAAATAACTGAAAGTGAGATTTAACTGAGAGTGAGATTATTGCACTCTCATGGAAGAATTTACCTATTAAATTGTACAGATCTTTAAACAGAATACACATATATCTCTATATATAAAAGTAATACTGTCAATGTTTTATCCACAGTCTATATCGTTCAGCATGTATGTGAACATGTGGAACAGCCCTTCTCTCAGTCAGTTGGTACACACCTACTGTTGCAAAACCATCGTCGGATCAGTGTTAGAATATTACAAAACACTGTTAAAGAGTTTACATAGCATAACTAAAACTAACCTCACTTATAACGTCAGATGCACAACAAACCCACTTACCATTTCACAGGCACACATCCTAACTAAAACACCTTTCAATTATCACTTTATAGGCATGACCATCCGCCAGGGTGGTTGGGTGGGCCCTATCGTGTTACTGGCATAGCAAGATGGGGCAGAACCATCCGCCAGGGGGATGGGGCGGGCCCTACCGTGTTACTGGCATAGCAAGATGGGGCAGAACCATCTGCCAGGGGGTTGGGGCGGGCCCTATCGTGTTACTGGCAAAACAAGATGTGGCAGAACCATCCGCCAGGGGGATGGGGCGGGCCCTATCGTGTTACTGGCATAGCAAGATGGGGCAGAACCATCCACCATGGTGGTGGGGTGGGCCCTATCGTGTTACTGGCATAGCAAGATGGGGCAGAACCATCCGCCAGTGGGGTTGGGGCGGGCCCTATCGTGTTACTGGCATAGCAAGATGGGGCAGAACCATCCGCCAGGGGCTTGGGGCGGGCCCTATCGTGTTACTGGCATAGCAAGATGGGGCAGAACCATCCGCCAGTGGGGTTGGGGCGGGCCCTATCATGTTACTGGCATAGCAAGATGGGGCAGAACCATCGCCAGGGGGTTGGGGCGGGCCCTATCGTGTTACTGGCATATCAAGATGGGGCAGAACCATCCGCCAGGGGGTTGGGGCGGGCCCTATCGTGTTACTGGCATATCAAGATGGGGCAGAACCATCCCACAAGGGGTGTAGGGCGGGCCCTGTCGTGTTACTGGCATAGCAAGATGGGGCAGAACCACCGCCAGGGGGTGTGGGGGGGGGCCCTATTGTGTTACTGGCATAGCAAGGTGGGGCAGAACCATCCCCCAGCGGGGTGGGGTGGGCAATTTGCCTTCTCAGGGATAAGTGAGTCAGAATCCCCCTTGTAGTTACTACTTAACTGCCAAGACTTAATGCTATTATGTTGCCAGAGCTTTTATTGTTGTGTTCTTGGATACCACAACATTATGTTTCTGTGCATGTAAGATTTTAATCTTGCAAATTCTCTTTTAATCCCCCTAAATATCTTTAGTGTTGTCATAAAAACTTTACTACTATCACTGTTCTTTTTTTAACAAAGATATATTTAATTGATATGCCTATTAAAACAACATAAATATGACAAAAACTTAAAGAAATTAGTGATCAAAAACATATTAAAAATATGCCTATTCTTATGTTAAGTATCTATTATTATTTCTAAAATGAAGAAATTGAATGTTCAAACATAGCTATGGTAAATATGCTATAACAATAAAGTAAGATAAAATCTATGCAAATATTAATAAATGATTTAAATTTAAAAGAAATTGTAAAATTGAATGCTTATGATTATTGTATAAACATACCAGTTATAAAACAAATAAGTAATGAAAGAAACTTATTCAAGTAAATGAGCCTGTAAATCAGGTTGACTTTGGTTTTTAATGAAGAATGTAACCTAGGTAGACTATTGAGCTATCCATCATGATGTCACTGTTACACCATACAGGTAACTGAAGGCAATTAAAGAGCCAGTGGGCAAATGAGATAAGAAAACTTTAAAAGTAGGTAAAGTGAGAACAAACCTTGTGTTCTATGCTGCCAAGACTGATGTTGTTGTTGTTGTTGTTATCTCGGCTTCCCAGATGTATGTTGTTAGAACTATGCTGCCACAACTTATGGTGCTTTGTTCTAGGCAACCAAGACTTAATGTTGCAATATTCTACACTTCCACGATTTATGTTGCTGTGGTTTATTGTTACAAGTTTACCAAGACTTTGATGTTGCTATTAGTTTTAAACATGTACAGTTTGGTTAACATATTGGTGCTGGCCAAGGACTTAATGTGAGAACAGCTTCCAGCTTACTTGCGGTGCACTGGTGGTTCTACCCTGACATGTGTTTGGGGTCTTCCTCCACCAAAAAGCTGGATGTTGCTTTTATGATCATAAATGGTGACTCTCAACGTATTTCAAAAAAAAAATCCCCAAAACACATAAAAAACAACAAAGAACAAATAAACAACATATTGGTACTGCTGTGTTTTAGGCTGCCAAGACCACATCTGCCTGGCTGATCACATCTGGTTTCAACATGGGAGTGATGAAAGCTGTTGGTCAGGCAGTACAACAAGGACAGTCATTTTGCTGGGACAATGACCGCATGGCACATGTCCTTCGATGTATTGGCATTGCTCCCTGGGGATATGTTGAAAAACGAATGCAGTTGGAGAGCGAAGATGGGGAGGTAGTAAATTGGTGATATTTTCTAATATATAGATACGTGTCAGACAGACATTGTAATGCATCAGTGATTGACAACAGCCTAGGCATAGAAGACAAGCATTAACTCCAGCTATAGACAGTCCCAGGTTCAGTTAAAGGTTCAGTTAAATGTTAATTTCACAATTACACAAAAATATCCATTTTTTCAACCAAATTGTCTTATTATTCTGCTCTTTTTAATTTTTTTTGTTCAATTTAATCATCTCTGATCACTGTGATGTACAGTAATCTTAATTGGAGTTATTTACTGCTTAGTTCCCTGACTGATTTCATCTGTAAACTTTTAAACAAACAATTGCTGAAGCAATTTTAATATCAGCGTTCCTGTTGATTAACACATTTGCCATGATCCAATCAGAAAGTGTGATACAGTTAATTGGTGTTTCTGTAGAATATCACCCTGTGGAGCTTTACTTTATGTCTTGACAGATTTTTTGCTCTTAATGCATGTCTCAAATTAAAATCACTAAACTATCACATTTTCCCAAAACTGAGGCTAAACCATTAATGCACAAGATAGAGGCCACAGTTCCAGTCTTCACCAAACTTGGCCAGAATGTTTGCCTGCATGAAATATTATATGAGTTTGTAATAGGGGTTGGAGTGGGGGTGGGTGGGGGTGGGGGGCACTATTTTGCAAATATTTCTACAAAAAATAGTATAGGATGTTTATTTTGTATGATGTAGTTAATTGAGAATTTATATTCTTCTAAATGAAGACAGCTATCATGTGATTTTTTCTTTGAAAAGAAGACATCTATCATGTGATTTAAGCGTCCGCAATAGCGCAGGTGGTAGAGCGTCGGCTAGCGGATCTGGAGGTCATGGGTTCATACCCCAGCCAGGTCAAACCAAAGACTTAAAAGTTGGTAGTAGTGGCTTCATTCCTAATGCTTAGGGATAAGGGACAGCATTACGCCTGAGTCATCAGAGTCAGTGTAATGGATTGGCCCGGTTCAGTCCCTGGGCACCTCATAAGTGCCCCTGTGCTATAAGTATAGAAATGTTGCTGCACCATATCGGCAAAGAAGCTTGCAAATCCCAATCAATCATGTGATTTATTGCAAGCAAAATAGAAGAGACTGCTAGCATCATAAACATCAAAAGAAAATGTTTAGAGTAGAAAGAAAATTACAAGATTTCTTTTCAGGAAATAAGATATTTTTCTGTCTGCCAAATGAGATTTTTCAAAACACATCAGCACATTAGCTTAATAAACAAGCATATTAACTGGAAAAAGAACTAACATTTTAATTATTGACATAATTATAACTGTTGCTTTCTTATCAGAGTGCTTTGTTCTTACTAAGAATTGGGTTGTTTCTGTTAGGAAATGGTTTTATATGTAAGTATTGGTAATAATTATTTTAATACAATGTAAAATGACATATTATGAATTAAACAAGGTAATTACATTTTTTTATTTCAAAAAATAACAAATATATTTATATCTAGGGCATTCCTAACTGATCAGTTACCATATTGGGTTTAAATGCTTCACTTTAGGAGTTGATAATACAGCAGAAAGTAATCTGACACGACTATGTTTCAAGTGTAGCCTAAAAGTATTGAAAGGCTTTCAAGCTGTCCATGACATCTATCCAAGGAATGCAATTCTAATGCATACTTCACCTAGTTTAAGTCAAGAGATACAAGAAATACAGTGAACCTGACTGAACATGATACATATTTCTTTTTTTTTTTTTCAAAAGATAAAACAAAATAGTATATATATATGTGTTTAAAGCAAATTCCATTAACAATAAGATGCTGTTATTTTTCACAACCAAAAATTTCCAATTTGACAGAACAAAAGGGTGAAAAATCCCTGCTGGTTCCAGGCTCAGTTCCAGGTACAATCTCAGGTTTTTTCCTTAGTTTAGTCCCAGGTGCAGTCTCAGGTTCTTTCAAGGTACAGTCTCAGGTTCAGTCCCACTTTCAGGCTCAGTTCCAGGTGCAGTCTCAGGTTACATCTCAGATTCTGTCTCATGTTCAGTCCCATGTGAAGTCTCAGGTTCAGTCCCAGGTTCAGTCCCAGGTTCAGGTTCAGTCACATGTGCTGTCTCAGGTTCAGTCCCAGGTGAAGTCCCAGGTGAAGTCTCAGGTGAAGTCCCAGGTTCAGTCCCAGGTTCAGTCCCAGGTTCAGGTTCAGTCACATGTGCTGTCTCAGGTTCAGTCCCAGGTTAAGTCCCAGGTGAAGTCTCAGGTGAAGTCCCAGGTTCAGTCCCAGGTTCAGTCTCAGGTTCAGGTTCAGTCACATGTGCTGTCTCAGGTTCAGTCCCAGGTGAAGTCCCAGGTGAAGTCCCAGGTGAAGTCTCAGGTTCAGTCCCAGGTTCAGTCCCAGGTTCAGTCTCAGGTTCAGGTTCAGTCACATGTGCTGTCTCAGGTTTGGTTTCAGGTTCAGTCCCAGAATTAGCTTTGGGTTCAGGTTCAGGCTCAGTCTTGGGTTCAGGTTCAGTCTCTGTTTCAGTCCAAGGTGCAGCTGAGGTTCAGTTTCAGGTTCAGTCCTAGTTGCAGTCTCATTTTTAGTCCTAGGTTCAGTGTCAGATTTAGTCTCAATTCAGTTGCAGGTTTCGTATCAGGTTCACAGGTTCCGTCTCAGGTTCAGTCTCAGGTTCAGTCTCAGGTTCAGTCTCAATTTTAGTTCCAGGTAGCACCTTAGGTTCAGTTTCAGGTTCTGTCCCAGGTTCAGTCCCAGGTTCAGTCTCAGGTTCAGTCTCAATTTTAGTTCCAGGTAGCACCTCAGGTTCAGTTTTAGGTTCTGTCCCAGGTTCAGTCTCTGGTTCAGTCTCCGGTTCAGTATTACATTTAGTTCTAGTTTCAGTCCCAGGTTCAATCTTAGGTTCATTCTTTAGTTCAGTCTTAGGTTCAGTCTCAGATTCAGTTCCAAGATTTGTCTCAGGTTCAGTCTCTGGTGGTTTAGTATTAGTATCAGTTCAAGTTTCATTCTAAGGCTCAGTCCCATGTGGTTCAGTATTAGGATCAAATCAAGGTTCAGTCTCAGGTTTAGTCTCAGATTCAGTGCCTGGTTCAGTTCCAGATTCAGTCTCAGGTTCAGTCCCAGATATCCTCTCACTTTCCTGAGTTCAGGTTCAGTTCCAGGGTCAGCCTGAGGTTCAGTCTCAGGTGGTCCAGTATTAGGATCATTTCAAGGCCACAGGTTCAGTCATAGGTTCTGTCTCCGGTTCAATCCCTGGTTCAGTATCAAATTCAGTCTCATGTTGACTACAGAGTACACTTTGGTTCAGTTCCAGGTTCTGTTCTAGGTTCAGGTCCGGGTGCAGGCTCAGGTTCAGTCTCAGGTTCAGTTTCAGGTTCAGTACCAGGTACAGTCTTAGGTTCAGTCCCAGGTTCAGTATGAGGTTCAGTCCCAGTTTCAGTCTCAGGTATAGTCCTTGGTTCAGTCCAAGGTTCAATTCCAGTCTCAATTCCAGGTTCATCACAGTTTCAGTCACAGTTTTAGTCGCAGTTTCAGTTCCAGGTTCAGTCCCAAGCTCAGATCTAGGTTCAGTCTCACTTTCTGTCCCAGGTCCAGTTTCAGGTTTAGTCTTTGGTTCAGACTCCGGTTTAGTTCCAGGCCCAGTATCAGCCCAGGTTCAGCCCCAGGTTCGGACTCGGGTTCAGCCCTAGGTTCAGTCTCAGGTTCAGTCTTAGGTTCAAGTCCCAGGTTCAGTTCCAGGTTTATTCTCAGGTTCAGTATTAGGATCAAATCAAGGTTCAGTCTCAGGTTCAGCCCTAGGGTGAGTGTCGAGGTGAGTGTCAGTCTCATGTTGACTTCCAGGTTTAATCTCAGGTTCATTCCAAGGTTAAGTTTCAGGTGCAGTCTCAGGTTCAGTCCGAGGTTCAGTATTATGATCAGTTCCAGGTGCAGTTCCAGATTCAGTTTCAGGTTTTGTCTCTGGTTCAATCTCAGGTCCAGCCCTAGGCTCAGTATCAAGTTTAGTCCCATGTTCACTGCCAAGTTAAGTCTCAGAATCATTCCAGGGTTCAGTCCCAGGTTTAGTTCCAGGTTCAGTTTGAGGTTCAGTCCAAGGTGCAGTCTCCAATTTGGTCCCAGGCTCAGTCCCAGGCTTATATAGTTCAGCTGACTATCAAATTTAATCATACATTACAGAATGGAGTATTAAACAATAATTATATAAAAGTTTCATTACTATGTTCAAAGGAACAACCAAGAAACAAGCATAAGTATATATATATACCCTTAAGGAAAAACAAAGTAGGTCGAAAATAATTTGGCACTTAGAGATGCATTTTTACTTTTATTAGTCATTTGGCACCAAAAGAGTTGTTAAAATTGTTAATATCTTTCCAGGGTCTCTTCAATGCTGATTTTTTGGCTAGTAAAGCCATTCTGCATGGAGAACCAGTTCCACTCAATCCTGACCACACCCACTTTATCTTTGTTGATGATGGGTACCGGAACAGATATGGAGGGGTGGCAGCTATGAGGGCAAAACTTGAGCAGAAAATATCCCAGCCAAAGTCAGGTAAAGAAGATGCTTAACAGCTTAGTCCTTATAGCAATAATGGTCCCAAGCTCATGTTGATAAAAGGAGCAAAGGAAGGTGGAGGTGGAGAAAGAGATTTCCAATGTTAAGTTATTGCATTATAATATTGCAATTAAATGAAACTGAACTGTTAAAAGTCTAACAAAATGTATATTGAAACATAAAAAATGCCCTATCAATTGCAAAATATTGCTTGTTTACAGAGGGTGGATTACAAATCCCAGTGGTGTTGGTCGTGGTGGAGGGAGGCACAGATGCTATCTTGGATGCCAAGAAATCTCTTGAACACAGGATTCCTGTTGTGGTGTGTGCAGGAACAGGACGAGCTGCTGACATTCTTGCTTATGCCTACAATCATACCAAAACATCTGCTACGTAGGTAGATTTCAATGTTTTCGTCAACAAATTAAATTACCAAGTGAAAACCCCCAAACCAACCCATTGTTGAGCATAAGCCTCAGAATTAAAAACCTTGGGTGTCTGGTTGAGTACAAGATTCTTGCTTGAGCTGAGATTTAAGTTTCTTGTTGTTGGTTAGAGTTAAACTTATAAGGTTTATTCTAAGCCCATATTTACCTACCAATCTTATGCCATCTGTGGTCATGACATGATCTACCATTTTCATATGGGATTTCAGCAAGTACTCGATTACTCAAGTACTCGATCGATGTTCATAACTGGAGTATTAAAATCTCTACTTGAGTACCTGTAAGAAAAAAGACTTATGTATTTAATGTAAAAATTGTCTTAAAGCCTTTGTAGGACTATAAAAATATATTTTAAATCAAAAGAAAACGTACTGGTGACACATTTTGTTATGTGAATGTTTTAATTATTGCATGCTATATTGCTGTATATGCAGAATGTTGAAGTTTTCCCACCTTGGCAACAAGAGGTCAAACCTGTAAATATTTTTCAATGTCAAATCAACATCATTTACAACTAGTTTCTTAATGTTAAAGCATAATGTTTTTGCATTTCACAATTAATCTCAACAAAATATTCACTTACAATGGAACACATTTAAAACTGCTGTTTATCAAATTGTTATGATGATAGCTTACCTGAGCTAAGTCTCAGGGTGAGCTATTGTTATTGCCCACGGTCTGGCATCCAGCGTCACGCAACTGTCAACATTTCAAACAACATCTCCTGTGAATCTGCGGGGCCAAATTGAGCCAAGCTTGTAAAGAATCTAGGCAGGGTGAACAGAAAGTTGTTCAAGTAAATTTGATCCGTGTAAAAACATGGCTGCCAGGAACATGGTCATTTTCCATATATGACAACATAGGAAAATGTCGAAAATGTTCATGTCAGACAATGCAAGGGCTAGAGCCTTGATATTTGGTATAAATGTCTATTGGGTGGTCCTGTATCAAGGTTGTTAAAAGAATTCTTATTCTGCAAGAAACATGGCTGCTATTTTCTATATACAATAAAATCCCTCTAAAAAACTAGCTTTCGTTTTGGCTCAAAATGGTCGTAATAGTGAGTTGGTCATAATAATGAGTTGTTTGTAATACTGAGTTGGTCTTAATAGTGAGTTGGTCGTAATAGTGAGTTGGTCATAATAGTGAGTTGGTCATAATAGTGAGTTGGTCCTAATAGTGAGTTGGTCAGTTGGTCATAATAGTGAGTTGGTCATAATATTGAGTTGGTCATAATAGTGAGTTGGTCATAAGATGTGAGTTGGTCATAATAATGAGTTGGTCGTAATAGTGAGTTGGTCAGTTGGTCATAATAGTGAGTTGGTCGTAATATTGAGTTGGTCATAATAGTGAGTTGGTCATAATAGTGAGTTGGTCTGAATAATGAGTTGGTCATAATAGTGAGTTGGTCTTAATAGTGAGTTGGTCTTAATAGTGAGTTGGTAGTAATAAGAGTTGGTCATAATAGTGAGTTGGTCTTAATAGTGAGTTGGTCTTAATAGTGAGTTGGTAGTAATAAGAGTTGGTCATAATAGTGAGTTGGTCTCAATAGTGAGTTGGTCTGAATAATGAGTTGGTCATAATAGTGAGTTGGTCTTAATAGTGAGTTGGTCTTAATAGTGAGTTGGTAGTAATAAGAGTTGGTCATAATAGTGAGTTGGTCTTAATAGTGAGTTGGTCATAATAGTGAGTTGGTCTTAATAGTGAGTTGGTCGTAATATTGAGTTTGGATGAGCAAATGAAACCGCTATTGTTTAGGTATCAAAGTGTCTACTTCATGCTGCTTCTGACTGTTAAAAAAGGGGCATAAAACAAAAAACAAACACACTTCTTTTCAAAATGTTTTTAACAAATCATGCTATGTCGTTTTTGAAATAAAAATATTTTACTTCATATAAATCATTGACTCAATGAAAATTACTTATTATAATCATTAAATGACAGAGGAATATTTTTTGTAAGATTGCAGAAGCAAGAATGAGCCTGATGATGAGCATTTGTTTCAATTGCAGTTTTTCCTGTGCATTTGTGTATCATTTTCACTCAGTAAAAAGCAAGAAATAAATCAAGACAAATGATGAAGATCTGAACATCTTTTTATGCTAATTTCATTTTTTAATTGGCACATATTTCATGCACATTTATGTTCTAGGTAAACAGCCTTTAATCTCATAATTTGGTATAATTATTACACTAATGCTACCACCTAATTAGCGCCTAATTGACTAAGACCATGACCTCATGCTAGAGGGTATTATTTTGCCAATTAGCAGGTGCAAATCACACCATGGGTGATTTGTTGTCCTGGTCTGCATTGTCTTTTATCTTTTATTTTTCCAAATATAAAGAGCATTTTATATGTACAAAATAGCAAGCAACATATTGCAATGAAAAGTTGACAATGATCAATTGAAATTACGATATTGATGACGACAATGTTGACAGTGAAAGTGAGATAAGACAAAAAATAAATGAATAAAAAATTGGAAAAAAAAAAACCAACTACAAAAACTGATGAAAGTGAAAAAGGAAAGTATTAAAATACTTCCAAACTGCACAGTTACTTTCATGTGCGAAAAACACGTATTAAAAAGTTTGTTGACAATCATATATAATGTACAATACAAATGCTTTCTGTTCATTTCACGAGTGATATTATCTCAGCCTGCTTTGCCTTAGCACAGCAGACGATAAATGCCCATGCAAAGAAGGATTATTGAGTTATTTATGAATGCTCTGTTAAGCAGCATCATGCACTGTCTGTAATGGTTCTCCTTTATACATTGAGGGAATGATGTCATAGAACACTGAGCAGTGAAGGTCAGTGTTTACAAAAGAAATACACAATATGTTCTAGTTGAACTAGTTATTATGTCAGATTAGTGGTGTGCCCGTTATTGTGGTCGGGTTTCTCATTGAATAAAGAAGACATATAGTTTGCACATATGAAAATTGGCCTTAATACAGACATGGTCGCTTTAGTGGAGCGGTCATAGATGGCTTTTTACTGTATATCTATATAGCAAAAGTTAGAAAATTTTCATGTCAGAGACTACAAGAGCTTGAGCCTTCATATTTGGTATACATTTACTTTGGGTGGCCCTGTATCAAGATTGTCCAAATAATTCTGATACATCAAAAAACAACAACATGAGATGTGGCCATTTTCCATATATGGTTATATTGGAAAACTTTGAAAATCAGGGACAATAATTGCTGACTATGCCACCATGAGTGTGCATGAGATGCACTTAAAGAGCTTTAAAACATTAAATCCTGGGATTTTACTTATAAGGATGGATGAATATGTGACAAATTGTTTTCTAGACAATGGATGCCTCTGGAGAAATTTAAGTACATTTTTAAGTTTAAGCATTGTAATAATATATTTTCATAAGGATCTCTCCTATGTAACAATTCTCATTCTCCTATTTTTTTTATCAGTCATCATGCTGTTGATTTATAAAACCATAAGTTTATTGAGAATAAGGCTTCACTTATTTAACCATGCACAAGGCAAGCAGTTTGAATATCATTATAATTAAAATATATGAAATATCTCAAAAAATATTTGCATAGACTGAGATTTTGTGACCCATCATTTCCGAGGAAACAGAGTTTGATAAATGGGAAAATAGTATATGGTGAATCTTTAAAAAGTATTTATTGTAGTATTCATAATATTAACTTTACTTGTGGCCATTTTCTTGAAAACAAAAAAGTATGTGTGTTCAACAGCCCTGGTTATGTTTTTTTATAGTTCAACTATATATTGTTACCATATTTGCTGTTTATTCATACAGAGGTGTGCGAGAAATGAGCCCGAAAAGCCTCAACAAATTAAAGGACAAGATATTTGAGGCGTACGGCAAATCTTGGAAGGAAGACGAGATTGATAAGAAGACAATGACGATCAAGGATGCTGTCCAGACCTGCTGCCAGAAACCAGAACTAGTACACTGTCAACGTTTTCTAATCATGTTCAACAAATAATTAATATGTACCTTTTTCTTTCTTTAAGTCCAAGTTCGGACCCAAACTTTATGAAATGAGATTATCAAGCTGAGTTTGTAAAGGTCTTGTCATAGTTTTACTGGGTCTTGCACCATTTATAACTGCCATTTGTCTTAATCTCCATAGTTGTGTTGTCATAATCAACCAAATTGGGCAGGTTGTAATTATCCAAACATTTTTCTCCTCAGATGAATGTGTTCCACATGAACAAGCATGAAGAATTGGACCTTGCAATCCTATCTTTGTTGCTTAAGAGTCACTCAGGGGGTGACGAAATGCATCGCAAGACTCAGCTGAGGTTGGCCCTCATGTGGGACAGGGTGGACATAGCTCAGGAGCAGATTTTTAGGGAGGATGTACTGTGGAAACAAGGTTGGATGATGTTTTTTTTTACGAAAAGTTCTACACTAACCTAGACATACTTGGTCTAGTCTGCATCGTTTAGACTTGAAACCACAGAAAAAATGTAGTGATATGTTGCTCCCAATTAATAGTTAGTATGAGGAAATGCTTAACGCTTTTGATATTTTGTTGTTGGGAGAATAAGAAGCAATATCACTTTATTATGCATAAATGAAGGTGTAATGAAAAAGTGCAGTCCTCCAGAAAAAAGGAAGAGTGACACTGCTGAACAAGCTGTCATCTTATTGTTACATAACGGTGGTTACTAATTAGAAAACACATAGGATGATAAAGTTGTTCTAAATTATGGCCCTAAATATCTTGAAACATTATCAGAATGCAAATTCTTTATATACTGCTAAGGTAACATGTTGTATTCAGCTATACTGCTAAGGTGACATGCTGTATCCAGCTATACTGCTAGGGTGACATGCTGTATCCAGCTATATTGCTAGGGTGACGTGTTGTATCCAGCTATATTGCTAGGGTGACATGTTGTATCCGGCTATACTGCTTAAGTGACATGCTGTATCCAGCTATACTGCTAGGGAGACATGTTGTATCCGGCTATACTGCTTAAGTGACATGCTTTATTCAGCTATATTGCTAGGGCAACATGTAGTATCCAGCTATACTGCTAAGGCAACATGTTGTATCCAGCTATACTGTTAGGGAGACATGTTGTATCCAGCTATACTGCTAGGGAGACATGTTGTATCCAGCTATATTGCTAGGGTGACATGTTGTATCCAGCTATATTGCTAGGGTGACATGTTGTATCCGGCTATACTGCTTAAGTGACATGCTGTATCCAGCTATACTGCTAGGGTGACATGTTGTATCCAGCTATACTGCTAGGGTGACATGTTGTATCCAGCTATACTGCTAGGGAGACATGTTGTATCCAGCTATACTGCTAAGGTGACATGCTGTATCCAGCTATACTGCTAGGGTGACATGTTGTATCCAGCTATACTGCTAGGGAGACATGTTGTATCCAGCTATACTGCTAGGGTGACATGTTGTATCCAGCTATACTGCTAAGATGACATGTTGTATCCAGCTATACTACTAGGGTGACATGTTGTATCCAGATATATTGCTAGGGTGACATGTTGTATCCAGCTATATTGCTAGGGTGACATGTTGTATCCAGCTATATTGCTAGGGTGACATGTTGTATCCAGCTATACTGCTAAGATGACATGTTGTATCCAGCTATACTGCTAGGAAGACATGTTGCATCCAGCTATGCTGCTAGGGTGACATGTTGTATCCAGCTATACTGCTAGTCCAGCTATACTGCTAGGGTGACATGTTGTATCCAGCTATACTGCTAAGATGACATGTTGTATCCAGCTATACTGCTAGGGAGACATGTTGTATCCAGATATGCTGCTAGGGTGACATGTTGTATCCAGCTATACTGCTAGGGTGACATGCTGTATCCAGCTATACTGCTAGGGCAACATGTTGTATCCAGCTATACTGCTAAGATGACATGTTGTATCCAGCTATACTGCTAGGGTGACATGTTGTATCCAGCTATACTGCTAGGGTGACATGCTGTATCCCGCTATACTGCTAGGGTGACATGTTCTATCCAGCTATATTGCTAAGGTGACATGTTGTATCCAGCTATACTGCTAAGATGACATGTTGTATCCAGCTATACTGCTAAGGTGACATGTTGTATCCAGCTGTACTGCTAAGATGACATGTTGTATCTAGCTATACTGCTTAAGTGACATGTTGTATCCAGCTATACTGCTAGGGTGACATGTTGTATCCAGCTATACTGCTAGGGAGACATGCTATATCCAGCTATACTGCTAGGGTGACATGCTGTATCCAGCTATACTGCTAAGGTGACATGTTGTATCTAGCTATACTGCCAGGGAGACATGTTGTATCCAGCTATGCTGCTAGGGTGACATGTTGTATCCAGCTATACTGCTAGGGTGACATGTTGTATCCAGCTATACTGCTAGGGCAACATGTTGTATCCAGCTATACTGCTAGGGAGACATGTTGTATCCGGCTATACTGCTTAAGTGACATGCTGTATCCAGCTATACTGCTAGGGTGACATGTTGTATCCAGCTATACTGCTTAAGTGACATGCTGTATCCAGCTATACTGCTAGGGTGACATGTTGTATCCGGCTATACTGCTAAGATGACATGCGGTATTCAGCTATACTGCTAGGGCAACATGTTGTATCCAGCTATATTGCTAGGGAGACATGTTGTATCCAGCTATATTGCTAGGGTGACATGTTGTATCCAGCTATACTGCTAGGGAGACATGTTGTATCCAGCTATACTGCTTAAGTGACATGCTGTATCCAGCTATACTGCTAGGGTGACATGTTGTATCCGGCTATACTGCTTAAGTGACATGCTGTATCCAGCTATATTGCTAGGGAGACATGTTGTATCCAGCTGTACTGCTAGGGTGACATGTTGTATCCGGCTATACTGCTAGGGTGACATGTTGTATCCAGCTATGCTGCTAGGGTGACATGTTGTATCCAGCTATACTGCTTAAGTGACATGCTGTATCCAGCTATACTGCTAGGGAGACATGTTGTATCCAGCTATACTGCTAGTGTGACATGCTGTATCCCGCTATACTGCTAGGGTGACATGTTGTATCCAGCTATATTGCTAAGGTGACATGTTGTATCCAGCTATACTGCTAAGATGACATGTTGTATCCAGCTATACTGCTAAGGTGACATGTTGTATCCAGCTGTACTGCTAAGATGACATGTTGTATCTAGCTATACTGCTTAAGTGACATGTTGTATCCAGCTATACTGCTAGGGTGACAAGTTGTATCCAGCTATACTGCTAGGGAGACATGCTATATCCAGCTATACTGCTAGGGTGACATGCTGTATCCAGCTATACTGCTAAGGTGACATGTTGTATCTAGCTATACTGCCAGGGAGACATGTTGTATCCAGCTATGCTGCTAGGGTGACATGTTGTATCCAGCTATACTGCTAGGGTGACATGTTGTATCCAGCTATACTGCTAGGGCAACATGTTGTATCCAGCTATACTGCTAGGGAGACATGTTGTATCCGGCTATACTGCTTAAGTGACATGCTGTATCCAGCTATACTGCTAGGGTGACATGTTGTATCCAGCTATACTGCTTAAGTGACATGCTGTATCCAGCTATACTGCTAGGGTGACATGTTGTATCCGGCTATACTGCTAAGATGACATGCTGTATTCAGCTATACTGCTAGGGCAACATGTTGTATCCAGCTATATTGCTAGGGAGACATGTTGTATCCAGCTATACTGCTAGGGAGACATGTTGTATCCAGCTATACTGCTTAAGTGACATGCTGTATCCAGCTATACTGCTAGGGTGACATGTTGTATCCGGCTATACTGCTTAAGTGACATGCTGTATCCAGCTATATTGCTAGGGAGACATGTTGTATCCAGCTGTACTGCTAGGGTGACATGTTGTATCCGGCTATACTGCTAGGGTGACATGTTGTATCCAGCTATGCTGCTAGGGTGACATGTTGTATCCAGCTATACTGCTTAAGTGACATGCTGTATCCAGCTATACTGCTAGGGTGACATGTTGTATCCGGCTATACTGCTTAAGTGACATGCTGTATCCAGCTATATTGCTAGGGTGACATGTTGTATCCAGCTATACTGCTAAGATGACATGTTGTATCCAGCTATACTGCTAGGGTGACATGTTGTATCCAGCTATACTGCTAGGGTGACATGCTGTATCCAGCTATACTGCTAGGGTGACATGTTGTATCCAGCTATATTGCTAGGGTGACATGTTGTATCCAGCTATACTGCTAGGGTGACATGTTCCAGCTATACTGCTAGGGAGACATGTTGTATCCGGCTATACTGCTAGGGAGACATGTTGTATCCGGCTATACTGCTTAAGTGACATGCTGTATCCAGCTATACTGCTAGGGCGACATGTTGTATCCAGCTATACTGCTAGGGTGACATGCTGTGTCCAGCTATACTGCTAGGGTGACATGTTGTATCCAGCTATACTGCTAGGGTGACATGTTGTATCCAGCTATACTGCTAGGGTGACATGTTGTATCCAGCTATATTGCTAGGGTGACATGTTGTATCCAGCTATACTGCTAGGGAGACATGCTGTATCCAGCTATACTGCTAGGGAGACATGTTGTATCCAGCTATACTGCTTAAGTGACATGCTGTATCCAGCTATACTGCTAGGGTGACATGTTGTATCCGGCTATACTGCTTAAGTGACATGCTGTATCCAGCTATATTGCTAGGGAGACATGTTGTATCCAGCTATACTGCTAGGGTGACATGTTGTATCCGGCTATACTGCTAGGGTGACATGTTGTATCCAGCTATGCTGCTAGGGTGACATGGTGTATCCAGCTATACTGCTTAAGTGACATGCTGTATCCAGCTATATTGCTAGGGTGACATGCTGTATCCAGCTATACTGCTAGGGTGACATGTTGTATCCAGCTATATTGCTAGGGTGACATGTTGTATCCAGCTATACTGCTAGGGTGACATGCTGTATCCAGCTATACTGCTAAGGAGACATGTTGTATCCAGCTATATTGCTAGGGTGACATGTTGTATCCAGCTATACTGCTAGGGTGACATGTTGTATCCAGCTATACTGCTAGGGTGACATGCTGTATCCAGCTATACTGCTAGGGTGACATGTTGTATCCAGCTATATTGCTAGGGTGACATGTTGTATCCAGCTATACTGCTACGGTGACATGTTGTATCCAGCTATACTGCTAGGGAGACATGTTGTATCCGGCTATACTGCCTAAGTGACATGCTGTATCCAGCTATACTGCTAGGGTGACATGTTGTATCCAGCTATACTGCTAGGGTGACATGCTGTATCCAGCTATACTGCTAGGGTGACATGTTGTATCCAGCTATATTGCTAGGGTGACATGTTGTTTCCAGCTATACTGCTAGGGTGACATGTTGTATCCAGCTATACTGCTAGGGTGACATGCTGTGTCCAGCTATACTGCTAGGGTGACATGTTGTATCCAGCTATACTGCTAGGGTGTCATGTTGTATCCAGCTATACTGCTAGGGTGACATGTTGTATCCAGCTATATTGCTAGGGTGACATGTTGTATCCAGCTATACTGCTAGGGAGACATGCTGTATCCAGCTATACTGCTAGGGAGACATGTTGTATCCAGCTATACTGCTTAAGTGACATGCTGTATCCAGCTATACTGCTAGGGTGACATGTTGTATCCGGCTATACTGCTAAGATGACATGCTGTATCCAGCTATACTGCTAGGGCAACATGTTGTATCCAGCTATATTGCTAGGGAGACATGTTGTATCCAGCTATATTGCTAGGGTGACATGTTGTATCCAGCTATACTGCTAGGGAGACATGTTGTATCCAGCTATACTGCTTAAGTGACATGCTGTATCCAGCTATACTGCTAGGGTGACATGTTGTATCCGGCTATACTGCTTAAGTGACATGCTGTATCCAGCTATATTGCTAGGGAGACATGTTGTATCCAGCTATACTGCTAGGGTGACATGTTGTATCCGGCTATACTGCTAGGGTGACATGTTGTATCCAGCTATGCTGCTAGGGTGACATGTTGTATCCAGCTATACTGCTTAAGTGACATGCTGTATCCAGCTATACTGCTAGGGTGACATGTCGTATCCGGCTATACTGCTTAAGTGACATGCTGTATCCAGCTATATTGCTAGGGTGACATGCTGTATCCAGCTATACTGCTAGGGTGACATGTTGTATCCAGCTATATTGCTAGGGTGACATGTTGTATCCAGCTATACTGCTAGGGTGACATGCTGTATCCAGCTATACTGCTAAGGAGACATGTTGTATCCAGCTATATTGCTAGGGTGACATGTTGTATCCAGCTATACTGCTAGGGTGACATGTTGTATCCAGCTATACTGCTAGGGTGACATGTTGTATCCAGCTATACTGCTAGGGTGACATGTTGTATCCAGCTATATTGCTAGGGTGACATGTTGTTTCCAGCTATACTGCTAGGGTGACATGTTGTATCCAGCTATACTGCTAGGGAGACATGTTGTATCCGGCTATACTGCCTAAGTGACATGCTGTATCCAGCTATACTGCTAGGGAGACATGTTGTATCCGGCTATACTGCTTAAGTGACATGCTGTATCCAGCTATACTGCTAAGGTGACATGTTGTATCCAGCTATACTGCTAGGGTGACATGCTGTATCCAGCTATACTGCTAGGGTAACATGTTGTATCCAGCTATATTGCTAGGGTGACATGTTGTATCCAGCTATACTGCTAGGGTGACATGTTGTATCCAGCTATACTGCTAGGGTGACATGCTGTGTCCAGCTATACTGCTAGGGTGACATGTTGTATCCAGCTATATTGCTAGGGTGACATGTTGTATCCAGCTATACTGCTAGGGTGACATGTTGTATCCAGCTATACTGCTAGGGTGACATGTTGTATCCAGCTATACTGCTAGGGTGACATGCTGTGTCCAGCTATACTGCTAGGGTGACATGTTGTATCCAGCTATATTGCTAGGGTGACATGTTGTATCCAGCTATACTGCTAGGGTGACATGTTGTATCCAGCTATATTGCTAGGGTGACATGTTGTATCCAGCTATATTGCTAGGGTGACATGTTGTATCCAGCTATACTGCTAGGGTGACATGTTGTATCCAGCTATATTGCTAGGGTGACATGTTGTATCCAGCTATACTGCTAGGGAGACATGCTGTATCCAGCTATACTGCTAGGGAGACATGTTGTATCCAGCTATACTGCTAGGGTGACATGTTGTATCCAGCTATACTGCTAGGGAGACATGTTGTATCCGGCTATACTGCTTAAGTGACATGCTGTATCCAGCTATACTGCTAGGGAGACATGTTGTATCCAGCTATACTGCTAGGGAGACATGTTGTATCCGGCTATACTGCTTAAGTGACATGCTGTATCCAGCTATACTGCTAGGGTGACATGTTGTATCCAGCTATACTGCTAGGGAGACATGTTGTATCCAGCTATACTGCTTAAAAGACATGTTGTATCCAGCTATACTGCTAGGGTGACATGCTATATCCAGCTATACTGCTAGGGTGACATGTTGTATCCAGCTATACTGCTAGGGAGACATGTTGTATCTGGCTATACTGCTTAAGTGACATGCTGTATCCAGCTATACTGCTAAGATGACATGTTGTTTCCAGATATACTGCTAGGGCAACATGCTGTATCCAGCTATACTGCTACGGTGACATGTTGTATCCACCTGTACTGCTAGGGAGACATGTTGTATCCGGCTATACTGCTTAAGTGACATGCTGTATCCAGCTGTACTGCTAAGGAGACATGTTGTATCCGGCTATACTGCTTAAGTGACATGCTGTATCCAGCTATACTGCTAGGGCGACATGTTGTATCCAGCTATACTGCTTAAGTGACATGCTGTATCCAGCTATACTGCTAGGGAGACATGTTGTATCCGGCTATACTGCTTAAGTGACATGCTGTTTCAGCCATACTGCTAGGGTGACATGTTGTATCCGGCTATACTGCTTAAGTGACATGCTGTATCCAGCTATATTGCTAGGGTGACATGCTGTATCCAGCTATACTGCTAGGGCGACATGTTGTATCCAGCTATACTGCTAGGGCAACATGTTGTATCCAGATATACTGCTAAGATGGCATTTTCTATCCAGCTCTGCTGCTAAGGTGACCTGTTGTTTCCAGCTATACTGCTAAGGTGACATGTTGTATCCAGCTATACTGCTAGGGAGACATGTTGTATCCGGCTATACTGCTTAAGTGACATGCTGTATCCAGCTATACTGCTAGGGTGACATGTTGTATCCGGCTATACTGCTTAAGTGGCATGCTGTATCCAGCTATACTGCTAGGGTGACATGTTGTATCCGGCTATACTGCTTAAGTGACATGCTGTATCCAGCTATATTGCTAGGGTGACATGCTGTATCCAGCTATACTGCTAGGGAGACATGTTGTATCCGGCTATACTGCTTAAGTGACATGCTGTATCCAGCTATATTGCTAGGGTGACATGCTGTATCCAGCTATACTGCTAGGGTGACATGCTGTATCCAGCTATACTGCTAAGGTGACATGCTGTATCCAGCTATACTGCTAAGGTGACATGCTGTATCCAGCTATACTGCTAAGGTGACATGCTGTATCCAGCTATATTACTTAGGTGACATGTTGTATCCAGCTATACTGCTAGGGTGACATGCTGTATCCAGCTATACTGCTAGGGTGACATGCTGTATCCAGCTATACTGCTAAGGTGACATGCTGTATCCAGCTATATTGCTAAGGTGACATGTTGTATCCAGCTATACTGCTAGGGTGACATGCTGTATCCAGATATATTGCTAAGGTGACATGTTGTATCCAGCTATACTGCTAGGGTGACATGCTGTATCCAGATATATTGCTAAGGTGACATGTTGTATCCAGCTATACTGCTAGGGTGACATGTTGTATCCAGCTATACTGCTAGGGTGACATGTTGTATCCAGCTATACTGCTAAGGTAACATGCTGTATCTGGCTATACTGCTAAGGAGACATGTTGTATCCAAATGTACTTCTATGGTGACATGTTGTGTCCAGCTATACTTCTATGGTGACATTTGAATCCAGATATGCTGCTAGGGTGTCATGTTGTATCCAGCTATACTGCTAGGGTGACATGTTGTATCCAGCTATACTGCTAAGGTGACATGTTGTATCCAGCTATACTGCTAGGGTGACATGTTGTATCCTGCTATACTGCTAGGGTTACATGTTGTATCCCGCTATACTGCTAAGGTGACATGTTGTATCCAGCTATACTGCTAAGGTGACATGCTGTATCCAGCTATACTGCTAAGGTGACATGTTGTATCCAGCTATACTGCTAGGGTGACATGTTGTATCCCGCTATACTGCTAGGGTGACATGTTGTATCCTGCTATACTGCTAAGGTGACATGTTGTATCCAGCTATACTGCTAAGGTGACATGCTGTATCCAGCTATACTGCTAAGGTAACATGTTGTATCCAGCTATACTGCTAGGGTGACATGTTGTATCCCGCTATACTGCTAGGGTGACATGTTGTATTCAAACATACTGCTAGGGTGATATGTCTTATTCAGCTATACTGCTAAGGTGACATGTTGTATCCAGATACACAGCTAAGATGGCATGTTGTATTCAACTATACTGCTAAGGTGACATGTTGTATCTGACTTTACTGCTGAGGCAACATGTATCCAGCTATACTGCTAGGGTGACATGCTGTATCCAGCTATACTGCTAGGGTGACATGTTGTATCCCGCTATACTGCTAGGGCAACATGTTGTATCCAGCTATACTGCTAAGGCAACATGCTGTATCCAGCTATACTGCTAGGGTGACATGCTGTATCCAGCTATACTGCTAGGGTGACATGTTGTATCCCGCTATACTGCTAGGGCAACATGTAGTATCCAGCTATACTGCTAAGGCAACATGTTGTATCCAGCTATACTGCTAGGGTGACATGTTGTATCCCGCTATACTGCTAGGGAGACATGTTGTATCCAGCTATACTGCTAAGATGACATGTTGTATCCAGATATACTGCTAGGGTGACATGTTGTATCCAGCTATACTGCTAGGGTGACATGTTGTATCCCGCTATACTGCTAGGGTGACATGCTGTATCCAGCTATACTGCTAAGGTGACATGCTGTATCCAGCTATACTGCTAGCGTGACATGTTGTATCCAGCTATACTGCTAGGGCGACATGCTGTTTCCAGCTATACTGCTAGGGAGACATGTTGTATCCAGCTATACTGCTAAGATGACATGTTGTATCCAGATATACTGCTAGGGTGACATGCTATATCCAGCTATTCTGCTAGGGTGACATGTTGTATCCAGCTATACTGCTAGGGTGACATGTTGTATCCAGCTATACTGCTAGGGAGACATGTTGTATCCAGCTATACTGCTAGGGAGACATGTTGTATCCGGCTATACTGCTTAAGTGACATGCTGTATCCAGCTATACTGCTAAGGTGACATGTTGTATCCAGCTATATTGCTAGGGTGACATGTTGTTTCCAGCTATACTGCTAGGGTGACATGTTGTATCCAGCTATACTGCTAGGGTGACATGTTGTATCCAGCTATACTGCTAGGGTGACATGTTGTATCCAGCTATACTGCTAGGGTGACATGTTGTATCCAGCTATATTGCTAGGGTGACATGTTGTTTCCAGCTATACTGCTAAGATGGCATTTTCTATCCAGCTCTGCTGCTAAGGTGACCTGTTGTTTCCAGCTATACTGCTAAGGTGACATGTTGTATCCAGCTATACTGCTAGGGAGACATGTTGTATCCGGCTATACTGCTTAAGTGACATGCTGTATCCAGCTATACTGCTAGGGTGACATGTTGTATCCGGCTATACTGCTTAAGTGACATGCTGTATCCAGCTATACTGCTAGGGTGACATGTTGTTTCCGGCTATACTGCTTAAGTGACATGCTGTATCCAGCTATATTGCTAGGGTGACATGCTGTATCCAGCTATACTGCTAAGGAGACATGTTGTATCCGGCTATACTGCTTAAGTGACATGCAGTATCCAGCTTTATTGCTAGGGTGACATGCTGTATCCAGCTATACTGCTAGGGTGACATGCTGTATCCAGCTATACTGCTAAGGTGACATGCTGTATCCAGCTATACTGCTAAGGTGACATGCTGTATCCAGCTATACTGCTAGGGTGACATGTTGTATCCAGCTATACTGCTAGGGTGACATGTTGTATCCGGCTATACTGCTAAGGTGACATGCTGTATCCAGCTATACTGCTTAAGTGACATGCTGTATCCAGCTATACTGCTAGGGAGACATGCTGTATCCAGCTATACTGCTAGGGAGACATGTTGTATCCAGCTATACTGCTAGGGTGACATGTTGTATCCAGCTATACTGCTAGGGAGACATGTTGTATCCGGCTATACTGCTTAAGTGACATGCTGTATCCAGCTATACTGCTAGGGAGACATGTTGTATCCAGCTATACTGCTAGGGAGACATGTTGTATCCAGCTATACTGCTTAAGTGACATGCTGTATCCAGCTATACTGCTACGGTGACATGTTGTATCCAGCTATACTGCTAGGGAGACATGTTGTATCCAGCTATACTGCTTAAAAGACATGTTGTATCCAGCTATACTGCTAGGGTGACATGCTATATCCAGCTATACTGCTAGGGTGACATGTTGTATCCAGCTATACTGCTAGGGAGACATGTTGTATCCGGCTATACTGCTTAAGTGACATGCTGTATCCAGCTATACTGCTAAGATGACATGTTGTTTCCAGATATACTGCTAGGGCAACATGCTGTATCCAGCTATACTGCTAGGGTGACATGTTGTATCCAGCTGTACTGCTAGGGAGACATGTTGTATCCGGCTATACTGCTTAAGTGACATGCTGTATCCAGCTGTACTGCTAGGGAGACATGTTGTATCCGGCTATACTGCTTAAGTGACATGCTGTATCCAGCTGTACTGCTAGGGAGACATGTTGTATCCAGCTATACTGCTAGGGTGACATGCTTTATCCAGCTATACTGCTAGGGTGACATGTTGTATCCAGCTATACTGCTAGGGAGACATGTTGTATCCGGCTATACTGCTTAAGTGACATGCTGTATCCAGCTATACTGCTAGGGTGACATGTTGTATCCAGCTATACTGCTAGGGTGACATGTTGTATCCGGCTATACTGCTAAGGTGACATGCTGTATCCAGCTATACTGCTAAGGTGACATGTTGTATCCGGCTATACTGCTTAAGTGACATGCTGTATCCAGCTGTACTGCTAAGATGACATGTTGTATCCAGCTATACTGCTTAAGTGACATGCTGTATCCAGCTATATTGCTAGGGTGACATGCTGTATCCAGCTATACTGCTAGGGTGACATGCTGTATCCAGCTATACTGCTAGGGTGACATGTTGTATCCCGCTATACTGCTAGGGAGACATGTTGTATCCAGATATATTGCTAGGGTGACATGTTGTATCCAGCTATACTGCTAGGGTGACATGTTGTATCCAGCTATATTGCTAGGGTGACATGTTGTATCCAGCTATACTGCTAGGGAGACATGCTGTATCCAGCTATACTGCTAGGGAGACATGCTATATCCAGCTATACTGCTAGGGAGACATGTTGTATCCAGCTATACTGCTAAGGTGACATGTTGTATTCAGCTGTTCTGCTAAGATGACATGTTGTATCCAGCTATACTGCTAGGGTGACATGTTGTATCCAGCTATACTGCTAGGGAGACATGTTGTATTCAGATATACTGCTAAGATAACATGTTGTATCCAGCTATACTGCTAGGGAGACATGTTGTATCCAGCTATACTGCTAGGGAGACATGTTGTATCCAGATATACTGCTAGGGAGACATGTTGTATCCAACTATACTGCTAAGGCAACATGCTGTATCCAGCTATACTGCTAGGGTGACATGCTGTATCCAGCTATACTGCTAGGGTGACATGTTGTATCCCGCTATACTGCTAGGGCAACATGTAGTATCCAGCTATACTGCTAAGGCAACATGTTGTATCCAGCTATACTGCTAGGGTGACATGTTGTATCCCGCTATACTGCTAGGGAGACATGTTGTATCCAGCTATACTGCTAAGATGACATGTTGTATCCAGATATACTGCTAGGGTGACATGTTGTATCCAGCTATACTGCTAGGGTGACATGTTGTATCCCGCTATACTGCTAGGGTGACATGCTGTATCCAGCTATACTGCTAAGGTGACATGCTGTATCCAGCTATACTGCTAGCGTGACATGTTGTATCCAGCTATACTGCTAGGGCGACATGCTGTTTCCAGCTATACTGCTAGGGAGACATGTTGTATCCAGCTATACTGCTAAGATGACATGTTGTATCCAGATATACTGCTAGGGTGACATGCTATATCCAGCTATTCTGCTAGGGTGACATGTTGTATCCAGCTGTACTGCTAGGGCAACATGTTGTATCCAGCTATACTGCTTAAGTGACATGTTGTATCCAGCTATACTGCTAGGGTGACATGCTGTATCCAGCTATACTGCTAGGGAGACATGTTGTATCCAGATATACTGCTAGGGAGACATGTTGTATCCAGCTATACTGCTAAGATGACATGTTGTATCCAGATATACTGCTAGGGTGACATGTTATATCCAGCTATTCTGCTAGGGTGACATGTTGTATCCAGCTATACTGCTAGGGTGACATGTTGTATCCAGATATACTGCTAGGGTGACATGTTGTATCCTGCTATACTGCTAGGGTGACATGTTGTATCCAGATATACTGCTAAGATGACATGTTGTATCCAGCTATACTGCTAGGGTGACATGTTGTATCCAGCTGTACTGCTAAGATGACATGTTGTATCCAGCTATACTGCTTAAGTGACATGCTGTATCCAGCTATATTGGTAGGGTGACATGCTGTATCCAGCTATATTGTTAGGGTGACATGCTTTATCCAGCTATATTGCTAGGGTGACATGCTGTATCCAGCTATACTGCTAGGGTGACATGTTGTATCCGGCTATACTGCTTAAGTGACATGCTGTATCCAGCTATACTGCTAGGGTGACATGTTGTATCCGGCTATACTGCTTAAGTGACATGCTGTATCCAGCTATACTGCTAGGGAGACATGTTGTATCCGGCTATACTGCTTAAGTGACATGCTGTATCCAGCTATACTGCTAGGGTGACATGTTCTATCCGGCTATACTGCTTAAGTGACATGCTGTATCCAGCTATATTGCTAGGGTGACATGCTGTATCCAGCTATACTGCTAGGGCGACATGTTGTATCCAGCTATACTGCTAGGGCAACATGTTGTATCCAGATATACTGCTAAGATGGCATTTTCTATCCACCTCTGCTGCTAAGGTGACCTGTTGTTTCCAGCTATACTGCTAAGGTGACATGTTGTATCCAGCTATACTGCTAGGGAGACATGTTGTATCCGGCTATACTGCTTAAGTGACATGCTGTATCCAGCTATACTGCTAGGGTGACATGTTGTATCCGGCTATACTGCTTAAGTGACATGCTGTATCCAGCTATACTGCTAGGGTGACATGTTGTTTCCGGCTATACTGCTTTAGTGACATGCTGTATCCAGCTATATTGCTAGGGTGACATGCTGTATCCAGCTATACTGCTAAGGAGACATGTTGTATCCGGCTATACTGCTTAAGTGACATGCTGTATCCAGCTATATTGCTAGGGTGACATGCTGTATCCAGCTATACTGCTAGGGTGACATGCTGTATCCAGCTATACTGCTAAGGTGACATGCTGTATCCAGCTATACTGCTAAGGTGACATGCTGTATCCAGCTATACTGCTAGGGTGACATGTTGTATCCAGCTATACTGCTAGGGTGACATGTTGTATCCGGCTATACTGCTAAGGTGACATGCTGTATCCAGCTATACTGCTTAAGTGACATTCTGTATCCAGCTATACTGCTAGGGTGACATGTTGTATCCGGCTATACTGCTAAGGTGACATGCTGTATCCAGCTATACTGCTAAGGTGACATGTTGTATCCGGCTATACTGCTTAAGTGACATGCTGTATCCAGCTGTACTGCTAAGATGACATGTTGTATCCAGCTATACTGCTTAAGTGACATGCTGTATCCAGCTATATTGCTAGGGTGACATGCTGTATCCAGCTATACTGCTAGGGTGACATGCTGTATCCAGCTATACTGCTAGGGTGACATGTTGTATCCCGCTATACTGCTAGGGAGACATGTTGTATCCAGATATATTGCTAGGGTGACATGTTGTATCCAGCTATACTGCTAGGGAGACATGTTGTATCCAGCTATACTGTTAGGGAGACATGCTATATCCAGCTATACTGCTAGGGAGACATGCTATATCCAGCTATACTGCTAGGGAGACATGTTGTATCCAGCTATACTGCTAAGGTGACATGTTGTATTCAGCTGTACTGCTAAGATGACATGTTGTATCCAGCTATACTGCTAGGGTGACATGTTGTATCCAGCTATACTGCTAGGGAGACATGTTGTATTCAGATATACTGCTAAGATAACATGTTGTATCCAGCTATACTGCTAGGGAGACTTGTTGTATCCAGCTATACTGCTAGGGAGACATGTTGTATCCAGATATACTGCTAGGGAGACATGTTGTATCCAGCTATACTGCTAGGGAGACATGTTGTATCCAGATATACTGCTAGGGAGACATGTTGTATCCAGCTATACTGCTAGGGTGACATGTTGTATCCAGCTATACTTTTAGGGAGACATGTTGTATCCAGATATACTGCTAGGGAGACATGTTGTATCCAGATATGTTGCTAAGATGACATGATGTATCCAGCTATACTGCTAGGGTGACATGTTGTATCCAGATATACTGCTAGGGAGACATGTTTTATCCAGATATACTGCTAAGATAACATGTTGTATCCAGCTATACTGCTAGGGAGACATGTTGTATCCAGATATACTGCTAAGATAACATGTTGTATCCAGATATACTGCTAAGATAACATGTTGTATCCAGCTATACTGCTAGGGTGACATGTTGTATCCAGATATACTGCTAGGGAGACATGTTGTATCCAGATATACTGCTAAGATGACATGTTGTATCCAGCTATACTGCTAGGGTGACATGTTGTATCCAGCTATACTGCTAGGGAGACATGTTGTATCTGGCTATACTGCTAGGGAGACATGTTGTATCCAGCTATACTGCTAGGGTGACATGTTGTATCCAGCTATACTGCTAGGGAGACATGTTGTATCCAGCTATACTGCTAGGGTGACATGTTGTATCCAGCTATACTGCTAGGGAGACATGTTGTATCCAGATATACTGCTAAGATGACATGTTGTATCCAGATATACTGCTAAGATGACATGTTGTATCCAGATATACATGGTAGGGTTATACCTTGGCAGGCTGTTTGGAGCTGGGCAGAAGGATTATAAGTGGGCAGGGTGTTGGACGCTGGGTCAAAAGGTAGGCAGGATGTTGGAGGCTAAGACTGAAGGGTGAGCAGCTTGTTGTAGGCTGGGGCAGAAGGATTGTAAGTGAGCAGGATGTTGGGATGGGGTTGATGTGTTATAAGTGGGCAGGATGTTGCAGGCCGGGACTGATTGATTGTAAAATAGGCAGGGTGCTGGGGTAGAAGGCTTATAATTGAGCATGATGTCCCAGGCCAGGACTGAATGATTATAAGTAGGCAGGATGTTGGGTGCTGGAGCAGAAGGATTATAAGTGGGCAGGATGTTGGTTGCTTGGGCTGAAGGATTGTAAGTGGACAGAATGTTGGGTGCGCGAGCAGAAGGACTATAAGTGAACAGGATGTTGGGTGGGGAGGATGTTGGAGGCTGGGGCTGAAGGATTATAAATGGGGAGAATGTTAGAGGCTGGGACTGAAGGATTATAAGTAAACAGGATGTTGGGTGGGGAGGATGTTGGAGGCTGGGGCTGAAGGATTATAAGTGGGGAGAATGTTGAAGGCTGGGGCTGAAGTGTTATAAGTGGGGAGAATGTTGGAGGCTGGGGCTGAAGGATTATAAGTGGGGAGAATGTTGGAAGCTGGGGCTGAAGGATTATAAGTGGGGAGAATGTTGGAGGCTGGGACTGAAGGATTATAAGTGGGGAGAATGTTGGAGGCTGGGGCTGAAGGATTATAAGTGGGAGAATGTTGGAGGCTGGGGCTGAAGGATTATAAGTGGGGAGAATGTTGGAAGCTGGGGCTGAAGGATTATAAGTGGGGAGAATGTTGGAGGCTGAGACTGAAGAATTATAAGTGGGGAGGATGTTGGAGGCTGGGGCTGAAGGATTATAAGTGGGGAGAATGTTGAAGGCTGGGGCTGAAGTATTATAAGTGGAGAGAATGTTGGAGGCTGGGGCTGAAGGATTATAAGTGGGGAGAATGTTGGAGGCTAGGGCTGAATGATTATAAGTGGGGAGGATGTTGGAGGCTGTGGCTGAAGGATTGTAAGTGGGGAGAATGTTGGAGGCTGAGACTGAATGATTATAAGTGGGGAGAATGTTGGAGGCTGGGGCTGAAGAATTATAAGTGGGGAGAATGTTGGAGGCTGGGGCTGAAGGATTATAAGTGGGGAGAATATTGGAGGCTGGGGCTTAAGAATTATAAGGGGGGAGAATGTTGGAGGCTGGGGCTGAATGATTATAAGTGGGGAGAATGTTGGAGGCTGGGGCTGAAGTATTATAAGTGGGGAGAATGTTGGAGGCTGGGGCTGAAGGATTATAAGTGGGGAGAATATTGGAGGCTGGGGCTGAAGGATTATAAGTGGGGAGAATGTTGGAGGCTGGGACTGAAGGATTATAAGTGGGGAGGATGTTGGAGGTTGGGGCTGAAGGATTATAAGTGGGGAGAATGTTGGAGGCTGGGGCTGAATGATTATAAGTGGGGAGAATGTTGGAGGCTGGGGCTGAAGTATTATAAGTGGGGAGAATGTTGGAGGCTGGGGCTGAAGGATTATAAGTGGGGAGAATGTTGGAGGCTGGGGCTGAAGTATTATAAGTGGGGAGAATGTTGGAGGCTGGGGCTGAAGTATTATAAGTGGGGAGAATATTGGAGGCTGGGGCTGAAGGATTATAAGTGGGGAGAATGTTGGAGGCTGGGACTGAAGGATTATAAGTGGGGAGGATGTTGGAGGCTGGGGCTGAAGGATTATAAGTGGGGAGAATGTTGGAGGCTGGGGCTGAAGGATTATAAGTGGGGAGGATGGTGGAGGCTGTGGCTGAAGGATTATAAGTGGGGAGAATGTTAGAGGCTGGGACTGAAGGATTATAAGTGGGGAGGATGTTGGAGGCTGGGGCTGAAGGATTATAAGTGGGGAGAATGTTGGAGGCTGGGGCTGAAGTATTATAAGTGGAGAGAATGTTGGAGGCTGGGGCTGAAGGATTATAAGTGGGGAGAATGTTGGAGGCTGGGGCTGAAGGATTATAAGTGGGGAGAATGTTGGAGGCTGGGGCTGAAGGATTATAAGTGGGGAGAATGTTGGAGGCTGGGACTGAAGGATTATAAGTGAACAGGATGTTGGGTGGGGAGGATGTTGGAGGCTGGGGCTGAAGGATTATAAGTGGGGAGAATGTTGGAGGCTGGGGCTGAAGTATTATAAGTGGGGAGAATGTTGGAGGCTGGGGCTGAAGGATTATAAGTGGGGAGAATGTTGGAGGCTGGGGCTGAATGATTATAAGTGGGGAGGATGTTGGAGGCTGGGACTGAAGGATTATAAGTGGGGAGGATGTTGGAGGCTGGGGCTGAATGATTATAAGTGGGGAGAATGTTGGAGGCTGGGGCTGAAGGATTATAAGTGGGGAGTATGTTGGAGGCTGAGACTGAAGGATTATAAGTGGAGAGAATGTTGGAGGCTGGGGGCTGAAGGATTATAAGTGGGGAGAATGTTGAAGGCTGGGGCTGAAGGATTATAATTGGGGAGAATGTTGGAGGCTGGGACTGAAGGATTATAAGTGGGGAGGATGTTGGAGGCTGGGGCTGAAGGATTATAAGTGGGGAGAATGTTGGAGGCTGGGGCTGAAGGATTATAAGTGGGGAGAATGTTAGAAGCTGGGGCTGAAGGATTATAAGTGGGGAGAATGTTGGAGGCTGAGACTGAAGGATTATAAGTGGGGAGGATGTTGGAGGCTGTGGCTGAAGGATTATAAGTGGGGAGGATGTTGGAGGCTGTGGCTGAAGGATTGTAAGTGGGGAGAATGTTGGAGGCTGGGGCTGAAGGATTATAAGTGGGGAGGATATTGGAAGCTGGGACTGAAGGATTTTAAGTGGGGAGAATGTTGGAGGCTGGGGCTGAAGGATTATAAATGGGGAGGATATTGGAAGCTGGGACTGAAGGATTTTAAGTTGGCAGGATGCTGGGTGCTGTGGCAGAAGGGTTATAAATTGGCAGGACATTGTGTTCTGGGACAGAAGGATTATAAGTGGGCAGGATGTTGGAACTAGGGCAAAAGGGTGTTGGGTCCTGGGACAGAATTGGAGTGATGGGCAAGAAGTTGGGAGCTGGGATTGAAGGATTGTAGTGACGAAGTTGTTAAAGGTCGGGTGTTGAAGGTTTATAGGTAGGTACTGTCTTATGGCTGCGGCTACATGGTTATTAGTAGGTTTGTTTGGAGTTTAGGCTGAAGAATTATAAATTGTTAGAGTGTTTGGTTATGGATTTAAGGGTTTAAAGGGTTATAAGTTTGTAGGCTTTTAGGGGCATAGACTAAAGGGTTATATGTGTGTGTAGCCTAAATATCAACTCCAACTAAACAGATGTTAGATTGCATTTTGACATAATCAAGCATACACCAAGTATGCTGGAAGTTGTACTGAAACACAAGCTTTACTCTATTAGTGCTCATTTCCAGACTGATTTTAAAAAAACTTACTATTGAGAAAGTAAACTAATGTTTACTTTTATTATTACTTGTGTGCAATTGTAACATTGATGTATGTCTTGCAAAAAAAAAAACAACACTTCAATTCAGCTTTTTCATAGCCTCTTTCCTCAGTGATTTGATCAATTCATTAACTGCTTTTTACGTGAACCTGTTTACAATTCAGGGAGCCTGGATGATGTGATGATAGAAGCATTGTTAACAGACAGGCTCCGGTTTGTCGAGCTGATTCTACAACAAGGATGTGTATCCATGAAGGAATTCCTCACCATGGAAAAACTCAACAATCTTTACAAACAGGTAACATCGTAACCAAACCTCTAGTCTGTGTTAGCATTGCAGAATATATGTAAGATAGGTTTCAAACTTGCTGTAAAAGCAGCACTGGTTCTATCATTGTCAATTGGATTGGATCATTAACTGACCATGGCTGTTTATCAGCCTACGCTGCTATTTCTATCATTGTCAATTGGATTGGATCATTTACTGACCATGGCTGTTTATCAGCCTACGCTGCTAGTTCTATCATTGTCAATTGGATTGGATCATTAACTGACCATGGCTGTTTATCAGCCTACGCTGCTATTTCTATCATTGTCAATTGGATTGGATCATTTACTGACCATGGCTGTTTATCAGCCTACGCTGCTAGTTCTATCATTGTCAATTGGATATCATTAACTGACCATAGCTGTTTATTAGCCTACGCTGGTGATGCATTTTAATAGCATTAGAAATGGCCTTCTTTTGACTCTATCCCTTCCGCTCCCTTACTTTCCAAAAACAACACAATTCTTTGAGATTAAAGCTGGAGCTGGAATGCTTAAAAATTTGTATAATTGTATATTTGTGTATTATACACAAAGATATGGGAGATTTTAGAATTATTTAATACACCTAATCAATTATATCTGTTCTCAATGTTTGCAGACTCCACCATTCCACCATATTTATGGAATTCTCTTCAAACTGACTGGAAGAAATGACCTAACCATCCAGACTGTCCACCTACTACTGGGCAAACTACTAGACAGGTGATCTAATTGTACACTACTTAGATAAGTACAACTGACATGTGCTCTCTTATTCTGTTTATTCTAGAGTAAGTTTGTTATCATTTATATTCTGAGAGTCCAGTGGCTGGATCTATTTACAGCCTGGTGCCATTAATTTCATTAAGCCCCTCTAATTATACCTCCTAATCCCAGTGTATAAATGGGAACCAGCAAGTGCACTACTGGCACCGACTTGATAGTAGACTTAAACTACCGGTAGGTATTACTTACTTCCTGTTGTGAAACTGTTGGTTTTAACTGTACTGAGGATGGCACATTACATGTATTGAGTCATTCTTCAACTTGTTTAAAACTACAATTATGCTCCCCGAATGAAAATAAACTGCAAGTCTGTTCACTTCTTCGCTATAGTCGCTGTGTTGTCCATCCATCAGTCCATCCGTCAGTCAGTCTTGCATTTGTTTCTGGCCCATAGCTTTGTTATTTGAAGTCACATTTTAAAATTATTTGACAGAAATAATCGTCATATCGAGACATGTCAGCGTGATATTTGGGTCTCTACCTTGAAGTTCAAGGTCACAGCATGACCTTGAAGCAAAATTGTGTTCGGTCCATATCTTTGTTATTTATATTTGGATTTTAAAATTATTTCACAGAAATGATCACCATATCTAGAAGATGTGCCAGCTAAATTAGAGTTGAAGGTCAAGAACCAAAGTCATGTCCGGCCCATAACTTTGTTATTTAAATTCACATTTTAATACTATTTCACAGAAATGATCATGATATCAAGACAAATTGTTGCATGCAAAATTTGGGTCGCTACCTTCAATGTCAAGGTCACAGTTTGACCTTGAAGCAAAATCATGTCCAGCCAATACATTTTTTTAGTCAGTCAGTTAACCTTGTGAATACAATGCACAATGAATTGTATTTCTTGAATTCTTTGCCATTGTTAGTATGACCAGTCCCATTGATCCCAAGTTAACTCGTGGGTTGAAATAGCCATTCCCTTCAACCTTCATAGGTACAGGTTTGATTATGAATGATAAAATAAACCATTTTATGATAAAATATCTATTTGGGGAGCATCACCCATCTTCAACCGTCTTATGTTCTTTTTGTTTTATGATTTCAAATTATGGCATAATGAAAAAGATTCACAATTTGATATTGGTAATATTTTTGCCACATTTTATGAAAAAAAATGCCCATTAAAAATGCAGTCTGTTGTTTTCTACATAAAACATGCACATTAAAACATAAAACAATGTTCTGTTTAATTATTGTGGTTGTAACCATATTAAGTAGGGATGTCAACAATTACTTGAGTATAAAATTCACTTTTAGAGTACTGGGGAAAAGGGGGTTGTAGAATTAAATTGAAATAAAAAAAAACTTAAAAAAAAAACAACAAGCCAAAATACCATGGTTAGGCTACACAGTGTTGCCCTGTTTGACTGTATTATTTTTTCCTGGCCCAAATACCATAGTTAGGCTACACAGTGTTGCCCTGTTTGTCTGTATTTTTTTATCCTGGCCCAAATACCACAGTTAGGCTACACAGTGTTGTCCTGTTTGACTATTACTTTATCCTGGCCCAAATACCATGGTTAGGCTACACAGTGTTGCCCTGTTTGACTGTATTATTTTATCCTGGCCCAAATACCATAGTTAGGCTACACAGTGTTGTCCAGTTTGACTCTATTACTTTATCCTGGCCCAAATACCATGGTTAGGCTACACAGTGTTGCCCTGTTTGACTCTATTACTTTATCCTGGCCCAAAAACCATGGTTAGGCTACACAGTGTTGCCCTGTTTGACTGTATTATTTTATCTTGGCCCAAATACCATAGTTAGGCTACACAGTGTTGCCCTGTTTGACTCTATTACTTTATCTTGGCCCAAATACCATGGTTAGGCTACACAGTGTTGCCCTGTTTGACTGTATTATTTTATCCTGGCCCAAATACCATAGTTAAGCTACACAGTGTTGTCCAGTTTGACTGTATTATTTTATCCTGGCCCAAATACCATAGTTAAGCTACACAGTGTTGTCCTGTTTGACTCTATTACTTTGTCCTGGCCCAAATATCATAGTTAGGCTACACAGTGTTGACCTGTTTGACTGTATTATTTTATCCTGGCCCAAATACCATGGTTAGGCTACACAGTGTTGACCTGTTTGACTGTATTATTTTATGCTGGCCCAATTACCATGGTTAGGCTACACAGTGTTGTCCAGTCTGGCTCAATTACTCTGTCCTGGCCCAAATATCATAGTTAGGCTAAACAGTGTTGTCCAGTTTGGCTCTGTTACTCTGTCCTGGCCCAAATATCATAGTTAGGCTACAGAGTGTTGTCCAGTTTGGCTCAATTACTCTGTCCTGGCCCAAATATCATAGTTAGGCTACAGAGTGTTGTCCAGTTTGGCTCAATTACTCTGTCCTGGCCTAAATATCATAGGCTACAGAGTGTTGTCCAGTTTGGCTCAATTACTCTGTCCTGGCCCAAATATCATAGTTAGGCTACACACTGTTGACCTGTTTGGCTCTATTACTTTATCCTGGCCCAAATATCATAGTTAGGCTACACACTGTTGACCTGTTTGGCTCAATTACTCTGTCCTGGCCCAAATATCATAGTTAGGCTACACACTGTTGACCTGTTTGGCTCTATTACTTTATCCTGGCCCAAAATCATAGTTAGGCTACACACTGTTGACCTGTTTGGCTCTATTACTTTATCCTGGCCCAAATATCATAATTAGGCTACACAGTGTTGCCCTGTTTGACTGTATTATTTTATCCTGGCCCAAATATCATAGTTAGGCTACAGAGTGTTGTCCTGTTTGGCTCAATTACTCTGTCCTGGCCCAAATATCATAGTTAGGCTACAGAGTGTTGTCCAGTTTGGCTCAATTAATCTGTCCTGGCCCAAATATCATAGTTAGGCTACACACTGTTGACCTGTTTGGCTCTATTACTTTATCCTGGCCTAAATATCATAGTTAGGCTACACACTGTTGACCTGTTTGACTGTATTCTTTTATCCTGGCCCAAATATCATAGTTAGGCTACAGGGTGTTGTCCAGTTTGGCTCAATTACTCTGTCCTGGCCCAAATACCATAGTTAGGCTAAACACTGTTGTCCAGTTTGGCTCAATTACTCTGTCCTAGCCCAAATATCATAGTTAGGCTACACAGTGTTGTCCAGTTTGGCTCAATTACTCTGTCCTGGCCCAAATACCATAGTAAGGCTAAACAGTGTTGTCCAGTTTGACTCTATTACTCTGTCCTGGCCCAAATACCATAGTTAGGCTACACAGTGTTGTCCTGTTTGGCTCTATTACTCTGTCCTGGCCCAAATACCATAGTTAGGCTACAAAGAGTTGTCCAGTATGGCTCTATTACTCTGTCCTGGCCCAAATACCATAGTTAGGCTACAAAGTGTTGTCCAGTTTGGCTCTATTACTCTGTCCTGGCCCAAATACCATAGTTAGGCTAAACAGTGTTGTCCAGTT
The DNA here is from genome assembly GCA_007844125.1 of Sinonovacula constricta. NCBI lineage: Eukaryota > Metazoa > Mollusca > Bivalvia > Cardiida > Solecurtidae > Sinonovacula > Sinonovacula constricta. The sequence goes on from CM017569.1 coordinate 36,168,257, forward strand.
TAGCTCTATTACTTTGTCCTGACCCAAATACCATAGTTAGGCTACAAAGTGTTGTCCAGTTTGGCTCTATTACTCTGTCCTCGCCCAAATACCATATTTAGGCTAAACAGTGTTGTCCAGTTTGGCTCTATTACTTTGTCCTAGCCCAAATACCATAGTTAGGCTACACAGTATTGTCCAGTTTGGCTCTATTACTCTGTCCTGGCCCAAATACCATAGTTAGGCTAAACAGTGTTGTCCAGTTTGACTCTATTACTCTGTCCTGGCCCAAATACCATAGTTAGGCTACACAGTGTTGTCCTGTTTGGCTCTATTACTCTGTCCTGGCCCAAATACCATAGTTAGGCTACAAAGAGTTGTCCAGTTTGGCTCTATTACTCTGTCCTGGCCCAAATACCATAGTTAGGCTACAAAGTGTTGTCCAGTTTGGCTCTATTACTCTGTCCTGGCCCAAATACCATAGTTAGGCTAAACAGTGTTGTCCAGTTTGGCTCTATTACTTTGTCCTGACCCAAATACCATAGTTAGGCTACAAAGTGTTGTCCAGTTTGGCTCTATTACTCTGTCCTCGCCCAAATACCATATTTAGGCTAAACAGTGTTGTCCAGTTTGGCTCTATTACTTTGTCCTAGCCCAAATACCATAGTTAGGCTACACAGTATTGTCCAGTTTGGCTCTATTACTCTGTCCTGGCCCAAATACCATAGTTAGGCTACACAGTGTTGTCCAGTTTGGACTCTGTTACTCTGTCCTGGCCCAAATATCATAGTTAGGCTAAACAGTGTTGTCCAGTTTGGCTCAATTACTCTGTCCTGGCCCTAATATCATAGTTAGGCTACACAGTATTGTCCAGTTTGGCTCTATTACTCTGTACTGGCCCAAATACCATGGTTAGGCTACACAGTGTTGTCAAGTTTGGCTCTGTTACTCTGTCCTGGCCCAAATATCATAGTTAGGCTACACAGTATTGTCCAGTTTGGCTCTGTTACTCTGTCCTGGCCCAAATATCATAGTTAAGCTAAACATTGTTGTCCTGTTTGGCTCTATTACTCTGTCCTGGCCCAAATACCATAGTTAGGCTACACAGTGTTGTCCAGTTTGGCTCTGTTACTCTGTCCTGGCCCAAATATCATAGTTAGGCTAAACATTGTTGTCCAGTTTGGATCCGTTACTCTGTCCTGGACCAAATATCATAGTTAAGCTAAACATTGTTGTCCTGTTTGACTCTATTACTTTATGCTGGCCTAAATACCAATAGTTTAAATAGGAGGATAACAACAAAAATTTGCTTTACTTCCCTTCCAGGTTTGACATGACCAGTGAAAATTTGATGACTGGGGTTGGAGATAATGCGGATACAATCGAAATGAAGGACATTCGTCTTGAACATCCATACAAACACCTCATGATCTGGGCTGTGCTGACACACAGGTACCTCACCATTCACACTGTCATTGTGAAAAAAACTTCTGTGCTACATGTGACAATCTTACAACTTCTTTATTATACATGTACATACAAGTATTAAAAACATACAATGGTACAAGCATTCAAGTTAACCATTCAAGCATGCATGTTGTGTGCATGGTTCATGCATGCAACTAACATTTGCAAATTGTGCATTCACATTATTCATTTGGCATTCACTCACATTTTACAAATGTCAACATTTAAAATCCAGTTTCTCGTACACCACAAACTTTTAAATATGAATTTCTCTCCCTTTAAGTTGTATACAGAAGTGATTGTAACTATTCTTGTAATGTCCTCTCTACGTCTCAATACTGGCAGTTCATAGTTGTTAAACATTGAATCAAGATCCTTTATACACTCTTAGGTTATAAAGATTCAAAGCAAAAAATAGATAAAACTCGCCTTAAATTGTGTTTTCTTTACATAATCACAAAATTCAAAGATTCATGAAAATCATCCTTCATTGCACAAAAAGATATTTAAACAATGTACTGTCATAATCATCTTCGTTAAGAATAAACATAATTTGTATTGCTGTAAACAGGTCTACCATATTAACAATATCAGATTCTAATGAGTATTGTCAAGAAACTGCTGGAACCTTATTTTTCCAGATTTAAAACACTTATTACTTTGTTTAACTTTAGATATTATTTTATTATTATTAAGATAATAGCCCCCAAGCTTGAAAAATGAAGAGGATACCTACCTTACAGAACAATGTGTATATATTTCAAATATAATTCTAGAACATCCAAATATAGGTTTTTATAGTGTACATTTATCAATCTCATGAAAATAGTAATGCAAAAAGTAAAATAGATTAAACTTTTAATTTTCAGTATCATATATGCTTAAAAAGGAGCTCCGGCAATTGTCCTAATACTGAAAACCATGTACTTTTCTTTTCTTTTTTACATAACAGTTTAAGTTAAATCAAAATAATTTTGATTTTTCAATATTTATTCAACATGTAAAATTAAAATTAACTTTAAAGAAATGACTGCATAGTAAGTCATCTAAGATTTGTCCCACACTAAATTGTAAACTAAAAGCACTTCTAAAGTGGATTTAAGCAGGAAATTATTAAATTTTATAACTGTTGGATGAAAAGGGAAATAAGAATAGAATGCTTGAAATCAAAAATAATTTTGCAGACATTTGACAGTAACACTGAACAGTGCAAATTTAATCTGATATAGACAGATGGATTGTACCGTGTACAACAAAATCGGATACAGCACAAAATACTGTAATCACATACAGTAAGATTACATTATTTCTGGTAATATTCACAAAGGTGTGGTATCACCCTTTCTGGCACTCTTTTTGTATTAGTAACACGAGGTTGTGCTTCTGAGTTAATGTGTTCTGTAAACCATCTTCTCCCATCTCTTGACATCATACGATAGGATTTTTATGGCTCCGAGCAAAGCTCGAGGGCATATAGGGATCATGCTGTGTTTACTTTTGCGCCGAACAATGCAGCATCAAGCAGTTCGTACGCAGATTAATTGGTGTCATAGCTGCAAGAAAATTTGTTGCTTTTCTATTCATAACCTTTTCAATATAAATTATGATGATTGTTGCTGTATTGCAAAGTAAAATGATGTACAAATGAAACTTATGCTTAAAGTTTGCATTATTTCAATGCGGAAGAAGACACCAACACATATGAAGGCAGGGTTGAATAGACATACTATATACAAGAAAGAGTCAGGATGTGAACTGTCCAAGGGGCCGTAGAGAGCATGTTCTTTAAATAAGAAGATGACTATCCTGGGAACTAAACACTCTCTTACTCTGACCGGACCTGGTAGCACAATCGGTAGAGTGTCGGCTCCAGGTACAGGAAGCCCCAGGTCGATCCGGGGGTGCGACATACCAAAGTCTTTAAAAAATGGTAGTGGTATAGCTCCCTGCTAACGCTCAAGCAAATATAGGGGTAGTTCCAGGACTGGTAAGCCCGGTGTCAGGATAATGTGACTGGGTGTGGTATCATGCCAGGTGTTCACGGCATGCTATACACAGTGAAGGCAGCACTATATCTGCTTCAAATGGACACCGTCTCCAGATGACTAAAATACTGTTGTTGGGATGATAAACCTAATAAACAAAACAAAAAACAAACACTCTTACTCTGTTGATTAATTACATAAACATTTGACAGTAATGAACCATTACTCTGATGGGAAGTGGAGTATTTTTGCTACTTTGTTTGTTTTCCTTGTTCTCTGCTACTTCTGTATTTACACGCTGCATTTCCAATATCGGTATACTCTGTTTCATTTGTTAAACAAATCTTGGCTGAACGGCTACGTTTTTTTATGCTTCTATTAACACTATGTTTTTTATGCTACTTTTTATAATTGCGAGCTACACTTTATTGTTGCGAGCTACTCTGTTAAAAAACATAACACTTGGTTCTTATCTCTTATCTCACAGAACACCTCCGACATCGTGTTACTGACTGCTACACTATCGTCCCCATAAAAAATGTATACAATAAGAGGCACGCTCTCACGTGCAGTGCCAAATAGGGGTGGTTGGTGTTGCAGCAGACGTACGCTGGAAAACATACAGCGTATATCTTCATTATGAAAGTTAGGCTGTGTACCTTTTGAAGTTCCCTAGCGCAGAGATAGTGGAAATGATTAAATAACAAAACTTGTTTTTAGTGTGGAAATATTGATGCCTTTCACGGAAAACAGGAGCAGCGTCTAAGAACAACTTAACCGAACAAACACTTGCAGCCGAAAAATCTTGTGAAGCCAACAATTTGACCCCGTCAAATGTGTTAAATGAATTGCAATTTTGTACCCGCATGTTTCATACCACTCCATGAAAACTGTAGAAAGAAGGTGAAATCGGCTTCGAGTTTATGAGGTATTACCTGACAGTCGATATTAATCAATTCCATAGGGTCCATAATCCTTAAATGCAAAAATTAATGTAACCACATTGTAAAACAATATTGCTGTCATTGTCCTGATTTAGTAAAAGAAGCTGTGTTTTTATTACTATGTGTATTAGGTCAAGTCAGTTTTTACTGTTATTATTGTGTTGTTGCATTCACTATTTGTGGCATATAAGCTTAATCCTTGTGAGAAAAACAACCCATGTATGTGTGTATACATGAGTGTGGCCCTAAATGTGTAAAGTTCATTTAATTTATTTGTTTAGCATATTTATAACACACAGTTTATCTGCATATTATTAAATTAAATAAAATTATGAAACACAGCAAACAACATAAATGTTGCCCATTCTGCCTTCTTCACATGTATATTTATCAGTTAATTTCACATGTGTACCATTTACTTACTGAACACAGAATAGAAACTCAAGTCCTTCAAAATTCAAGTCATTTTGCAGGATTTTCCCATCTTGTGATATGCAGGAAGGGGAACATCCAGTTTTTTACAGGGGATCTTCCTTGATTCTGTAATGTTACTGAGCGAAACAGAAAATAATATACATTACTCTTGACCATACATTTTTAGACAAGTAATTTGCAGTAACTTACCAGTCGATTGTATCTTATTAAAATGTGATGATCATACTTAAAAAGGTGTTATGTAAATAGTTTCCATGTGATGTCACTAGCATTGATAAGACAGTTTAAGGCAGCCATCTTTGAAGGCAGAAGCTAATCCAGGCCGAAATCGCGAAATATGTGCTGTATTACACTCACCACTGTGTTTTTATTATTCAGTCTATTTTACGGAATTTATATCAAATTTAACAGCTTTTATGAAGTATTTTAAATATCAAAACTGTATTTTGATAGTTTAAAGGTAAAAAATACAACCAAAAAAGATACAATGTTCATTTTGTTTAAGCATGAGCCAAAAGTTTTATATATATCTGTGTATCAATTATTCTTTTTGCATTTATTAATTTTAAAAATAGTATATTAACAAAAATATGAATTTTAAGAGCTTTCCAATGGTGTATAGCTTTTAATATCTGGACCACAAATAAAGAAATTACAAGAAAATTTAACTAATGCTTTTATATAATACATCTGAATATCTCCATCAAAGATGGCTGCCAAGATAAGGGATGTTTACTGATGTGGGAACTATCTATAATAAAATATGCTGCTAAATACATAACATGCTGTGCCTTCACGTCAGTAATAATAAACATATTGCAACAAATAAAACAATAACTTGATGAAATTAAAACATCTCCCTGACAACACATTTTTTATGAGATGGTGGTGGTAGTAGCGTAAATGAGGGGGAGGAAGAGTGTGATGAAGTGAATAATTGGGTTATTGACATAGTTTGTGGTTTCTTCTCTCTTCATTTTCTATTATCTTGGCTCACTAAACTCTCTGCTGAGCCATTTTTTCAGCTTGTGATAATATGACCTTTTTTGATGTTACTGATTGAACATGTAACTCATGAACTTAGTTAAAACCTAATAGCAATGTATTAAAAACACAACTCTGGATAAAGTAAATTGACTCTTATCTACAATCTACTTTTATTCCTTTCATAGTTCACAAAACCAAGTTTGTTTTCATTCAAGGTCACAACACCAAGTTCGTTTTCATTTAAGGTCACAACACCAAGTTCGTTTTCATTTAAGGTCACAACACCAAGTTTGTTTTCATTCAAGGTCACAACACCAAGTTTGTTTTCATTTAAGGTCACAACACCAAGTTCGTTTTCATTTAAGGTCACAACACCAAGTTTGTTTTCATTCAAGGTCACAACACCAAGTTCATTTTCATTCAAGGTCACAACACTAAGTTCGTTTTCATTTAAGGTCACAACACCAAGTTCGTTTTCATTCAAGGTCACAACACCAAGTTCGTTTTCATTTAAGGTCACAACACCAAGTTCGTTTTCATTTAAGGTCACAACACCAAGTTCGTTTTCATTTAAGGTCACAACACCAAGTTCGTTTTCATTTAAGGTCACAAAACCAAGTCTGTTTTCATTTAAGGTCACAACACCAAGTTTGTTTTCATTTAAGGTCACAAAACCAAGTTTGTTTTCATTCAAGGTCACAACACCAAGTTTGTTTTCATTCAAGGTCACAAAACCAAGTTTGTTTTCATTTAAGGTCACAAAACCAAGTTTGTTTTCATTCAAGGTCTTGGTTTTATTCAAGGACTAATCACTATAACATTTCATATTGTTAAATTGCACTTGTTCTCATATATTTAAGCTTGACTATTCTATAATAAGGAAAGCCATTCCACTCACCTGAGCATTAGGTGTCCACACTTAATTATGCTCAGTTTAAAGTTGTGCATTCAAGTACTTTCAAGTAAATTTATCTCAAAACCATTGCATATTTTAGAATGAAATGAACAGTTCTGTCTTTCTAGTCATTTTACCAACTATTATGATGGTGTTTTTTTGTTTATGGTTGAATGTTATGAGAAATATGACCTTGTGCATAATGTTGGTGCTTCTCTTGTAGATTAAAGTGATGCATGTAAGTACTATAAAGCTCACATGTTTACTATCAAACACTTGAATAGTTGGGTGCTCTGTCCTGTCACAGCTTTTTGTGTAAATATTTCCAGACAGAACCTTGCCAAATACTGCTGGGAAATGGGGGAGGAGCCTATTACTAGTGCTGTTGCCATGACAAGATTGTACATTGCCCTTTCACGTCACATGTCACGCCACGAGTCAGAAATACGGGACACAATGATGGAATATAAAATGTAAGGGTTCTAGTAGTTGGCTCTCATTTGAAAATGTATCTAATGCATACCATGCATACCGAAATACATTATTTGAAGTCTGTAAGTCAGAGCCACCAGACCATCAACTAATTCCTTTATTCTGTATTTTTTAAATGTACTCTTTTGATTTCTAGGAATCTACAAGAAAGAACCCAATGAACCTTGGTCCTATTTAAACCTATCTGTATCTGTTGGTCTGTATTAACAGAACAGAAAATATTGGTATTAATAAAACTTATTTAACTGTTCATATACAAATAATTATAAGACTATAATGTATAAAATAAATTTATCAAAACTTAAAATATATGGAAATGCATCAACACTATTCTGATGCATAAAAATATTATTTTCTGGTTGATAAAATTATCATAATCATAAGTACAGATAATATAATTTTGTCCCAAACGATTCTTTTATGTGAGATACCCCTATGTGAGATACCCCTATGTGAGATATCCCATGTGAGATATCCCATGTGAGATATCACAAGATATCCCATGTGAGATACCCCATGTGAGATACCCCAAGATATCCCATGTGAGATACCCCATGTGAGATACCTCATGTGAGATACCCCATGTGAGATACCCCATGTGAGATACCCCATGTGAGATAACCCCATGTGAGATATCCCATGTGAGATACCTTATGTGAGATACCTCATGTGAGATACCCCATGTGAGATATCCCATGTGAGATATCTCATGTGAGATACCCCATGTGAGATATCCCATGTGAGATACATCATGTGAGATACCCCATGTGAGATACCCCATGTGAGATACCCCATGTGAGATATCTCATGTGAGATACCCCATGTGAGATACCCCATGTGAGATACCCCATGTGAGATACCCCATGTGAGATTATACCCCATGTGAGATACCCCATGTGAGATACCCCATGTGAGATACCCCATGTGAGATACCTCATGTGAGATACCCCATGTGAGATACCCCATGTGAGATACCCCATGTGAGATACCCCATGTGAGATACCCCATGTGAGATATCCCATGTGAGATAATACCCCATGTGAGATACCCCATGTGAGATACCCCATGTGAGATATCTCATGTGAGATACCCCATGTGAGATACCCCATGTGAGATATCCCATGTGAGATAATACCCCATGTGAGATACCCCATGTGAGATACCCCATGTGAGATACCTCATGTGAGATACCCCATGTGAGATACTCCATGTGAGATACCCCATGTGAGATACCCCATGTGAGATACCCCATGTGAGATATCTCATGTGAGATACCCCATGTGAGATACCTCATGTGAGATACCCCATGTGAGATACTCCATGTGAGATACCCCATGTGAGATATCCCATGTGAGATACCCCATGTGAGATACCCCATGTGAGATATCTCATGTGAGGTACCCCATGTGAGATACCCCATGTGAGGTACCTCATGTGAGATACCCCATGTGAGATATCCCATGTGAGATACCCCATGTGAGATACCCCATGTGAGATACCTCATGTGAGATACCCCATGTGAGGTATCTCATGTGAGGTACCCTATGTGAGATACCCCATGTGAGGTACCTCATGTGAGATACCCCATGTGAGATACCCCATGTGAGATAACCCCATGTGAGATATCCCATGTGAGATACCTCATGTGAGATACCCCATGTGAGATACCCCATGTGAGATAATACCCCATGTGAGATACCCCATGTGAGATACCCCATGTGAGATACCCCATGTGAGATACCCCATGTGAGATACCCCATGTGAGATACCTCATGTGAGATACCCCATGTGAGATACCCCATGTGAGATATCTCATGTGAGATACCTCATGTGAGATACCTCATGTGAGATACCCCATGTGAGATATCCCATGTGAGATACCCCATGTGAGATAACCCCATGTGAGATACCTCATGTGAGATACCCCATGTGAGATATCTCATGTGAGATACCCCATGTGAGATACCCCATGTGAGATACCTCATGTGAGATACCCCATGTGAGGTACCCCATGTGAGATATCCCATGTGAGATACCCCATGTGAGATAACCCCATGTGAGATACCTCATGTGAGATACCCCATGTGAGATATCTCATGTGAGATACCCCATGTGAGATACCCCATGTGAGATACCCCATGTGAGATACCTCATGTGAGATAATACCCCATGTGAGATAATACCCCGTGTGAGATACCCCATGTGAGATAATACCCCATGTGAGATACCCCATGTGAGATACCCCATGTGAGATACCCCATGTGAGATACCTCATGTGAGATAATACCCCATGTGAGATACCCCATGTGAGATAATACCCCATGTGAGATACCCCATGTGAGATATCCCATGTGAGATACCCCATGTGAGATAATACCCCATGTGAGATACCCCATGTGAGATACCCCATGTGAGATAATACCCCATGTGAGATACCCCATGCGAGATATCCCATGTGAGATACCTCATGTGAGATACCCCATGTGAGATAATACCCCATGTGAGATACCCCATGTGAGATACCCCATGTGAGATACCCCATGTGAGATATCTCATGTGAGGTACCCCATGTGAGATAATACCCCATGTGAGATACCCCATGTGAGATACCCCATGTGAGATACCCCATGTGAGATAATACCCCATGTGAGATACCCCATGTGAGGTACCCCATGTGAGATAATACCCCATGTGAGATACTCCATGTGAGATACCCCATGTGAGATAATACCCCATGTGAGATATCTCATCTGAGATATACCATGTGAGATTACCTATATGCGAAAGCCCATTTTAGATAAGATTTTCCACTATGGCTGTTTAAGTAATATTTTGAGACTGTTAAATGTAGTAAGTGTGAAAACAAGTTCCTTTATTTTTATTATAGTTGATCAAGAGCAAATGTAAAAGCATCACATACAGAGTAGTCTATAGATATAAGAACATCAGACAGAGAGCAGTCTGTAGATGTAAGAACGTCAGTGGTAGAGCGTAAAAGACCTTAAAGTTGGTAGTAGTGGCTTCCCTCCAAATGCTCAGGGCTAAAGGGAAAGCATTATGGCTGACTCGTCGGTGTCAGTATAATGTGAGGCCAGGTTCAGTTCCTGGGCACCTCATAAGTGCACCTCTGCTATAATGATAGAAATGTTGCTGCACAGTATCAGCAAACTTGCCGGCAAATCACAATCCCATCCCTCAGATGGGGAAAAGTCTGTAAATGTTAGAGCATCAGATAGAGAGCTGTCTGTAGATGTAAGAGCATCAGATAGAGAGCAGTATATAGATGTAAGAGCATCAGATAGAGAGCAGAATATAGGTGTAAGGGCATCAGATAGAGAGCAGTCTGTAGATGTAAGAGCATCAGATAGAGAGCAGTCTGTAGATGTAAGAGAATCAGATAGAGAGCAGTATATAGATGTAAGAGCATCAGATAGAGAGCAGTCTGTAAATGTAAGAGCATCAGATAGAGAGCAGTATATAGATGTAAGAGCATCAGATAGAGAGCAGTCTGTAGATGTAAGAGCATCAGATAGAGAGCAGTATATAGATGTAAGAGCATCAGATAGAGAGCAGTATATAGATGTAAGGGCATCAGATAGAGAGCAGTCTGTAAATGTTAGATCATCAGATAGAGAGCAGTATATAGATGTGAGAGCATCAGATAGAGAGCAATCTGTAGATGTAAGAGCATCAGATAGAGAGCAGTCTGTTGATGTAAGAGAATCAGATAGAGAGCAGTATAAAGATGTAAGAGCATCAGATAGAGAGCAGTATATAGATGTAAGGGCATCAGATAGAGAGCAGTCTGTAGATGTACGAGCATCAGATAGAGAGCAGTATATAGATGTGAGAGCATCAGATAGAGAGCAGTATATAGATGTAAGGGCATCAGATAGAGAGTAGTCTGTAGATGTAAGGGCATCAGATAGAGAGCAGTATATAGATGTAAGAGAATCAGATAGAGAGCAGTCTATAGATGTAAGGGCATCAGATAGAGAGCAGTCTGTAGATGTAGGAGCATCAGATAGAGAGCAGTATATAGATGTAAGGGCATCAGATAAAGAGCAGTCTGTTGATTTAAGATCATCAGATAGAGAGCAGTCTGTTGATTTAAGATCATCAGATAGAGGGCATTCTATAAATGTAAGAGCATCAGATAGAGAGCAGTCTGTTGATGTAAGATCATCAGATAGAGAGCAGTCTATAAATGTAAGAGCATCAGATAGAGAGCAGTCTATAGATGTAAGAGCATCAGATAGAGAGCAGTCTATAGATGTAAGGGCATCAGATAGAGAGCAGTCTATAGATGTAAGGGCATCAGATAGAGAGCAGTCTATAGATGTAAGAGCAATAGATAGAGAGCAGTCTATAGATGTAAGGGCATCAGATAGAGAGCAGTCTATAGATGTAAGAGCAATAGATAGAGAGCAGTCTATAGATGTAAGGGCATCAGATAGAGAGCAGTCTATAGATGTAAGGGCATCAGATACAGAGCAGTCTGTAGTTGTAAGGGCATCAGATAGAGAGCAGTCTGTTGATGTAAGATCATCAGATAGAGAGCAGTCTGTTGATGTAAGATCATCAGATAGAGAGCAGTCTATAGATGTAAGAGCATCAGATAGAGAGCAGTCTATAGATGTAAGGGCATCAGATAGAGAGCAGTCTATAGATGTAAGGGCATCAGATAGAGAGCAGTCTATAGATGTAAGGGCATCAGATAGAGAGCAGTCTATAGATGTAAGGGCATCAGATAGAGAGCAGTCTGTAGATATAATGGCAGCAGATAGAGAGCAGTCTATAGATGTAAGAGCAATAGATAGAGAGCAGTCTATAGATGTAAGGGCATCAGATAGAAAGCAGTCTATAGATGTAAGAGCATCAGATAGAGAGCAGTATATAGATGTAAGGGCATCAGATAGAGAGCAGTATATAGATGTAAGGGCATCAGATAGAGAGCAGTCTGTAGATGTACGAGCATCAGATAGAGAGCAGTATATAGATGTAAGAGCATCAGATAGAGAGCAGTCTGTAGATGTAAGGGCATCAGATAGAGAGCAGTCTGTTGATTTAAGATCATCAGATACAGAGCAGTCTGTAGTTGTAAGGGCATCAGATAGAAAGCAGTCTAAAAATGTAAAGGCATCAGATAGAGAGCAGTCTGTAGTTGTAAGAGCATCAGATAGAGAGCAGTCTGTAGTTGTAAGAGCATCAGATAGAGAGCAGTCTATAGATGTAAGGGCATCAGATAGAGAGCAGTCTATTGATTTAAGAGCATCAGATAGAGAGCAGTCTGTAGTTGTAAGGGCATCAGATAGAGAGCAGTCTGTAGTTGTAAGGGCATCAGATAGAGAGCAGTCTGTAGATGTAAGGGCATCAGATAGAGAGCAGTCTGTAGATTTAAGAGCATCAGATACAGAGCAGTCTGTAGTTGTAAGAGCATCAGATACAGAGCAGTCTGTAGTTGTAAGGGCATCAGATACAGAGCAGTCTGTAGTTGTAAGGGCATCAGATAGAGAGCAGTCTATAAATGTAAGGGCATCAGATAGAGAGCAGTCTGTAGATTTAAGAGCATCAGATAGAGAGCAGTCTGTAGTTGTAAGGGCATCAGATAAAAGATGTAGATGTAAGAGATGGCTTTATGCATGTTTTACTTCTCTATGGTTCCTATGGCAGGGAGTTTGAGAAGCTGGCAACAAACGTTTTAGATGAATGTCAACAGAATGACCCCAACAAGACTATGATGATTGTAGAGAAGGAGTCCAGGGTCTGGAACAATATGACGTGTTTGCAGATAGCTGCAGCTTCCAGGGACCAGGTTTGTTCAGGGGTTGAAAATTGCACTCACCTGCTCACATTGGCATTGGCTACAAATCAGTCAGAAGATTTCTTAAAACACAATTTAGGTCAATTGTGTACAAATGTCTAAAAACTTTTTTAATTGATATATATATTATATATTATATATTATATTTAAATGTGTAAATATGTCAAAAAACTTTTTTAATATGACAAGTAATATATATATAAAGTTTTATAATCCTCAGTCATCTAATGTAAATGGTTTATTTCAATTCAAACATCAATGCCATGTTGTGTTTCTAAAAATGGTAAGCAGGTCTTTGTTTACCTTCTACAAACACTATTTTAAGCAATTGGATTTATTGGCTTATCAGAAACCTGTCAAGTAACTTTATTACCACATTGACGTGTAAATCCTATCAAAGCTAGCATCAAATTGCTATATGTAAGAACCACAGCAGCATTTCTTGGATAAAAAACAATGGATTCTCAATGTTTAGAAAACTCGTTTAAAAGAATCTGAATAGGTGTAAGTATTGATAGTAATTCACTTTTGTATTGGTTATATTATATCTTGTCATTTTATCGACTATGGTAAGTTTTGAGTAATGAGTACTTTACTTTGTGAACTGTACTTACTCTTTTACAGCAGTTTCTTTCATCCCAGGGTTGCCAGGACTCTATTCTGTCATCTTGGAAACAGGGGATTCTCTCGGGCTATAAGAAGGTATCCTTCACAATCATGGTTGTTGCATTAAATTTTGAGCCTATCGTATTTTCACTAGATGTAAGTTATTGATGGACATAGGTCTTAAAATGTAGTGTTGGACACATATATGTGTACATGTCATGGCAGTATAAGCCAGGTCTGTATGTTATGTGGAATGTATTCATGTGAAACTATATGTTGTCTATATGTCAATGGAAATGTGCATTATAACTACACTTCATGTGGTAGTTTATGTCTTATGGAAATATGTCATGTGGGAATATATCTAAATTCAGTATGTTTGGTGGGAATATATGCCATGTTGGTTTACATGTAATGTCTGTAATAATGTGTGAGAATATATCCCATGACGAAAGTCATTTGTGAGTATATGTCACATGGGAATATATGCCATGTCTATATGTCACATCAATGCTCTGTTGAACTATGTCTTTTCTATATGTCATGTTGGAATGGTTCATGTCTGTATAGCATTTGGATTGTATTGTCATGTCTGTATACCATGTGAGAGCATAATTATGTTGCATAAATGTTATGTGAAAATGTATGTTATGTTTTATGTCATGCAGTGGTATGTGTTTTGTCTTTAGCAAATATATGTCACATCTGCATGTTACATGTCATTTATATGTCATGTCAATATGTCATGTGAGAATATATTATTTTGATATGTCATGTTTTAATATATGCCATGTCAATAAAAAATTGTTCAAATTGTATGACATGTCTCTGTCATGTAGCAATATTTGTCATGTTGGATTACATGTCATGTTGTAAGATACAGCTTCTACTGCTTCTACTTTTCCCATCATCAGGTTGCAGCCAATTTCTTTGGACATTTCGCCACACTCCGCTATGTCCTCCCATGTTCTGTCCGTGATATTTCACCACACTCCGCTATGTCCTCCCATGTTCTGTCCATGATGAGGTCAGACTTTAGCTTGAGAGTAGTAAGCCTCTGCTATCTTTTCCATTTTGACACTCTGGCGTAGTATGTACTCACACTGGTCAACAATCCCACAACTCTCTGGCTTCAGACACCAAGTCATTGGAGCTATGCTTTTTTTCTTGCTACCCACCTATCTATAGGTGCTTGTCATGGAGACTAGACAGGGAAGCCTCTAAAGCCTATTACCATACTAGCTGTCTCTCTGAACTCAACCTACAATGAAGCAGTTTCAACTTCATTTGCTATTTTGGATATAGCCATTTTCCTATGTATACTGGTAATCAAAAGGATGCTAAAAACCCTCCAAAGGGACTCACTCTGGAAACCTCTACAGCCTACTAACACCGGAAAATGCCCTGATTTTCTAATCATCTTTGCAACTGTCAAAAGCAGCTTGATATGCAGTAAGTTTTTATATATATATATATATATATATTTGAGCATCACTTCAGAAAAACCAAGCTTTATGATGAAGTTCTTTACCTTTTTTTTCCCACATAACTAACAATTAAATTGTTTTCCATTATGAATCTTAAATCATTTTTTGATGCCACATTTACTGCTATTTACAAATAACAATGATGTTAAAATGCTTAAATGGTACTTCTTTGATGTTTGACTTCGTAGTTATGGAGGTTAGTCACGTAATACACAAACGTGGTTAATACATGAATATCTTCTTGAGTTAATTCCTTTTATGCAGATTGCATGGATTAACATCAAAATTAATTTCAAATTGATAGTAACTTCTTCCTGTCTGTATTTTTAATGCTACATATATTGCCTAAAAAAATTTGTCCACACTATATATGGTCTATTAACTATGCATCTGAAAGTTCTGTGGTCTAATAACTCCACCTTTGAAAGTAATAATGCCTAATAACTCCATGTCAGAAATTAATACAGAAATGATATTTGTGGGCTTGTCATGTTGCAACAAAACTGGACTTCCGTTAGGCGAACCCTTCTTATATGCACCATAGCTTTATTTGGAAAATCTATTGGCATATGCTTGACACATTTATAGATAAAGTTGTTTTGTTATTTTTTCTGGGTGTGTGTTACTGGAAAATGCATGAGTACATATTGATAAATCTGAATTTAATTCTAATGTCTTCAGTGTCAAAATGTAAAATGTCCCTCCTTGCTCGTCCATTTATCGGTGCCATAGTGAGATGCATGTATGAGGTCTTGTAACAAGATCATAAAATTGTTTGTCATATTAATATTCGTTGCTGGTCGGTTTAATTTTTTAATGTATGTGTTTTATATATTTTACTGTCTTTTCGATAATCAATACATATACAGCCTAACAACTGAAGGAAACATCTGCAAAACTAGTATGCACGTTTAGCTGCCTGTAGGTATGTATCTAAAAGGTATAAAGAAGACAATACACACATAAGAGGAGTATTTAAAAGACACATATAAGTTACCTTTTATTACATATTTGTTCAAATGCATGCTTAAGTCATGTGAGAAAATGGAATGTTGTTCTTATCAACAAGATGTCAATAATTTTCATTTTAGATGTCATTTACTCAACATCATTAAGCCCAGTTTTCTTGGAGCAGCGCTTATATATGTGCGTGTGTCATGTGTTAGGGTATGTCATCTCATATGTCATATGGGAATTTTATTTCATATCTATGCCTAGGTTGGAATTAATGCAATGAGGGAATATATCATATGTCATATCTGTATGTGTCAGTTAAGGCACAATTATTGGCCTACAGTGTAAGTAAGAAGTCGCACAGAATATTTGACTAAATGTTATGGACAGGCACACTTCTTGGCACAGGTGTTCTATAAACATTATTGTTGCTATGGTTACAGATCATGATTGCTGCCATTTGCCCCCTGGTGATCCTCTTCTTTATGGAGATAACAATTGTAAGCAGAGGGGCATTGTCATGGAAACAGAAGCTGTCTACATTCTACTCTTCTCCTGTTGCAAAATTCATGATAGGCACGGTACGTTACATTGTCAATTTGTGTTGTGAACTTATGCATGTAGTTTTGTAGAAAAAGTATTTCAATCTACCATGTTCAATATCTGAGGCATTCCTTGGGAGAAATGTTGAACAAAACTGCACAAAGTTTTGACTTTTTCATTTTGCAAAAAGGAAAAAAAGACAAACACAAATGAAGTATTGAATATAGAGCCATAATGTTGTTGTTTTATGGAAAAAAGTGCAGTTACTAGCACCAGTTGTAAAATGAAAGCACTTAGTAGGCTTAAAGAATATGTTCAAGCATTGGATAGATGTTCAATGTTCCAATGTATGCTTAGCATACCATTGTTTGGTAAAATTGCACTTTATATAATATTTCTCTTTCCTTAAACTTTTCAACAATTTGGTTCATCTGCACTAGATTTTTGTAATAAAAATACAGTTATTTTATACTGTTTCAGTGTCTTTACTGTAACAATTATTTCTCTCACAGAAACAGTCTAGCCCAAATGACTATATATCATGTGATTTGTTTGTTACATACAATATGAATTAAAGCCATCAGCACAGATAAGTTAATTGAGCCCCTTTATCAACCTTGTCGATGTTCATATCTTTATTGAAGGCTCTGAAGGGAGCTAGTAGGGGTAAGAGTTACAAGAGGAGTTACTATATTTCAAACAGTTGGCAAGAAGATCATAATAAGTAATTAGGGAGTATTTTGAAGTTTTGTAACTCTGACAAGCCATAGGTTGGGGATATTGAAGCATATCGCCACATGTAAGTGCTACAGGTAATAGAAGATGTCGTTGTCAGTGATACAGACATCAGCCACAAAGATAAGACTGATATCCTGTTACTATCTAAACTTAATAATTGCATTAAGTGATATTTGCACAAAGTATACATGTTCACACTCATAACTAAAATTATCTTGTAAAATTCAGAAGGAAGTAACCCATAAGATATCCAACAGAATCTGTGTCTGGGAATCTCCTATGTTATTTTTCAAACCTCTTTTGCTCCACTTTTTCAACAAGAAATAAAGATATTGTCACACCCCTCTGATCAGTATTGGCATTAATAAACTGGTATAATCAGATCTATTTCATAAAAACTATGAAAGATATTAAGTTAAAACATGGAATACTTGGAAAAAAACACCATTTTGAAAGGTCAGGCAACCATAAATTAATTTTGACAGATCCCCTTCATTTGACTAAGAACTATCTGTATCTGTTAAGGTTTTTATTTAAGGTCCAATTCTCAAAAACTAAATCCCTTAATTCATTGTGGCATAGTTATGCCCTTTTAATTCACTTTTTATCCGTGTTTTTGTGAAGGTAACTTGTATCTAACATACTATCCAGAACTTAAAAACATAGAAACTTCTGTCTACTAACAGCTCTTGTTATATTTTATTTCACATTTCTACATCTAACAGATAAGGTTAATTCTTGTATGATTCATGACATTGTTTGGCACATTCAGAACCTAAACCATTTGAACATTCTAATGATATAAAATTGGCAAATTTTGCCATCCCTGATTCTTAGCAACTTATTAAAAAAAAAAAAAATTGTTGAAAATATTGGCAAAAAGATCATATTTTTTTATAATGTTGTAATGTCATCTTTCTTTTTTAATATAAACCTGTACCTTTTATTGTCCTACAGTTATTATACATGATGTTCATCATCCTTCACACATATATGGTGCTGGTAGACTTCAGACCCATGAGGATCACACCGTTAGAAATCATCTGTGTTCTCTGGGTTTTCACCTTTGCAATTGACAAAATCCACACAGTAAGTAGACTTTTTTTTAGTTATCATTTCATTGGGCCCCATTGCTTTAAGGTTAGAACTCCTAGCTTGTTGTTCTCAGTCTCTCATTGTATGTAGGACTGAGTCACAGAATTGAAAGAAATTTAATGTGGGGATGTCTTTCACCTGATCTTTATTGTGCCTGGCCAGTTGTTCTTCCTTGATATAAAATCTGGTATCCTCCACCAATAATATCAGAACATTCATAAAAAATGGTTTTATTGCAGTGATATAGTTATACAAAATATACAAATAACTAATTACATCATACATGCAGCTAAAAATAAGAAACATTTGAAATAGTTCATGTGTCGTTAAATATCAGATATCAGACAGGTACTTGTCCTTAAGTTTTACCATTCTTGATTTAATAAAAACATTGGCCAGTCAGCATTCACATTCATATCCCCAGCTTATCTCCCTCTAAAGGCAGAGGGATGTTGTTTTGACACTAGTTATCTGAACTTCTGTCTGCCTATCACACTTTCCTTTCCGCAGGTGTGACATTTCAATGTCTATTAATAACAGGAAAATGATGGACAGTAAACTTTGTGAAATTTCCCTATCTATTAAGGGAGGTTCTTCCCTTAATTAAACAAAATGTGACTTTTTTTAACTATATTTCCGGCACCAGAAGTCAGTAGTGCTTTGTTGAAGTTAGATACAACATGGTAGAAACGTACATACATGTATAAATGGGAAAATGATGCACATCAAATATTGTGACGTTTAACAGTCTTTTGATAAAGTTATTGCCCTTTTTTAGCTCACCTGAGCACAACGTGCTCAAGGGGAGCTTTTGTGATACCGCTTCGTCCGTCGTCCGGCGTCCGTCGTTCGTCGTGCGTCGTTCGTCGTCAACATCTACCTTGTGAACACACTAGAGGCCACAATTTTTATCCAATCTTCATCAAACTTGGTCAGAATGTTTGTCTGCATGAAATCTTGGATGAGTTCATTATTGGGTCACCTGGGGTCAAAAAGTAGGTCACGAGGTCAAATTTTAGGAAACACTTGTGAACACACTAGAGACCACATTTATAGCCAAATCTTCACCAAACTTGGTCAGAATGTTTGTCTACATGAAATCTTGGATGAGTTCGTAACTGGGTCACGTGGGGTCAAAAAGTAGGTCACTAGGTCAAAACTTAGAAAAAGCTTGTGAACACACTAGAGGCCACATTTATAGCCCAATCTTCACCAAACTTGGTCAGAATGTTTGTCTACATGAAATCTTGGATGAGTTCGTAACTGGGTCACGTGGGGTCAAAAAGTAGATCACTAGGTCAAAACTTAGAAAAAGCTTGTGAACACACTAGAGGCCACATTTATAGCCCAATCGTCACCAAACTTGGTCAGAATGTTTGCCTACATGAAATCTTGGATGAGTTCGTAACTGGGTCACGTGGGGTCAAAAAGTAGGTAACTAGGTCAAATGTTAGAAAAAAATTGTGAACACACTAGAGGCCACATTTATAGCCCAATCTTCACCAAACTTGGTCAGAATGTTTGTTTGCATGAAATCTCGGATGGTTTCGTAACTGGATCACGTGGGGTCAAAAAGTAGGTCACAAGGTCAAATCTTAGAAAAAGCTTGTGAACACACTAGAGGCCACATTTATAGCCCAATCTTCACCAAACTTAGTCAGAATGTTTGCCTACATGAAATCTTGGATGAGTTCGTAACTGGGTCACGTGGGGTCAAAAAGTAGGTCACTAGGTCAAAACTTAGAAAAAGCTTGTGAACACACTAGAGGCCACAATTATAGCCCAATCTTCACCAAACTTGGTCAGAATGTTTGTCTACATGAAATCTTGGATGAGTTCGTAACTGGGTCACGTGGGGTCAAAAAGTAGGTCACTAGGTCAAAACTTAGAAAAAGCTTGTGAACACACTAGAGGCCACATTTATAGCCCAATCTTCACCAAACTTGGTCAGAATGTTTGCCTACATGAAATCTTGGATGAGTTCGTAACTGGGTCACGTGGGGACAAAAAGTAGGTCACTAGGTCAAATCTTAGAAAAAGCTTGTGAACACACTAGAGGCCACATTTATAGCCCAATCTTCACCAAACTTGGTCAGAATGTTTGTTTGCATGAAATCTCGGATGAGTTCGTAACTGGGTGACGTGGGGTCAAAAAGTAGGTCACAAGGTCAAATCTTAGAAAAAGCTTGTGAACACACTAGAGGCCACATTTATAGCCCAATCTTCACCAAACTTGGTCAGAATGTTTGCCTACATGAAATCTTGGATGAGTTCGTAACTGGGTCACGTGGGGTCAAAAAGTAGGTAACTAGGTCAAATCTGAGAAAAAGCTTGTGAACACACTAGAGGCCACATTTATAGCCCAATCTTCACCAAACTTGGTCAGAATGTTTGTTTGCATGAAATCTCGGATGAGTTCGTAACTGGGTCACGTGGGGTCAAAAAGTAGGTCACATGGTCAAATCTTAGAAAAAGCTTGTAAACACACTAGAGGCCCTATTTATAGGCCAATCTGCATCAAATTTGGTCAGAATGTTTGTCTACATGAAATCTTGGATGAGTTCGTTATTGGGTCTCGTGGGGTCATAAAGTAGGTCACTAGGTCAAATTTTGGAAAAAGCTTGTGAAAACACTTAAGAGGCTACATTGATGGCCCAATCTTCACCAAACTTGACCATCATGTTTGCCAGTATGAAATCTTACATATGTTTGAAGTGAGTCATGTGGATTCAGTAGGTTACTTGGTAAAATTCTAGAAAATGTTGTCAACCCAGTGGCCACACTAATGGTCCAATCTTCACCAAAGATTTCTTAAGTAAATAACTCTTAATTACTTAATGTCAGATTTGAGCCTACGTAAAGCCTGTGTCATCAGGTGAGCGATTAAGGGCCATCATGGCCCTCTTGTTTTAGCTCACCTGAGCACTATGTCCCGATTTGTTCTGCATGCGTCATCAACAGTTTGCTTTAGAACACACAGAATGTTTATATGCAAGAAATCTTGGATGAGTTCGCAACTGGGTCACGTGGAGTCAAGCACTACAATATTAGGTGTAATTTTAGAAAAACCTTGTGAATATGCTAGAGACCACCTTAATGGCCCAATCTTCACGAAAGTTGGCAAAATGCAATGAATTTGTAACTGGGTCACGTGGGGTCAAAAAGTAGGTCATTAGGTCAAATCTTAGAAAAAACATGTGAACATGCTAGAGGTCACATTTATGACCCAATCTTTACCAACCTTGGCCAGATTGTTTGCCTGCATAAAATCTTGGATGAGTTCATAACTGGGTTACATGGGCTCACAAGAAAAAACTTGTGAAAACACTAGAGACCACATTTATGACCAAACCTTCACCAAATTTGGCTAGAATATTTGCTTGCATGAAATCTTAGATGATTTTGTAACTGGGTCATGAGAGGTAAAAATTTTAGAAAAATGATGTGAACACACTAAGAGGCCACATTTATGGCCCAATCTTGGCCAAACTTGGTCAGAATGTTTGCCAGTATAAAGTCTTAAATATGTTTTGGACTAAGTCACATGGATTCAGTATGTCATTAGGTAAATTATAGAAAATGTTACCAGCCCAGTGGCCACTAATTGTAAAATCATCACCAAAGTTTTCTAAAGTTAATAACTTATAATTACTTGACGCCAGATTTGAGTCTATTAAAAGGCTATGTCCTCGGGTGGGCGATTAAAGGTCATCATGGCCCTCTAGTTATAATTACCTGATTCTTTTTACACTTACATTTCTAGAGTCATCAGTAAACAGTGTTTTGTTCAATTTCGATGAAACTTGAAAGACAAATTAATGATACACAGTAAAACGAAATTTAAAAAAGCCATCATTCAAAGTC
Source organism: Sinonovacula constricta (assembly GCA_007844125.1). Classification (NCBI taxonomy): domain Eukaryota; kingdom Metazoa; phylum Mollusca; class Bivalvia; order Cardiida; family Solecurtidae; genus Sinonovacula; species Sinonovacula constricta. Next base: position 36,190,552 of record CM017569.1, read on the forward strand.
ATTGGTTGTTCCTAATGTCTTTCTTTTATAATTAAATGTAAACAACGTCTGATTAATTGTTTGCATTTATCAAAGTTTCGGAATTATTTGAAGTCAACTTTGGTCCCCACCATACAGTTTTTATGCCTTCTTCACTTATATTATCCAAGGCCCGATCACATAACTAGTCGTCCATAGTGTATAGATAGTTTGCACATCGGTGAAGATCCCTTATTTGGCAGCCATCTTTGATGGCAACTTCAAGTGATTTTCAGAGGAAACATCCTTAAACAAAATTAACAGGGTAACTTAGTTGGTTGTATTTTGCGTACCTTTTAAACTATCAAAATATAAATCTATGTAAGTTATTTTGTCACAAGCACAAAACTTATTCCTACCTCAGAATTTTCGTCTGCACAGCTGTAGACTTCTTCAGTGAGTGACATCACGTGGTTGGTCACGCGGGAATCGTGATGTCAAGATCTGGTCATAGGTGTGAGAAAGCTGCAGGCCCCAGTTAAATTTGATATAAAATGCAGTAAAATAGACTGGAAAATCAGAACACAGTGATGAGTTTAATACAGCACATATTTCCAGATTTCAGCCTGCATTAGCTTCTGCCTTCAAAGATGGCTGCTTTAAACTGTCTTATCAGTGCCTATGACATCACATGGAAACTTTCTATTGACACCTATCCAGTGTACAATCTAGAATGCACCATTGCATCATAGCTTCATAAAGATTCCAAATGGTGCAATCTGAAATTGGTAAATAACTTAAAAGCAGGATAAAAACAGTGTTTCGCTATCTAGGCAATGTTTATGTTTTTCAAGGCCTGTGTGAAATGATCAGGATCAGGCTGAAGAACGAAAGTGGATTGTAGTTGGTTCCATAATATGACAGTCTGGGGGAAAAAAAGAATACTTAAATGTATTTGTATTGGTGTTAACCTGTCTGTATGTTAAAGGGATGCATATGCCTGGTTCTTCTCAATGACTGTTAAAGGAAGGGTGGGGCTGGTATTGTTACAAAACCATAGACAATTTTGAAAAACATACATAAACTAGCTGAGTTTCTTCTAGTTTCTAATGTCTGCCATTTTAGGTTGTCAATCATAGTCATCACAGTCATAAGGGGAATATTGACCTTTGACCCAACGGGCTGCTCTCCATTGTATCATTTCAATTTTGTTGATGTAACCCTGCGTATGGGGTGACCAAACTGTAGACTCGTTCTAGCTGCGGTATGACTTAAGGGCTTTGTATAAGACTTCGCGAATTTTCTTGTTTTTAGAAGGTAGATGTTTGCGCCTGAATCCTAGAGTCTTATTTGCATTTTTGAGTGATTCTGTCACTGTGCAGATTCCATGAAAAGTCACTTGAAATGTCAACAACTAGATATTATGCACTGGGTACCACTTCTAAAATGTGTCCGTGTAACTAATAATCAAACTTGGTTTTCTTTTTGTTCCTAGTTATGTTTAATACTTGGCATTTTCCAGGGTTAAACTCCCTATCACATAACTTCTCTGATGTGTTCTAGAGTCTGTAAATCGTCTTGTAACCTAAGGCAGTCTTGATTATTAGTGATGACCAGGTACACTGCAGTGTCGTCAGTAAATGGGCGAACTTGGGATTTTAAGTGATTGTGTAGGTCATTTATGTATAGTAGAAAAAGAAGGGGGATGTGTACTGAGCTCTGGGGCACCCCTGATGTTACTAGGTACTTCCTTGGAATTTACACCATCAAGGAGTACTGTCTGTGATCTAATAGTTTCAGGTGACTTACTTTATCAAAAGCTTTGCTGAAGTCTAGCAATATTAAATCAGTCTTTTGCCCAGAGTTGAGGTTACATGCTAGGTCATTAACAAGTTGTATAAGTTGTGTTTCACAAGATCTGCATTCACAAAAAACATGTTAATCATCAAGAATGTTATGTTGTTTAAGATGGTCCGTAAGACTGGATGCTATAATGTGTTCTAACGTTTTACAAAGTATGCATGTTAAGGACCTTGGTCTGTAGTTTGAGAGGTCGCTTTCTACTCCCTTTTTAAAAAGAGGAGATACATTTGCTGATATCCAATCCATTGGTAATTTACCAGTATTTAGTGACTTTTGAAATAAAATTTGTATTATTGGAGCAATTTGAAGTTTTAGTATCTTCAATACAAGGGGTTTAATACTGTCTGGGCCAGCAGCTTTTATCAGGTTTTAGGTTACCAAGAAAATGTATAATCCCTTTTAATTCAATAACAATATCAGGCATTATGGGGTATTTATGATTTATGTTCATTTTATAAGGGTGGAGTTACATAACTGGGATAAAAAAAGTGGAGACATAGGGGTGAAAACTGACTGAAAATGATTGTTTAGAAGGTCTGCTTAACTTTTGTTGTCACCAATGGTGGTACCAGTAGAGTGATCAAATAAAGGTGGAATACCATGTGCATCTTGTTTTGTGGCTTTGAGTATGCTGTATAATTTCTTTACTGAGAAATTTGCTTCAGAATCAGTTTGATCCCTTTCCAGGTTTACATTACCCAAAATATATTCAATATAATTTTCATGTGCAATTTTGATTTTTCTTTTAATATGACTTTATAATTTGAGGAAGTGAGCTCTACTATTTGGATCTAGATTTTTAGTTTTCCTAAGCTTTACATATAAATGATCTCATTTACGACTTAATCTTTTTAATTCCTGTGTGATCCATGGCAGGGAGAATCTTGACGCAGTTTTCCTAACTGGTATGTATTTGGAAATCCCTGTATTTATAGCTGATTTAAGTTCCTGCCATAATTTTTCGACAGATAAGTTTTGGGATTGGCATAGTGTAATAATCCGATCTTTTTAGGAGTCCATGAAATTACAAACTTCTGTCCAGTTTGCTTTCTTTTAAAAAAATAATATTTCTGGGGAGCTGTTTTTTTATTTTTGCAATAACTGTGAATATGTTGTGGTCTGAAATGCCTGGACGGAGTGTTACAGAGTCAATAAATGTGTCATTTGAAGTGAGGAACAAGTCAAGGATGTTTCCTTTTCTGGTATTTTCAGTCACCATTTGGGACAGGTTATAATCTGCAAGTAAGTTAAGAAAGTCTTCATATATGGTAGGACTACCACAACCTTGTTTGATATGTTCAATATAATCAGTACCCCAAGAGAGTTTTGGATAGTTGATATAATAAAAAATCCATATATTCCCTTTTAGTTTATGAGCCAGTTCTACAGACTTTCTAAATTCATCAACACTAACCTGGTCAGTTTCTTTCGGTCTATAGTGTTTGCTACTACTATGTACAGTGATTTACATCCTTTGAATTCCAGTTTAACACATAAAATTTCCCAATTTGTTTTCAATTTGGTGTCCTCAGTTGCCATGAGGTTATCTTTTATTAAAATGAAGAACCCCACCCCCTCTTACCACTTCTGTCCGCTCTAAATGAATTGCAGCCAATGGACCTTAGGAATATCTCACCATCTTTGTGATGTGACCATTTGACAACCATGATTCAGTGATAATGACAAGATAAGATTTGTGTTGTTCTGCTAAGAAGTAAAATTCAGCATTCTTATTTACGATTGATTGCCAGTTTAAATATAGAACTTTGAGCTTCGGTTTATATTGTTTTGACTTAAGTGTTTTCAATATTGGTATTTATGTGTTCTACCCCTCATCGTCTGACGTCAGTTTATCAAGGACTGTGAGACTGTTTTCAGTGGTCATGTTTGATATGCTTGTGGACTGAGAAGAAAAATTTGGGGATTCACAGTTAGAACACAGCCATGAGAAGTAGCAGTCATGAGCAACAAGTTTTAAATGGTGTTTGACATGTTTTTACACTCTATGTGAAACCACTGCATACACGTATCACACTCTACAGTCTGTTGAGTTTCTAGAACTTCCGTTGCACATGAGCCGCAAGGATACATTGGGCCAGGGTTACTTTCAAGATCATATGATATAGCCACAAGCAAGATGCATAAGTAAGCTAGGGATGCATTTCTTTAAGCTTTGTATGGTACATGCCACCTTGTCTTAATGACGAGGCATGCAACTGTTATTGTTTTGCAAGGCTGGAAACATTTTAGTTTGGTAAGCAAAACAAGTCCATGCAGAGTGTGCTGTTGTACTGCAGGAATGGTGAAAATGACCAACAGAAAGTACAAAAATAGCATCATCAAATACACCTGAAATCATCTCTTCACCGAGTTTACAAAATGTCACTTAGGACAGAGAAAATATATTTACAAGGTTGAGGTCAAATGTATGAACATTTGAAAAATACCAATTGCAACTAATCTATGCAAAAGTTGGACAATCAGTGAAATGGAAACCTTTTCAAGATAGTTTAGAAACAAATAACAACAAAACAATAATTCCTAGATAACTTTTCCATTTTTTTTTTTAAGAAAAGTAGCAGTTTAAGAAATCATCTGTTAGTTGCATGATGAAGCGCACACTTCGATATCAGCGCATGTAAACTATATATATTTTTCATAAAAAAGCACTTATAATTTTATTCTAATAGAAAGTTTGTGTTTCCTAAGTTTTGAACTTAAGAATTGAACTTTATTTTAATCTTTCTTTATAACAAAAGGGAGTAACAACAATTACTTTAATTTTTGTGGTATGAATAATGTTAAAGCATTTGTAACTACAACTTGAAAAAATTGCAGCGCTGCTTAATGGAAATGAATTGACAAGCAGTAGATTAAAAAAACAACATAAAAAGATCGACTACAGCATAATATCGGCTGATAGAACCGTATCACATGTGTTTATAATTATATATCGAACTTCACAACCACAAAAGGTAAGGATTATAATATTTCCAAGCTTTTAATTTGATAAATATGCAGGAGCCATCTAAAGAATGTGTTATCTTTATTGTACCTGCGCTGATAGATAGTTAGCTTAATGCAGACAGTGGAATTTTAAGCAGTATTTCTATTTCTGACAAGTTAAAATGTTTATAAAATTAAATGTTGTCTTTAATTTAAATTGTGCTACCTGTTCTGTGGATCCTCCAATATTAAAAATAGAAGGCTACTTTTTTAAAACGGGTAAGTTTTGACTTATTTTATTAGTTGGGCTCCCTTATTTGCCAAAAGGCCCCCTATTTCAAAGTGAATAGGCCCGTTGGGCCCATTGTCGGCCAAAGCTAGATTCAACACTGCCTGTCAAACTGTAATTGTCTGATAGCTGCCTCGTTTCAATTCAGAAACAAGAAAAGTCGTTGATGTGAAGCATCAAAGGCAACACAAAAAAATGGCAGAGTTAAATAGATTAAAGCCATAATGAAGCAAGTAACAAGGACATTTGAAACGTTATGATTTTTTAAAGTTCTCAGTATACTATAAATCCTGATAAAAGTATGTATACTAGTTTAAAATAAGTGAAACGCAAAATCCGACATCATTTAATAGGTTTTCATATGTTATTATGTTATTATAATTAACTATAAAACTAAAGTGTACAAACAGAAAGTCGCATATGCAGCAGCTTCACATTACACAAAAAAGTATTGTTCCAATAGAATTTTTCTTCAATATAGTATGTTGTTTCTTTTTCAATATCTTATTGTTTATTTTCAAAGTTACTTTGAAAGTTACAGACACACAAAAATAAATAAATATAAAAATAAATAACTAAAACAGAATGCTGTTTACCGAATTCGGACCCGTATTTTATCAGGTTTATAAAGCCCACAAAACACACTTTTCTCCATGTGCAAAGTTCAGTGAGCATTCCATATATAGGCATCGTGCTTCAGCGCGTCACCAATAACAACAAGAGAATTAAGCAATTTAAAATGGCCGACTCCTAGTCAGAAATCTTTTTAAGTGGAGGCAATTTGGATTATGCCATTCCATGCATTAATCATGTTCTATTACAACCCAATCTGTCGAACTCCCATTCCATTCATTAATCATGTTCTGTTACACCCCAATCTGTCGAACTCCCATAAGGATGACTTTACAGTTTGAGCAAGCCAGAATCGAAGGGAAGGAGAAATTTATTTACAAGCCAGTTTATTAACTGTTTTTTTAACTAATTGCAATGTGTACACTGATGTGTTACATTGTATCAGTCAAAATTCTGTACCTCTTTAAGAAAAACCTTATTTTTAATGATATTTGTTATGACAGGTTTTGTTTTGGATTTTGTGATGATGTTTTGAACATCTATAAAATCAGACATTTGTATCTTTTTGCATTCTTATGTGATTATTTGTCACTAATTGTTTGTTTTGATGATTTAGACAACATAATATTTGTGCATGTTTTTTTTTTAAACCTTAGCCAATAAATTCAGTTGAAAACATTACAAACTAAAACATGTTCAGTAATTCCAGAAGTTAGAATTGACAAACAAATTCACAAACAGACTCTTTATAAATGTTTGTTGTTAATTTTTTCTAGCTCACCTGAGCTTATGCTTTTTATCAGAAACTGCCAGAGCTAGAGCCTTGATATTTGGTATACATGTTCTTTGGGTGGCCTTTTATCAACATTGTCATTTAATCGATCCATCGAAAAACGTGTTAAGTATAGTTAATATACATATTCTTTTGGTGGCTAAAGAATGTTCAAAGAATTCTATTCTGTCAAAAACATAGCCCCTAGGGCTAAATGTCTATGGCACTCAGGTGGGTGATATAGGGCCATTGTAGCCATCTTGTTTTATGTCAGTATCTTAGGGACTAGGGATAGCAAAATTCACTCATTGAAGCATTAGAATGTTATTTTATATATCCTAAAAAACAAAGTTGAGGTTATTTGGTTGACATAAAACTATGATAAATAGTATAGAATGAGTCCAAACAGATTTAGCAATCAAAAGTTTATTTCTTGGTATGCGGTATTAATTACTCGGTAATTACTTTCAGAATTAACTGGGAAAGAATATGAGATTGTAACAATGGTCTGTTAAGTTGCTTGTTGTTCCTGAGCAATATAGTGTAACATTGCAAAGGTTGCATTTAACACTCTTTCTGTTATCTGAACAAATGAAAGCGCTTCCATACATCGAATGTGACTGATGCAGCCATAACTGCGATATACCAATAGCGCTTTGAACGAACTGGACAGAAAATCAGGCCAATATATACCCGGTCATAATTTAGAGCAATACCAACACTCTGTGCATATGGTTTTATCCAATGGCACAGGTATTATGTCTCCTATACAGGCTAGTAAGCAGTGACCAGGGGTTTATCATGCAATTTTCCCCTGAGGCAAGCAGGTATCTGCCATTACGCATGTGCGTAACCTCTTGTGAAAAAATCAAAAATCTAAAAGTACCCAAAAAATACTAAGAGAGTCAATGCGTAACCTGGGTATGGCATGGTATATTTTAATTCCGTAGTTTCTATGTTATAAAACCTTATTTACATTGTTTGACTTCAAAAGGTTTTAAATGGTTTTATAAAAATTAACACACGTCAGGATTTTAGTCGTTCATATTTTTAGTCAGTACCAAGAAAAATGGCATTCTTTCTTTTCTTGTTTTTCTCACTTTTTGGGGAGAAAAAGGCATTAACATGAGCCAATGTAGTAGAAAAAAATTATCCGGGGGCATGTCCCCCCCCCCCCCTTTTTTGGGGAGAAAAAGGCATTAACATGAGCCAGTGTAGTAGAAAAAAATTATCGGGGGGCATGCCCCCCCCCCCCCCCCACCCCCACCCCCGAACCTCTCAAGTAACTTCAAAAATGGCCTATATACGCGCCTGACCTGAGGTGTGGGTGGTAGGTGTGTCACCCACTGGGCTTAATACTGCTATAAGTAAAGTCTAATTATGGTAGTTTTCTAATTAAGATGAGTCCTCAATCCTCATACTTTGTTGGAATATCTGTCATGAGTAGGTGACAAAAGCCTCACAGTGATAGCAAAGTTGATTTGAGTTTCTGAATGACATTTTAGAGCAAGCATGAGTCAACAGTCCTTAAACTTGGTCACGATGTGTTGATGACTCCTGTTTTTTTTGTGAGATCAGTTGCACCAAGGTCACAGTTACAATAATTGTAAATATATTTTTGTTTTTGATGGAAATTTAGACAATGTATTAGCCCCACAATCCTCATTCTTGGTAGAGACTTTTTTCTGGGATTGCTCCTTTTGGTTTTATGGTCAATGGAAAAGTTCAGGGTTACAGTGACCTTAACCATGTTTTTTCTTTCAGATTGGTATCTAGAAAAACACATTTACACACAATACTTAAACATGGTAGAGACTTTTGTCATGATGATAGATGCCCCTATAGTTGCAAGAAGTCAGTGGCATAAACAACAAGGTCACAGTTATTAAGGATATTTTTGCTTGAGCCCCAAACCTTTAAATTTAATAGAAACGTTAGTCTAGGTAGTAAACCCTGATTAACTAAAGACAGATAATTTACCTTTATTAACATCAAATCTCATTTACCAACAGAAGTTGTCAACAAATACTTTAATTAATACTCCTAAAATGTGTTGTTGTTGTTTTTTATGCATATAACTTAAATGAGTTTGCTTCATTAAAATAGTGAGGAAATATATTTATGTAGAAAACTTTTTAATAGGCTCAAGTTCATACTCACATAATGTAGTTGGCTCTGCTTTTTTCTCCAACTGGGGCTGCTCTTTGTCTAATTCAATTACATGTTGTTTACTTTTCACAAAGCATGTAAGTCTAACGAAACATAAAAGTCTATGCTTTAAGCTACCAGATTGTGCATCTATAATATATAGGCAACATTTTATGTAGGATAAAGACTTTGCCTTGGCTGAAAAAGTAACAGAATAATGCAGATATATTCAAAAAAAATGCTTAGTTTGACCAAAATTGTATTAGTACAAAACTCACAGTTGTTCAAAGCACAAGAGATAGTCATGTGTTTTACTGTGCTTATATCACCAAGTAATGTTTTGTACAATCTTTCTATGTCTATAAAGTCAAATAACAATGCAACAAAAATCTGCCAGACTGGTCAAAACATTTGTAAAATTGTTGAATCTGTAAAGGCAAGGCTATATACATGTATTGGCCATCATTTTGTCATAAATCAATCTTTGTTAGGTGTTATGTCTTAAATTTTGTAATTTACATTGGAAATAAAAGCAAAGCATGAGTGATGAATGTAAGAGTAGTTATAATTAGATTCATATTTTTTACAATAATGGTTTACAAACATGGTGTGATGAAAAAAAAGCTATACACAGTAGACAGTATACAGATGATACAGAGATATCTTAACCTAATTTACTAAATGTCAACAAGAAGTGGTGAATAAAGTGAGCTTGCTTACTTGATGTGATCTTGATTGCTGCAGCAATCAAGGTAATCAGAGTTTAAAGACAAGAGCTGATGTCACTCAAAGAAGAGTGAAAAACACACTGACACTGGTTCGCATTCTGCATTCATTAAACTGCGACCTAATAAAATAGTTAATTGTTTTAAGGGACAATGATTTCATCTGATTGAGCATTAACATCCACTACATCACACTCCAAACTATCATAGCATATTTTACATAGAATTTGTATAGGAAGACTGACTGGTTGGCTGATGGACCATAGTAGCTCATACATTTATTAAATTTTGATCTAAAGTATTGTGATTTGACTTTCATTATTTATGTTAGAATCAAGTAAAATTGAGTATATTGTCAATATGACAGATGTTTGACAATCAATGTTGAACAGAAAGCCTGCATATTGTATAACATTGTTACCAATATATTGCCAGTTCTTGACATTCCCTGCGCCTACACTGGTATCCAAGGTTCGAGACTGGTATGGGCTGATTAATTGGATGGAGGGTATCAACTACCTGATGTGTTTTGTGGGCTTCCTCATCCACTGGCTAGACAAGGACTTTTACAGGGTCACCAAGATTATCTATTGTCTCAACGCCGCTATCTTCCTTGTCACTTTCATGAAGGCCTACACTACAAGCTCACAAAGTGGCCCAAAGCTGGTCATGATCAAAAGAATGGTACCACAGTTTTTTTTTTATGTTTATAAATTTATGATTTCTAATGTTTGAGTAGAAAAAAAATAATGATGTGTTTCAGGCTTATTTAAAAGTTAATATTTTTTAAGTTTATATGAATATTGTATTTGTATTTGCTAAATCTTATTTCCATATATAGAATTATCTGTAAACTGATACCGTTTATAATCCATTTTCTTGTGCAGATGGGTGAGCTGAAGATGTTTGTGATGATTATCATGGTCTTTCTTCTGGCCTATGGTGTCTCCAGTCAAGCTCTCATGTACAGCAAGAGGTCCCCAAGTTGGACCATTCTGAAAGATGTCATCTTCTTCCCGTACTGGTCCTTGTATGGCGAGATATATCTCGAAGAGATAGACAGTGAGTTACAATATTCAAATATATTGTTTTTTATTGTAAAATACTTTACCTTTCAGAAAACTAAAAGAAATTTAACTGAAAAATAAAAATCTCACATATTGTTTGTGTTTGTTCAAACAGTGATTAATTTAAAAGTTTCCCAGCACTATAGATCTTCTTCAGAGTTGAGTAAAATAAAAATTGTTTTATGTTGCATTGCACCAATCACAAGTATGGTCAAATTGGTGACATCCAGCTAATTATTGGTGGAGGAAGACCTCAGACATATGTTTGGGTAGGACCACCTGCCCACAGGAACATTTTTACCCCAACCTGGTTTCGAACCCTCATGGTAAAGGGTTGAAGAATTACACGTTAGTAACAATGTCAAAGTATAACTAATGCAAACAGTATTTCTCACCACTGAAGTCTTAGTTATATGATATCATTAAATAATGATGTCATCAGATTGCAATCACCAATAACTGCAAGGATTTATTGATTAGAAGAGACAGAATTATTTATAATGAACATAAAAAATAGTGTGGCCGTGAATTAATTATATATTTTTTTTAAATGTGTAAATTTAGTAGTGGCAGCATTGGTTTCAAAATTTAAAAAAAGAGAGAAAAAGAAAGAAGATAAGGCTTTTAATAGATGTGTTGAGAATAAAATGGTATAGCTCCAGATGTACTTGGTGAGACAAGAATGGGAAATATTTTATTGATCTGTCATCTTTGTTTGTCCCCAATGGGTACTCTTGTATTGAGCCCTTTTGTTCAGTAAGTTTCTTAAGCTGTGTGATGCTCATTAGATCAATATATCTAAGTGCAATATCTTCTTGGATGAAATTCATGGCTTCATGAAAGTGCTTGGCAACTGGTGACCTATTGAGCTTCTGTATCCTCCAGTTTAAGCTCTGAAAGTTCATGACCTTGCTGATAGATTATTTTTTTCTTTCTTGTTTGTTGTTTGTGGCATTTGCTGTTCTGCACTTGTGCTACTGTCTTAACAGTACAACACAAAGACATTGCTTAAAAGATCATGTTGTAGGCATTATATTGAAGGTACAGCACTGCAATTATCTTATTGGTCAAGCTGTTTGCTGAAAGCTAAATGCTGTAGTTTGGCCTTCCCAAGTATATCCCTAACTGATTTGAGCAAAAATTGGCTTCTCATGGAACATTGCACAGTTTGCTGAATGACTTAATTGTGGACCAGTGTTGATTTATGATTGAATGTATGTTTGGTAGGTTTAGATGGTATGATTGAATGTATGTTTGGTAGGTCTAGATGGTATGATTGAATGTATGTTTGGTAGGTCTAGATGGTATGATTGAATGTATGTTTGGTAGGTCTAGATGGTATGATTGAATGTATGTTTGGTAGGTCTAGATGGTATGATTGAATGTATGTTTGGTAGGTCTAGATGGTATGATTGAATGTATGTTTGGTAGGTCTAGATGGTATGATTGAATGTTATGTTTGGTAGGTCTAGATGGTATGATTGAATGTATGTTTGGTAGGTCTAGATGGTATGATTGAATGTATGTTTGGTAGGTCTAGATGGTATGATTGAATGTATGTTTGGTAGGTCTAGATGGTATGATTGAATGTATGTTTGGTAGGTCTAGATGGTATGATTTGAATGTATGTTTGGTAGGTCTAGATGGTATGATTGAATGTATGTTTGGTAGGTCTAGATGGTATGATTGAATGTATGTTTGGTAGGTCTAGATGGTATGATTGAATGTATGTTTGGTAGGTCTAGATGGTATGATTGAATGTATGTTTGGTAGGTCTAGATGGTATGATTGAATGTATGTTTGGTAGGTCTAGATGGTATGATTGAATGTATGTTTGGTAGTCTAGATGGTATGATTGAATGTATGTTTGGTAGGTCTAGATGGTATGATTGAATGTATGTTTGGTAGGTCTAGATGATATGATTGAATGTATGTTTGGTAGGTCTAGATGGTATGATTGAATGTATGTTTGGTAGGTCTAGATGGTATGATTGAATGTATGTTGGTAGGTCTAGATGGTATGATTGAATGTATGTTTGGTAGGTCTAGATGGTATGATTGAATGTATGTTTGGTAGGTCTAGATGGTATGATTGAATGTATGTTTGTAGGTCTAGATGATATGATTGAATGTATGTTTGGTAGGTCTAGATGGTATGATTGAATGTATGTTTGGTAGGTCTAGATGGTATGATTGAATGTATGTTTGGTAGGTCTAGATGGTATGATTGAATGTATGTTTGGTAGGTCTAGATGATATGATTGAATGTATGTTTGGTAGGTCTAGATGGTATGATTGAATGTATGTTTGGTAGGTCTAGATGGTATGATTGAATGTATGTTTGGTAGGTCTAGATGGTATGATGAATGTATGTTTGGTAGGTCTAGATGGTATGATTGAATGTATGTTTGGTAGGTCTAGATGGTATGATTGAATGTATGTTTGGTAGGTCTAGATGGTATGATTGAATGTATGTTTGGTAGGTCTAGATGGTATGATTGAATGTATGTTTGGTAGGTCTAGATGATATGATTGAATGTATGTTTGGTAGGTCTAGATGGTATGATTGAATGTATGTTTGGTAGGTCTAGATGATATGATTGAATGTATGTTTGGTAGGTCTAGATGATATGATTGAATGTATGTTTGGTAGGTCTAGATGGTATGATTGAATGTATGTTTGGTAGGTCTAGATGGTATGATTGAATGTATGTTTGGTAGGTCTAGATGGTATGATTGAATGTATGTTTGGTAGGTCTATATGATATGATTGAATGTATGTTTGGTAGGTCTAGATGGTATGATTGAATGTATGTTTGGTAGGTCTAGATGGTATGATTGAATGTATGTTTGGTAGGTCTAGATGGTATGATTGAATGTAGTGGTTAGATGGTATGATTGAATGTATGTTTGGTAGGTCTAGATGGTATGATTGAATGTATGTTTGGTAGGTCTAGATGGTATGATTGAATGTATGTTTTGGTAGGTCTAGATGGTATGATTGAATGTATGTTTGGTAGGTCTAGATGGTATGATTGAATGTATGTTTGGTAGGTCTAGATGGTATGATTGAATGTATGTTTGGTAGGTCTAGATGGTATGATTGAATGTATGTTTGGTAGGTCTAGATGGTATGATTGAATGTATGTTTGGTAGGTCTAGATGGTATGATTGAATGTATGTTTGGTAGGTCTAGATGGTATGATTGAATGTATGTTTGGTAGGTCTAGATGGTATGATTGAATGTATGTTTGGTAGGTCTAGATGGTATGATTGAATGTATGTTTGGTAGGTCTAGATGGTATGATTGAATGTATGTTTGGTAGGTCTAGATGGTATGATTGAATGTATGTTTGGTAGGTCTAGATGATATGATTGCATGTCTGTTTGGTAGGTCTAGATGGTATGATGACTGTATGTTTGGTTATGGTCTAGATGATGATTGAAGTTGTTTTGGTAGGTCTAGATGGTATGATTGAATGTATGTTTTGGTAGGTCTAGATGGTATGATTGAATGTATGTTTGGAGGTCTAGATGGTATGATTGAATGTATGTTTGGTAGGTCTAGATGGTATGATTGAATGTATGTTTGGTAGGTCTAGATGGTATGATTGAATGTATGTTTGGGTAGGTCTAGATGGTATGATTGAATGTATGTTGGTAGGTCTAGATGGTATGATTGAATGTATGTTGGTATAGGTCTAGATGGTATGATGAATGTATGTTTGGTAGGTCTAGATGGTATGATTGAATGTATGTTTGGTAGGTCTAGATGGTATGATGAATGTATGTTTGGTAGGTCTAGATGGTATGATTGAATGTATGTTTGGTAGGTCTAGATGGTATGATTGAATGTATGTTTGGTAGGTCTAGATGGTATGATTGAATGTATGTTTGGTAGGTCTAGATGGTATGATTGAATGTATGTTTGGTAGGTCTAGATGGTATGATTGAATGTATGTTTGGTAGGTCTAGATGGTATGATTGAATGTATGTTTGGTAGGTCTAGATGGTATGATTGAATGTATGTTTGGTAGGTCTAGATGGTATGATTGAATGTATGTTTGGTAGGTCTATATGATATGATTGAATGTATGTTTGGTAGGTCTAGATGGTATGATTGAATGTTTGTTTGGTAGGTCTAGATGGTATGATTGAATGTATGTTTGGTAGGTCTAGATGGTATGATTGAATGTATGTTTGGTAGGTCTAGATGGTATGATTGAATGTATGTTTGGTAGGTCTAGATGGTATGATTGAATGTATGTTTGGTAGGTCTAGATGGTATGATTGAATGTATGTTTGGTAGGTCTAGATGGTATGCTTGAATGTATGTTTGGTAGGCCTAGATGGTATGATTGAATGTATGTTTGGTAGGTCTAGATGGTATGATTGAATGTATGTTTGGTAGGTCTAGATGGTATGATTGAATGTATGTTTGGTAGGTCTAGATGGTATGATTGAATGTATGTTTGGTAGGTCTAGATGGTATGATTGAATGTATGTTTGGTAGGTGTAGATGGTATGATTGAATGTATGTTTGGTAGGTCTAGATGGTATGATTGAATGTATGTTTGGTAGGCCTAGATGGTATGATTGAATGTATGTTTAGTAGGTCTAGATGGTATGATTGAATGTATGTTTGGTAGGTCTAGATGGTATGATTGAATGTATGTTTGGTAGGTCTAGATGGTATGATTGAATGTATGTTTGGTAGGTCTAGATGGTATGATTGAATGTATGTTTGGTAGGTCTAGATGGTATGATTGAATGTATGTTTGGTAGGTCTAGATGGTAAGATTGAATGTATGTTTGGTAGGTCTAGATGGTATGATTGAATGTATGTTTGGTAGGTCTAGATGGTATGATTGAATGTATGTTTGGTAGGTCTAGATGGTATGATTGAATGTATGTTTGGTAGGTCTAGATGATATGAAGCCACAAATGGAGTTCTTAAAAACTGCTGTGTTTACAACAGCACTTCTTCAATACCTTTTGTGCTTATGGCAGTGTGAATAGTAATGCTAATGTAGCCTTTGGTAAGCAGGTCTTAGTTGCACATGTCTTTTGTGCAAACAATTTAAATGTTGAATGTCAGGCTGTATGGGGTGTTAAATACTACAGGTGGCAGCTTGTCCGAAGCAAATGTTGATGCTTATCAATAGGCTTGTGGCTTATATTGACCCTCACTTTCTTTCTCAATTCTAGATTTGTGCCAAGAAAAACAGGTTTAATTTAATGCATCAAATTTACAGAATGGAAGAAATTGTAAGCTTTGTCTATGAACGAGTGTCTCTGTGGGTGGATATTTTACTTCCCTTGATTCCCAGACATCATTGCCAGCAGAAATATTTTTTACATGTAGAATGTTGATGTACTATTGAGGCTAACAGTGAGTCATCAGAGATTGATTGTGATTCATCATTCTGCAGCTTGTACCATTTATCTTTTATATATGAGTTGAGCCCAACAATATGAAGCAGATGGTGTTTGTCAACATACTCCAATATTTTTTTGTAAGGTGGCTAATAGAGATTACTATTGGACATCTAAGATAATCAAGTTTGTGATCCTTCGGAAGGTAAAACAGACCTGCCCTTAGGTTCAAGGTAAAACAGACCTGCCCTTAGGTTCAAGGTAAAACAGACCTGCCCTTAGGTTCAAGGTAAAACAGACCTGCCCTTAGGTTCAAGGTAAAACAGACCTGCCCTTAGGTTCAAGGTAAAACAGACCTGCCCTTATGTTCAAGGTAAAACAGACCTGCCCTTAGGTTCAAGGTAAAACAGACCTGCCCTTAGGTTCAAGGTAAAACAGACCTGCCCTTAGGTTCAAGGTAAAACACACCTGCCCTTAGGTTCAAGGTAAAACAGACCTGCCCTTAGGTTCTGTGCTGTACAATTCTCCATCTTCTCCTTCCTGATGTCACCAGATTCGTTACATGTTTGCCAACATGTTGGTGATTTGGTTCATTGTATTGAGACTTTAGGCTCAATCATCTGCTCAATGCTTTGTTGTAGGAACGACTTAGTGGGTTTGGGGTGAAGTATATACGTTTTAAGTGTAGACAGGGTTCATGTCAGACATTCTTCTTCTTTGATTTTGTAGATTTGCATACCTCCTTTGTAATCAGAGCCATGGATTGTGTATCTGGCAAAAGTTGTTTCAATTTAAGTCAGGCAAACAAAATAGAATGACCAAGAAAGAAGAAAACAATCACACCAGCCATTTTCAAAATATCTAAACACTATTCTAGCACTCGGGTCCCTTTTCTTAAAGCTGCAAAGAAAAATCAAAAGATGATGATTTTTTTTTTTTGTGAAAAAACAATATTTACACATCATTTTCAAAAACATGTACACGTCCATTTTTCCAAACTGTTAATGTGAAAATGATAGTAAGTAAAGTAAATGCATTTAATAAGACTTTAAATTCAACTCAATTAAAATGTGTCACAATGTCAAAATATGGTGTACCAGTTACTATATGCTTATGAGATAATTATTTAAACTTATTTATTTTGTTTAATTGCACTATTTTAAAATAATTTTTCATGTGATTTGCTACTAACTTTTGTATATGCTTATTTAGTTTAAATATAATCTGAACTAACCTAAATGGGATTATATCATCAACTTCGATACCTCAATCAAATACACCTGTTTTTAAACATTGGAAATGCTTAAAATCTCAAATATTCAGGTTCAAATCAAAGACAAAATATAAATGAAGATATAAAATATTATTTTATTACTTTCTTCTCTATTTTTAAACAAAAAATGACACATCTACAACTTATCATTAAACCCATATACATGCAATGCTTGCAGCTCTGTCACTCCCTTCGCTATTGCCAATATCCACCACCACACCGATAATGTATAAAAGGTCAATATTAGAAGTTTTTTCAGGAAAATCAGAAAAAGTTTGCCACCAAAATTAGTACTTAGGCTTCTTAAAGAACAAAGCATAGCATTTTCAATGATTTAAATAAAATATTTGCTTAGTGTACCAAAATGTTTGTCAATGAGTGTACATACATTTGGAAATATGGTATTTCTGATGATGCAAGTTTTTGCCTCATTTCCAAAAAAGCATGGGAATTAGTGCATTATTTGAATAAGTCAAATGTCATAAACAAATTTCATATTCAGAAGAACCTAAACTGCAGCAATTTTATGTACATTTAGTTTGAATGTCTCAACCTCATCAATCCAGGCATTAAATTGCTTGCTAAAAAATTAACGGCCCTTCACCACCTGGTTTCGAGACAAGGTATGGGCGAAAACTTTCATGTGGGGAGGATTTCCAGCTAACCTGGTTCTACCCAGATGTAAGTCTGAGCTCTTCCTCCACCCATAATTGTCTGGATGTCACCAATATGACCATAATGGTGTCTGTGTAATGTAACAAACAAAAAAAACAACTAACCACACAAACATAAATTAATGCCTCTGATATCATCCATATCAACACTGCAAATGTTAACAGATTTTTGTCTGAGACAAGCAACAGCTACTAAGAAAAGAACAAATTGCTTTAGAGGCCTTGAACTAGCTGCTTACAAAATTATAAATACAAAATTGCAATAATAGGGGTGGTGACATCATTATATTCTGAAGTGTGTGCCAGGCTCAAAGGTGCTATATGCCTAACATACAAATGTCTAATGCCTTGAACACTTTTGCTGTATAAAGTATACACTTAACACATGTATCCCTTTTCTGCCATTGTATAGCTGCTGACTGCACCCCTGGTGCCCCAGACTGTAGGACCTCCCACTGGCTGGTTCCCTTTCTGCTTGCCTTCTACCTCATGGGTGGCAACATTCTACTCCTTAACCTCCTCATTGCCATCTTCAGGTAAGTGGACTTAGGGGATTCTTATGTCACAGACTCCTCAACCTCCTCATTGCCATCTTCAGGTAAGTGGACTTAGGGGATTCTTATGTCACAGACTCCTCAATCTCCTCATTGCCATCTTTAGGTAAGTGGACTTAGGGGATTCTTATGTCACAGACTCCTCAACCTCCTCATTGCCATCTTCAGGTAAGTGGACTTAGGGGATTCTTATGTCACAGACTTCTGCAATGGTATCGTATCAAAAAGCTGTACAAATTGTTTCTCTACTATTTAGAAAGGATGAGCCTCCAGAATGCTGGAGACTGGAACATTGATCATGAATCATCCTAATGATAAATGATGGCCAATAAGTCATTGTTATGTTACTATTGACAAACATGAATCATCCTAATGATAAATGATGGCCAATTAGTAATTTTTAAGTTACTATTGACAAACATGAATCATCCTAATGATAAATGATGGCCAATTAGTCATTTGTTATGTTACTATTGACAAACATGAATCATCCTAATGATAAATGATGGCCAATTAGTCATTTGTTATGTTACTATTGACAAACATGAATCATCCTAATGATAAATGATGGCCAATTAGTAATTTTTAAGTTACTATTGACAAACATGAATCATCCTAATGATAAATGATGGCCAATTAGTCATTTGTTATGTTACTATTGACAAACATGAATCATCCTAATGATAAATGATGGCCAATTAGTCATTTGTTAAGTTACTATTGACAAATGATTAGCAGTTGGACCATAGTGACACAAGTTTTACTTGATAACTACATGATCTACAGATCTTGTCTGGATCTAGAGCACACAAGGATTGTTGCCTGATAGAAATATAAAAAAACCCACACATGATAATATTTAAATTTTTATTTATTGTTTGTTGAAATTAAAGTTTATTTGATTAATTAGTTGTTAGTTCTGCTGATTGATCAACATTTTTTTTCCTGATTCATTTTAATCAAATGCCATCACAGAACACAACCTCCCATGCCATTTTATGGGGCGGACAAAATATCTTTTATCATTTTGACAGGGTGACAAAATATCCCATGTCATTTTGACAGGGTGGACATATCTTTTTTTTTTCTTTTATCAAATTGGACACTCAGAAAGTTTCAAATCCTGCAAACTGTCTTCTCCAATTAACTTTTTTCTTGCCAATTGTATGCTGATCTCTCTGTAAATTGACTGTTAATGGGCATTGAGTGCTAATTAGGTTTGATGAAATATCAAATAGGATTGTTTGTCACTAAAATAAAAACACAATCAGTACATAAAGTATATTAAATTAAATCTTTATAAGAAGGCATTTAACTAGCTTAAGTCTTCATGTTGCGTGTTGCCTACACCTGAATATTATGTGACCAAATGACTCTTCATTGTTACAGTGTGGTCAATTTCTCAGTCTAGCTGTAGATTCGTTTCCTAGGTAGCTAGCCAATATTCTTATATTTGTGTAGATTTTATCCAATTGAGTGTTGTTAAGATATATTTTGACTTTGAGATTTGTTTTTCCATATTCATAATTGTGTTTTATATTGATTTTGTTTAATCTATTATCTGCCTTCTTATTATAGTGTGCCTTAATGTAGGTATATGCTTCCCTCAGACTTAGACCTATGTTTAACATTATGCCAGAGTCTGCCCCTTGTTTTGCAAGGCTATCTGCTATCTAATTTCTTAGCAGTCCTACATATATATGGCCTAGGGATCCAAATTAAATTGATAGCCAAGTTGAGATCCTGCTTAATGTTTGTACTTTTAATCTATATATTTCTTTGATTAGTTTTTAGTAAATATTTATTGTTGACTGGCAGTTTTGTTCTATTTGAACACAACTTATTGATACTTTATTTGCCAATATATCCCATCTAAATATAGAATTCTTACTGTCTACTTTAATTTTTATCTTGTTTATGATTCTGTTGTTTTCAATTTTCGCTCAAGACATTTCGAGCTTCGAAAGCTGCGTGTAAAGATTTTGTTTAAATTTTAAATGGTTTGATCCCTTCATGGAGCTGATTAAATGGAAGTGTTAATTGGTTGGCTGTTAGTCCCATTTTGTCTAATAATGTAATTATCCTTTGTGTGTATGGTTCTTTCAGATGGCTTGGCTACTTTGTATATCCTTTTAAATATATCTTTATTTTTGCTTGATGAGTTTCCTAGTCTTATTTAGCAGGCCCAGTACATTAAGCTGCATATTTCTATTTGGTATGTTATAGAATGTTCTCCCATCTCTGCATGTATTTGTTTAGAGAGTGAGTAATTGGGTTCCCCTTATATTATTTTAAAACCTTATTTTGTAATTGTAGTTTGTCAAGTCATGTTTTCCTGGCCAACCCATATTCTATTATACCAAGTGCTTGATAGGAATTCATTAGGCATTTTTGAAAGTAAAAGACTTAAAGTATATGCTGAGGAAAAAAATGAAGGTGTAACAGAGCAACAGGCAAAATGCATCTTTTGTTTATTGGATTTATGCAGTATTTGTGTCAGTTAAATGATGATTAAAACTGTACAATGTGCCGTAGACTGTAATGCTTGAATAGTGATTTTTGCTATGTATATGTAGGAAAAAAATGAACTTGTTTGTATGTTTGTGTTGGCATAGTTATGAGGCAGCCTGATGTGACAAAAATCAGAAATCTTTACAGGCAGCTTTCGAAGCCAAAATGTCTTGCGCGAAAGTTGAAAACTAAACATATTTCATTCAATTATACTTAGAATTAAAAATACAATATGAAAACCGCATGTATTCTAAAAAATTACAGTAATGCACACAGTCAACAATTTTAATGTCATATGGAGATGATTAAGGCATAATTACGTGTTATCACTTAAGCAACTTAGCAATGTTTCACCCACATACTTCTTCTATTCAACTTAGTAACAAACATGCCCTTTTATTTTGTTTAATGTGAAAATATACTTAATAAATAAAAGAAATATCGTTCATTTGCCTAAAGTCCATAAAAGATAAGAAATCCACATAAAGTAAATCCTTTGTCATATAATAAAAGTGCTGTATGGTTCTTGTTTTGTCAGCCAAGACCTTTACACATGGGTGTGTATAAGTATTTTGGTGACATGACATTGCTAAGTAAACCGTACAGTAGATGGTTGAGTCATAAAACTGCTATGACAAAGTACTCCATAAGGTGAGCACCTGTTAGGATAGACCGGTCGAAATAGCTCAGGTGGTAGAGCGTCAGCTTGCGGATCCGGAGGTCGCGGGTTTGAACCCGGCCGGGTCAAACCAAAGACTTAAAAGTGGGTAGTAGTGGCTTTCCTCCTAACACTCGGGGCTAAGGAAACAGCATTATGCCTGACTCATTAGTGTCAGTATAATGGATCGACCGGGTTCAGTCCCTGGATGTTTTGGATGTTTTGTGACCCTGTTAAAATGACAAGGGATGTTATGTCCACCCTGTTAAAATGACAAGGGATGTTATGTCCACCCTGTTAAAATGACAAGGGATGTTTTGTCCACCCTGTCAAAATGACAAGGGATGTTATGTCCACCCTGTCAAAATGACAAGGGATGTTATGTCCACCCAGTCAAAATGACAAGGGATGTTATGTCCACCCTGTTAAAATGACAAGGGATGTTATGTCCACCTGTCAAAATGACAAGGGATGTTATGTCCACCCTGTTAAAATGACAAGGGATGTTATGTCCACCTTGTCAAAATGACAAGGGATGTTATGTCCACCCTGTCAAAATGACAAGGGATGTTTTGTGACCCTGTCAAAACATGTAGGGCGTTCTGTCCTTATCAAAAGTGGCATGGGAGGTTTTGTCCATGGGATGTTTTGTCCTATTTTCATTGCTTTCTTGTCTATGCTTACAGGGGTATTTCCAAAACTGGTCACCTAAGTATAGGAATAATAGGATTGGTTGTGGAATTTTTTTAGAAGTTCATTATATGCTTTCACAGTAAAAGCAGTACTATCTCTTTTACAAGTTATTTTTTTTTTATCTAAATCCAACAAATAAACTTGGTACGATTATTTCCAGTTAATGGAATGATTATCATTATATTCATATTTCATTTTATTGAATAAAATATTTAAATACCAAACCTTTTCTACTTAACTTTTGTTAACAGTTAATGGCTGTATGCATAAGGTGTAATGTATTGTTATTAGGTTATTTACTCTCATCATTACCTTTTGGTGTTTGACAAGCTCCTATTAACAGGAAGTTTAAAAGTTATGTATCACATAGGTTAATATCAGTATTGGAGCGATGAGGGAGGTGGTCATACCTTACAATAAAGGGGTGGTCACATCTACGATTTTGCACATAGTTACACGTAGTCTATCTTGAACGTACTTACACGTAGTTACACATAGTTAAACGTAGACTTACTACAGTTAACTAGGGTTGAAGTACATAGAAACTCTAGTTATTTATGTGTCAACATACGGTTAACTACGTGTAAGTACGTCAACTACGTTTAAGTACGATTAAAATGGTAGGGTTAAACCAAGTCATCAGTACGGTAAACTACGTGTTACTGCGGGTCACTTTGTAGGAGGTACGGTTTAAGTATGTGTAAGTACGGTAAACTAAGGATAACTACGTGTAGCTGCGGTTTCAAATCATTGTCGCACCTGCGAAGTTCAGAATGTCCAAGCCCTATCGGAGCTCGAACCGACATCTCCTACTTGCGTCCACAGGAAACGATAATTGGAGTCTACCAATGCCATCAGTACGATAGATTCAAATCCCTTGTTATTATGGTAGGTAGATCCTGAAAACATCATATTGAATCATAATTGTATAACTTGAATGCAAATACATTATATTGTCAACCATTATCTCTTTGTAGAAGACAAATAACATCAATTTAATATTAGGTTACATGTGGTCAATTTGTATTGTTAACATAACTAATAATTTGACCGTACCTCGAACGTAGCACAACCGTAGTAGACCCTAGTTAACCGTAGCGTTGCAAGAAGTTCATGTCGTTTCTTCATGTATACTACGTGCAGCTATGGTAATTGATACGGTTAGGTATGGTTGAGTACGGTTAACCACGGTCAACTATGTTTCATATACGGTAACAGTATGTGCATTTAACCGTAGTTCTCCATTGCCATTTTTTGAACAAGTCCAAAATTTTTAATCCTTCTACGAAAAAAAAGTTCATTCGAACTACTTTCATTACTACAATCTACTACGGCCTACTTTGGTCTACTATGATCGGTACGGTTAAGTACGGGCTACTACGGTCTACTACAGTTAAACGACACTACTGCTTACTAAGGCTAATGTGACCAGGCCTTAAGAATCTTTGTAAAGATCTAATTCATTATTTTATAAGGTGTACTATTTCTATTTTATCAGTATGTCAGTATAGGAGATATGTGCAATATGTACAAATTTGCATATTTTTTCCTTTCATATCTCATTGCAGGAAGTACATACAATACGTACAGTACATATTATTTACATTATCGTATCAGCCAATTTCTAACATAGAATATTATTGTGCCTAGGAGTTTACTGCATTCACATGTAAAGTCAAAACAGCTCTATCTACTATAACAGTGGAGGGTGTATTGTAAAAAAAGAAAGAATAATGTTATAAAATCAAAAAGTCAAAAATAGATAAAAAAAAATGAAAAATGCATTCCATAATATAACTTATTTCCAAATGCTTATTATGGTCACTTCTTAGAGCCTGTTTAAAGTATCTTTATTGTTAAAGGAAAAGAAAAACAAAAATATGTATATTTATGTACATCATTGCCCTTTAACGAGACTAAACTGTTTTAAGTTTTAATTTGTGCTAATACTAATACAATTCTTTTCACAGCCAATAGGTTGGAAGGACTGGTTAATATGTGGGAATGGAGGGTTTCATTTTTTCATTCATACCACTTCCGTTAATATATTGTCTATGCATGTTATCCCACATACATTATAGAGTTAGAGACAGGAAAGTAGAGAATGGTGACAGCTCTACTTTTGCTGACAACAACAAAGCTTGTCTCTTCTTCTCTGAAAGAGATGGTTAGAGTAAAGAGAAAATTAATCTTTAGAATAATTAGGGTTACAGAAAACATTGTTTTATCACATCTATATCTTATTATTATTATGTTGAGACAATATATGTGGTATGGCATTTGTTTGTAGAATGCAGTGATTGAGTCCCATATTGATACCTCACAGTCAGGTGCCCTTAAGGTACCCCACTGATCTGATAAGGGTAGGGGGAGGGGGAGCCATTATTATTTTGACTATTTGTTATAAACGTAAATCTTTTTAAAAATTGTTGATGTTATATTCTTGATGGGAAGTTAGAGATGTATTTTCCTTTCATAAGGTGTCAGCCTATTTTCAATTATAATAATACTTTGCTGGTAACAGAAATATTGCCAAGTTTAAATAAAAATATATAAAGATACATGACTGATTGTTGTTATAAAGAAAATACAGTGGCTAAGAGTTAATAATAAAAATCAAATTTGCAGCAACAGAAAACAAACTACGATTACAGAAATGGTACTCCAATGTTAAGTTATGGTTTAATGCATATTCTGGTTACTGTATTTGCATAAATTTGTCTGGGAAATTCTGCATGCAAATAAGCCAAATAAACAGTGTTAGTTTTACACAGCATTAATGAAATTTAACTGCCACTGGTGCTTGTTGAAATTTTATGTAATACTATTATATTCGTCCCTTTTTTTAACTATAGAGGAGTTAAAAATAAGCATCTCTCTGACTCCAGTCTGCATCATCCAGACGCTTGCCAGTAAATTGTCCTTGAACAAGGGTTTTGAGTGCCAGTGCTGAGCTTTAGAACTGTGATTAATAAGAAATTGTATGCAAACGAAATATATAATATTATATAATCATTTAAAATTAGAATGTAGTTGTTTGGACAACTGAATCAACAGTCAATACCTAGCTTTAGGAACACTAAGATTAGTAACAGGGTAGTGTTAAGTTGTTCCCACTTCTTTAGGTGACAAAATCAGTTCTGTATTTAATGATGTATACACTATGATTGAGGAAAACTTTTATTAGACTCATCAGACAAAAAGAATAATGTAAATATTTGTGAAATTATGTAACATAACTGACACTGTATCTAGTATCATAAACAAAACCCAAGATCTCGAAATACACACAAAATAACAAATCTACATCTATCTGATGACCTTACTTGCCTTAAAACCATTCTTCAGCGAATAGCACTTAGAACATTCATGCTTACCAACGGCTGATCAACATGTTATATTTTCAGAAAAAATATACTGACAAAATTAATCATTCTTTTGTTTTTCCCCATAAAGTTAACTTTGTTGCACAATGTGCTAACCAGCTGCAATAAGCTGGGGCCCTCAGACTTGCCCACTTAGTCTAACAAGTGTTGAACCAAGCAAGTGTAAAGCATACATCCAAATACCATGAAAAACAAAAATCGGCACACGAGTGTCTTGTTGAACTCCTCTATTGGAAATTGATTGTACCAGCATTTTAACTGTGTCCTACTTTCCTTCTAAACAGTAATGTGTTTGACGTGATTGACCGTAACTCCCTGGAGATCTGGAAGTATGAGATGTATTTCCTGGTCATGGAACATGACTGCAAGACCATCCTGGTCCCCCCATTCAGCATCGTCTCGCACATTTTCCTGCTTATACGTTGGATCTACTGGAAAGTATGCTGTAAACCTCAAAACAAGAGTGAGTATCACCCACTACAAATTATTGTTAAACCCCGAACAAAATTGAGTACCAAACAGAGCAGATATTTGAATTTTGATTAACCTTATAATAAGACTCATTGTTACATCACTTTGAAATATGTATCTCCCCAATATCCCACTGCAAGAGTAGGATTTACCTACACAAATATACATATTTCCCGCAACAATTAAAAATGCTCTTCTAAATATTTATAAAACAAGAGGTCCATGATGGCCCTTAATCACTCACCTGATGACACAGGCTTTTAGCAGGCTCAAATCTGGCATCATGTAATTAAAAGTTATTTACTTTAGAAATCTTTGGTGAAGATTCGACCATTAGTGGGTTGTTATTATTCTCCAGAATTTCACCACGTAACCTACTGAATCCACATGACTAAATTCAAAACATATGTAAGATTTCATACTGGCAAACATGCTGGTCAAGTTTGGTGAAGATTGGACCATCAATGTAGCCCCTTAAGTGTTTTCACAAGGTTTTTCTAAAATGTAACCTAGTGACCTACTTTTTGACCCTGCGTGACCCAATAATATACTCATCCAAGATTTGATGCAGACAAACAATCTGATCAAGTTTGGTGACGATTAGGCTATGAATATGGCATCTAGTGCGTTCACAAGCTTTTTTCAAAGATTTAACCTAGTAACCTACTTTTTGACCCCACGTGACCCAGTTATAAACTCATCCAAGATTTAATGTAGACAATCATTCTGACCAATTTTAATGAATATTTGCCTATAAATGGGGCCTCTAGTGTGTTCACACGCTTTTTCTAAGATTTGACCTAGTGACCTACTTTTTGACCCCACGTGACCCAATTACAAACTCATCCAAGATTTCATGTAGACAAACATTCTGACCAAGTTTGATGAAGATTGGATAAAAAAAACTGTGGCCTCTAGTGTGTTCACAATTTAAAATGTTGACGACGGACGAAGCCGTATCACAAAAGCTCCCCTTGAGCACATTGTGCTCAGGTGAGCTAAAAACATATCAACATTAGGTTTCCCAACTACAAACATATTTCCAGGCCACATCAATTGTTTTGAGCTCTTGGCAGGCTATGCCTTTTACCAGAACTGTTTGTGAACATATGTGGTCTAGTCTATATAGTTTTGACACCTACCTTAACTACTGACACCGACCTTAACCATCCATATGATGTTTGTCCTTTAGCCAAACACATTGCTCCAGGTACTCTGGAAGGGGGTAGTCAAAAGGAAATAATATCTTTAAGTTGTTAAGCTTTGTTTCATGATTAACTATAAATAAAGGGGTTAGAACTAAACATTTATCTCCTATAATTCTACTGTACTGAGGGGATTTATTTGTAACCCCTCTCAAGGGGGTCATATGTCTAAATGAAAGGATTGCTTACTTATAACCCCTTTCAAGGTAGTCATATGTTTAAGCAGAAGAATTGCTAACTTATAACCCTTCTCACGGGGCTCATATGTCTAAATGAAAGGATTGCTTACTTATAACCCATCTCACGGGGCTCATATGTCTAAATGAAGGGATTGCTTACTTATAACCCTTCTCCTGGAGCTCATATGTCTAAATGTAAGAACTGCTAACTTATATCCCTTCTCATGAGGGTTCTATGCCCAAATGGAAGAATTGCTTACTTATAACCTCTCTCAATGGGGGTCATATGTCCAAATAGAAGAATTGCTTATTTATAACCCCTCGCACCCATATGATCTCATGTTGGTTGGTGTTCTGGTCAAGACTTAAGACTTAATATGGGGAGGTCTTCCAGCTGCTTTTATAAAATTATATAAAGTTAAAATTTAACTTGTTAACTGTACGTGTATATACAATTAATTATACTTGCAATGTTTGTGTGGGAGATGTTTCAGCACTGGTTATAACCTATGTGGAGGTCTTGTCAGGTATATAAATATTCATGTGGAAGATGACATAACCCTTGGCAATATTTATGTTAGAGATGTTGTCAGCCCTTGTAATTTTCAAGTTGGAGATATTATCAGTCCTGGCAAAATCTATGGCAATATTCATATAGAAGAAGTTGTCATTGCTGGCAATATTAATGTGGGAGAAGGTCTCAGCTCTGGCATTATGAAAGAGCGAGATATTGTCAGACCTGTCAATTTAAGGTGAGAATATTTTTGTTTTTTCCAATACATGATCCTAAATGTCTTTTCTTTTTTCTTATTTGTGTAGAGCAACTGATTGGCAAGCGGCATCTGGACTACTTGGAGCTGTTTGAGAAGGAGATGATGACCAATTACCTAAGAAGATCCCGAGCCATGCAGACAAGCAGTCTCCACTTCCATATCAACAATTTGGAGAAACGGTAAGACATACGAAATATCATTCAATTACGTAGACCAAGCCAGTTTTATATTATTCACATAACTACCACAGACAATTTTTCATGCAAGTGAATTTATAAGCACTGGACACAGATGTAATTAAAGATTCATAATTGATCTTTCAAAATTTCTGAATGATCTGGATCTACACTGGGCTAAGATACTGTCAAACTTAGGTATTTTGAAATTGTTAGGACCGCATATTTACTTCTAACAATGCGTGGGTTTGAATTATTTCAATTTCCATGACTTACACAATTTTCCGTATACGAGTCTTCCGTTTTGAATTATGTAATTCTCTGCAGTAATGTGCAAGGAGCAATGTATATACTATAATAATTTTAACAGTGAAACATAAGAAAAGTTAATTGTTGGAAAAGAAGTGAATAATAGAATAAGTGTCATGTTTTTTATTTTTTCACGTTTTCAAAATAATAACAAGTTCAAATGTATGCATTGTCAAATAGATGTGAACATGTTATCATCGTCAACAAACTGCAACAGACATTTCAAAATGGTTACAAGCACATAGTATCAAATCATTAAGTATTAAACTGTAGCTGTTCTTGGTATTTGGTATTGCTTGGTCCTTCTCCAGATTGCTTAGCTAAGATTTCACATGCTATGTTTGCCATTTCTCAATTGAGATGACAGTGATATCGGTTAGCATTTATACCTATCAACCCTGACAGTTTGCAATACCACTGAGAGACAAAGTGAATACAAGTCTCAAAATCGATTGTCACTCGGCTGAATTGATTATACATCATAACCACTTAACAGCTTTAGTCAACCAATTAACGACGCCAAACATTGCGTTACTGGAATAACCTCCCTTCACCATTTCAGTAGTGACAATACAAACTGATGGACCAGTGACACAATCAGGCTTTGAATATGATGTGAGAAGATAGCAATAAAACAGTACATTGGGGACCAAAATTGACTTCGAATAATGATGAAACTTTGATTAATGTAAATGAATAATTGGAGGTTTTCTACATTAAATTACATTGGGGAAAAAATGGGACTGACTATTGGCTTCGAATAATGTTTGCATATCCAAGGTTTACCTGTACATAAAAGCAGATTTAGATTGTACTTGTTTGGTTTTGAGAATTTGAAGTTTACTCTTCTGTTAGAGAATAAACTTATTTAAGATTTATAATCACTGTAAGTATGTTTTCTGTTTCTTTATTCTTTGCCTTTGGCTTGATATAGTCACCCTTACAAACTGTTGTGCCAAGATTCAAGCTTTCAGCTTTGTTCACTGTATAACAAAGGCAACCAGTACTGAAATAGTTTACAATATATCCCAGTTCAGGAAAACAGGCAAAAAAGTGAACTCTTGTATACTTAAGAAATGGGTTAATTTTGTACATGAAAAAAGGTTAATGTCACAATAAGAAAATTATTGTATGCTTACAATTATTCAGAGATGAATACAGCATGCACTTATAGATTAAATACCAAGAACTGTATCAGTGATTTACTGTTTCATTTTGTTAGAAACCAGGCACTTTTCTTTATTTGTAGCAGCATTGTTTCAACAATCATTCAACCTTTAACATTTTCAACTTAACCTTGGAAATTAAGTAATCAAGTGTTTTTTGTGTTTGGAAAATATGTTATGAATCACACTTTAGATGTTTATTACCTGAACTTAACCCATGGTAAATATGACATCATGACTTAAATGATCTGGTGGAATAAACAAGCTTCTTTTAATAATAACATTGAACTTTGATGTAAGAATGTGTTCCATTGTGGAGCTTATCAAAACATTCAATAATCATGCAAGTCATGATTTGACAAATTCACATGAGCATCAATTATAATAGAAGTGTAATTGCTATTGCTTTTTATGGCAGCATATAAGGATTACTGTGGTATCATTTTATTTAGAGATGGCTTAATTTTTGCGTATTTCGCGCTCGGGCCGGTGTGCGAATTTAAGACCTAAGCTAATATTTACCCATATTGTTCCACATACGTATCCGAAACATGCTAATGTCCGAATGGAACTACACTTTGTGTTTAGTTGCCCTTATCCTATTTGATAAAAATTTGAAGTATTTCATGTGAATAAAAACACAATATCATTTGCTGTAAAGCTGTTAAACGTTTTGAGTCTTTTCTGTTCATTTTTATGTATAAAGCTTACCTTTTTTAAGAATTCATAACACATCCAATTACTGTGTTAATATTTGTTGGTCTATTGTTTTGGTTTGCCAAGTGCTATGAAATGTGTGACAGTGAAATTGGGACCAGTGAAATTAGCACATTTCAACATCCCAGCTGTCAGTTTTAAGATTTCTTTTGATCTTCGTCACAGTAAGCAGTGTACTGGAGAAATTGGGAGAATTGTTCACAGTAAAAAAAGATCAAAGGCTCACGTGCGGATAGTGTTAAAACTCTGCTTCCAAGATATGATTAGATGAGGGACAAAAATCAACAAAATGGTAGGAGTTATATCGAAGTTTAGATAAAGGCAATTTTTTGCTGACCTAAGCCGTTTACGTGAAAAAAAGGTTGATTAAAGCTGTTAGTAAACTTATTAGTGGGTATCTACTCTACTACGGGAAGACCGACATGTTTCATTCGACCAGTGGGATTCAGTTTGTGTCACGTCCCAATCATCCGGGAATTTCACACCTTTGACTAGTGACATTTCTGTTTTCACCAATTAACATGCCAATTACATGCCATTCAAAGTATGTTGGTCCAACTGTATGGATCAAACGGGTCCCGTGTCAATTAGCGGCTCCGAATAAACAGCGGTCCGATAATTGAATACTAGTAACAAAGGAAGTGGTAACTGAAAGGGGCCAACTGACACATGATTTGCTGGAGTGTTTAATATTGATAACTGGTCAGCCAATTATCGATTATAATAATGCTTGTTTTTTTATTATTATTTGCGCGAATTTACGTCCGCGCGAAACAGTCATTTTCCGCGATTGTGCGAATTTTCGTGCCAGCAAAATTAAATGATACCACAATATACTGTATTTACTTTCTGCACCTAACAATGCAGCATCAAGAAGTAGTTTGTAGGAGGATTAATTGGTGTCATAACTGTAAGAATAATTGTGTGTCCAAGACGGGTCGTATTATGGGAACACCCATGGTGTGCAGGCGGGCGGCATCCACAGTAATGCAAGGTCTCTAACTCAAGCAGTTGTCTGACCTTCATGAAACTTGAAGAAAATGTTTATGGGCATAATATCTCTCTAAGTTCAATTACTAGCCAAATCACTTCAGCTACTTCAGAGTAGCAGCAGGGGTGGTGGTTGGGGTGGGGGTCAGCATACCACCCGGATCGGGGCCTGGGAGGTCACATTACCCAATCTAACTCCCTGGCAGGGGGTTCTGCCCCACCTTGCTAGGCCAGTGTAATGAAAAAATAGTCAGAGCCCCCTGGGGACGGCCCACCAACCTTGCCAGCCCAGAGGGGCTGTGCTGGGATCTTCATGAGCCTTCTTCCCATTTAGATGTTGGATATATATAAAGCATACTCACCAACACTATGAAGGGGACAGAAAATTGCTCTTAGCTCATATTCAGCTCCACGGAGTGTGGCGGCCAGTCCTGCTTCTAGGAGAATTCACCTTATGAGATTTCTCAAAGGCGGCGGCACTAGGCCCTGCAAATTCTGTGGGGTAGGCATCAAAAATGACATGGGGCTATGCATGGCTTGTGGCTATAATAGGGAGGGGTCAAAACATGCAGCAGCAGAGAGCCTTTGCCAAGAAATTTATGCATTTGGCAACCATCGAAATTCCCTATGAGAAAGAGGTGTTGGGCTTGAGTTATCCAATATGGACGATTATATTGAAGTGTTTCTTCTAGAAATGCCCGACCCTAAGGGTCAACAGATCATGGACCTGGATGACCAGGTCCCTCCCCTGGTGCAATTTCCAGCAGATCTGTGGCTTGAGATTTTGAATGATGATAGAGATGAGTTTTAAGTAGATGGTGCCACTGCTGTCTTCTCCATGTATAAGGTGGACACAGAGGACCCCCTTGATTTTGGTGACATTTAGATCGCTAAAGGTATGTACGTTAGAGCCAGCCGACTGGCCCTAGACTCCCGCATGACAGACACAAGAACAACACGGCTTCTTACATCTCTTCCAGAGGGCAGTTTTCTCCTGTGAATCAAGTGCATGAGGGAGAGAGCCGAGGCGACTGGGCAGGCAAACACAAATTCGACCCAGTCCATGCAGAGAGGAAGATTGGGCAGGTGGTTGTCGAGCTTTCCCGAGACTCAAAGCTAGGCATCCTTGTTGGGGTTGACAGTGTGCTTTATCAGAATGCCTATCCGGTCACTGACTCTACACCCTCAGAGACCCTGACCCCCCCCCCAACTTAGCTTCGCTTGGGAGGTCAGGTACTAACACCCACATGGGACCTGAAAATGTAGAACTGGGAAGAGCAGGTCCATGAAACAGGCTTATCAGTGGCAAAATTAGAAAAGATCCTCAAGAGGCCATTGTCCTGCGGGACATCGCTTAGGAGGACATCTTTAACAGTGGCAAGAACCAGCAATGTCGATGACAGGTGGCAGAGCTTATCTGCCATAATGGCCATGCCTGGTCCACTTCCTGTCTTCAAGAGAGGTCCACACGTATGAGGGTGACATTAGGGAAACCACAAGCAACCCAGGGTGAGCTGATAGCCGTCTGGCTGCTCGGAGGACAAGACAGGCAGCCCAGCGTAGACCAGTTTGTGCACCCAGACGGCCGCACATACCGTACTCATGAGGCCCACAAAAGACTGCAGAGTGGTGTAGATTCTTGGGGGATGTGTCCCTAGCTGAGAGAGCCTTTGGCGAGAACCATGCAGCTTGCATCAAGGCCAAAAGGCGCGACGGCTGGAAGCCAACCCCAGCCAGCCTCCTCCGGACATCAAGAAGGCTTTCGTGGAGCACAGCCATGACGAGCTTTGGAACTCGATGGGCCATGACTCGGGGGAAGTTACTTCTGTCAACATGAACGGCTGCTAACCTGCAATCTTCAAGGGGCACGGTGAGACCAAGCCTTATTTCCAAAGGTTCGGGCATCTGGGCCAACGCATGGCCCGTATGGCCATCAATGGCACTCTCATGGAAGATATTAGTACAGGCTTCGCCAAGGTCCAGATGTGGGAGTTCGTGCCAAAAGTCCATCCCGTCCTCCCTGCCTGGTTTAGGAAGCATTTCATAGAGAACGGTTGGGTCCCAATGTCCCTGTTGGCCTACCTTGTGGAAAGTGGCCCCTCACAGCCCCTCTGGGCCAGCTAGGGTGGTGGGCCGTCCCCAGGGGGCTCTGACTATTTTTTTAAGTTGCAGGAAGGGGTGGGGCATCGTTTAGCCCAAAGGGCCAGATTGGACGATGAGACCTCCCAGGGCCCGATCCAGTTGGTATGCTGGCTCCCGTAAGGCCCCCTAAAAAGTGGGGCTAGCTGGTATGCTCGGCCAAAAAAAGTGGGGCAGAACCCACCCACCAGGGGGTTAGATCGGGTAATGTGACCTCTCCCAGGCCCCCATCAGGGTGGTATACTGACACACACACCACCACCCCCACCCCCCAACCCCCCCAACCTGCTGCTAGAGTTGTGGCCTTTTATACAAAAATATGGCAAATTTGCCATGTTCGCTCCTTATTTCTAGCAGTTGTTGTCTGATCTTTTTATGAAACTTGGGGAAAATGTTTATGGGCATAATACTTCAGTCAAGTTCCATAACTAGCCAAATCACTTCAACCATTTCAGAATTATGGCCCTTTATACAAATATGGCAAATTCACCTTGTTCTCTCTCTTACTCAATCAGTTATTGTCCAGTCTTCATGAAACTTGGGAAAATGTTTATGGGCATAAAAGCTGGGCCAAGTTTGATAACCAGCCAAACCACTTTAGCCATGCCCTTTTATTTATACAAAAAATGGCAAATTCGCCTTGTCCGCAGTCTTTCTCAAACAGTTGTTGTCCAATCTTCATGAAACTTGGGAAAGATTTTTATGGCAGAATATCTCAACCAAGATTGATAACCAGCAAAATTGCTTCAGGCAGTTTAGAGTTACGGCCCTTTATTTATACAAAAAAGGCAAGTTCGCCTTGTCGGCTCTCTAACTCAAACAATTGTTGTCAGATCTTCATGAAACTTTTATGAGAATAATATCTCGGGCGGGTTTAATTACCAGTCAAATATCTTAAACCAGGCCCTTGATTTAAAAAAAAAAAGGTTACAAGTTTGCCTTATCTGCTCTCTATCTCAAACAGTTGTTGTCCGAACTTCATGAAACTTGGGGAAAATGTTTATGGGCATAATATCTTAGTCAAGTTCGATAACTAGTCAAATTGCTTCAGGCACTTCAGAGTTATGGCCCTCTATACAAAAAATGGCAAATTCTCCATGTCCACTCCCAAAATCAAACAGTTGTTGTCAAATCTTCATGAATCTTGGGAAAAATGTTTATGTGCATAATATCTCAACCAAGTTCCATAACCAGCAAAATCACCATACACACTTCAGAGTTATATTAATTTTTGGTCTCTTCTCTCAGTGAAAAAGTTGTTTGTTGATCTTCATGAATGTTTGTGGAATCATTGTTGTCTATAATATCTCTGTCAAACTTTTCAACCCTTTACCAAAATTTTCGACGGTCTTATTTTGTGACACTTTGGCACTTTTGTTTTCTATTCATAAGGTTTTCAATATTAGTAATGGTGAATGTTGCTGTTATTGCAAGGTAAAATAATATACAAACGAATCTTATACTAAAAGTTTACACTATTTCGATGTGGAAGAAGAAAGTAACATTTATGAATGAGTGGCTTTAATGAGGGAATCCACCTAGTGGTAGGTATGCAGCAGATATACACTGGAAAACATTTAGCAATAAATCTTCAGCGTTAAAGTTAGGCATTGTATCTATTTCAATTCCTTAGCTTAGAGATAGAGAAAATGGTAAAAAACGAAACTGAGAACGCAGACTCTAGCAAAAATAATAAAACATGCTCGTTAGTGAGTGATACATGTATTACTGTTTAGGAAAGAGGAAATAGTAAAATATGTCTGACCAAGTTGTCAATTTATGATGTGATTTATAATTTTGACAGTAACTATATATGATAATGCTAGATAAACACTTTAGCTATAGGATAAATAAATTCATTCAATTTTCAAGATTTTCAAACCATTTTCTTTTCATGTAAAATAATAAAAGTACAATTTTATCTAGTACTTGGGTAAACATACAAGAATGATAACATCCTAAGAGTGCAATTTATGTTTTTTTATTTAATTAATTAGACCTGCTTCGTTAGTCATTATATCATCACTTTCACCTTTTGATACCCATTTTAGTAGTTCTCTTGTGTGAAACCATTGTAGCTGTTTCAGCCTTTGACTAACATTTATCTTTGCCCAGGTGTATGGGCTGTTGTGTATGATTTTCAAAGATTTTGACAGTTTGGATCTCACTCATCACAAACACCTTGTGAGATCACATTCTGTCAAAATCTGTACTATTAGCCTTATTAATAAAATATTTTTATTTTCTAACTTTTTTAGCATAAAATCAGTAGGTATCTAGAATGAACAAAGTATGCTAGAATATCGATCAATTGTGCTCCGTGCCTCCTTTATGTGATTGTCTCTCCCCAGGGTTGATGCTCTTGGAAAGCTGATCGAAGATGAGTTACTGGACGATCAACAACAGACGACATACTTCACAACCACCATTTCTGAACCACTAGACAAGTAAGTGCCATTGTCCTTTACTTATTGTGTCAGGTGTAGCCTTACTGCATATACTATAACTGTTCATTGTTTTCTATCAAATAGGAAGAACACTTGATTACCAAAATATTTTCCTAGCATCAAACTCCCAAAACATATAATATATA
This sequence comes from Sinonovacula constricta, assembly GCA_007844125.1. Lineage (NCBI taxonomy): Eukaryota > Metazoa > Mollusca > Bivalvia > Cardiida > Solecurtidae > Sinonovacula > Sinonovacula constricta. The sequence goes on from CM017569.1 coordinate 36,226,736, forward strand.
AGTGTGCAGAAAAGATTCATTATTGATGCATCTAATAATGTTGCTATGTATAAATGTACTATGTACGATGATGTATATAACAAAGGCCTAGGAAAGATTTGAAATATAGTGAAACATCTATGTCCATGCTGGTTACTTACTAACCATATCAGCAAGCTTATTGGTAGTGTCAGCTTCACTTTGTTTGTACACACCTCCTTACACTTCAATTGTACTACACATTTTCTGTCGCCACTAAAAGGTGCATGACTGGATGCAACTGCATAACATATTGTAAGCCTTAAGTAAAAACCTGGCCTGATGCACCTCATCCAATAAGTACCTTTATCTGAAGTTAAAATGTAGAGCAAATATAAAAAAGTTGAATAAATGACATTAGAAACATTTCATTTTATTTGTATAAGATTATCAGTAATTGATAGTATGTAATTTGTCTTTGACAATTTGTAAATTAATTAATGGTATTAAAGCCCTTTGCCAAAATGGTGTTTTTATGCTGAATTAATTTACCTTCGTGTGCTTTAAAGTACTAAGAATTAAAAACTTCTTCATAAAAAGATCGACTGTAAGCATTGTACATTTACAGGAGAGCCATGATTGCCCATATATCGCTCACCTGAGTGCTGTAGGCATATAGCCCTTGTGGCTAACCTTTTTGACAGATTAAAATTCTATGAACAAGGAATATATAAACCAAATATCAAAGCTCTAGCTCTTGACGTTTCTGACAAGAAGGTTTTACAGTTAATATGCATAACATGCACATATAAATTCTAGACAAACAACCTTTAAACTCATAGTTTGGTATCATTATCTTACTAATTCTAGCACCGAGTTTGCACATCATTGACTAGGATAATGACCTTGTGGGACCCAATGACCTTGATTGTTCATTAAAAACATGTTGTAGGACATTATTTTGCCAATTAGGGGGTGTGAATCACACCATGGGTGACTTGTTCTGATCAAAATGGTCACAATTAAGGTCAGTGTTTACATACACAATATGTTCTAGTAAAACTGGTTGTTATGCCGGATAAGTTATGTGCCCGTTATTATGGTCAGGTTTCTTATTGAATAAAGAAGCCAAATATTTTGTACCTTATGAAAAGACCTGAATAGAGATGTGGTCACTTTAGTGGCATGGTTGTTAGGTGGCATTTTACTGTGCTGCAGAAAATTTGTCACTTTCCTATACCAATGCTGTGCAAGTTTGTATCTTGAATGGCCTAGTGCAGGACATGCCATGAATCTTGAGCGCATGGTGCAGGACAGCCAGGTGTAGGACAACATGCCATGAATCTTGGGCAGCATGGTGCAGGACAACATGCCATGAATCTTAAGTTCCATGGTGCAGGACAGCATGCCATGAATCTTGAGTTTCATGGTGCAGGACAGCTTGCCATGAATCTTGAGCTGCATAGTGCAGGACAGCATGTCATGACTGTTGAGCAGCATGGTGCAGGACAACATGTCATGACTCTTGAGTTTCATGGTGCAGGACAACATGCCATGAATCTTGAGTGGCTTAATGCAGGACAGCATGCCATGAATCTTGAGTTTCATAGTGAAGGACAACATGCCATGAATCTTGAGTTTCATAGTGCAGGACAACATGCCATGAATCTTGAGTTTCATAGTGCAGGACAACATGCCATGAATCTTGAGTGGCTTAATGCAGGACAGCATGCCATGAATCTTGAGTAGCTTAATGCAGGACAGCATGTCATGAATCTTGAGTTTCATTGTGCAGGACAACATGCCATGAATCTTGAGTGGCTTAATGCAGGACAGCATGTCATGAATCTTGAGTTTCATGGTGCAGGACAATATGCCATGAATCTTGAGTTTCATATTGCAGGACACCATGCCATGAATCTTGAGTGGCTTAATGCAGGACAACATGTCAATGACTCTTGAGTTTCGTGGTGCAGGACAACATGCCATGAATCTTGAGTGGCTTAATGCAGGACAACATGTCATGAATCTTGAGTTTCATGGTGCAGGACAACATGCCATGAATCTTGATTGCATGGTGCGGGACAACATGCCATGAATCTTGAGTGGCTTAATGCAGGACAGCATGCCATGAATCTTGAGTTTCATGGTGCAGGACAACATGCCATGAATCTTGAGTGCATGGTGCGGGACAACATGTCATGAATCTTGAGTGCATGGTGAGGGACAACATGTCATGAATCTTAAGTGGCTTAATGCAGGACAGTATGCCATGAATCTTGAGTTTCATGGTGCAGGACAACATGCCATGAATCTTGAGTGGCTTAATGCAGGACAGCATGTCATGAATCATGAGTTTCATAGTGCAGGACAACATGCCATGAATCTTGAGTTATATGGTGCAGGACAATATGCCATGAATCTTGAGTGGCTTAATGCAGGACAGCATGCCATGAATCTTGAGTTTCATGGTGCAGGACAATATGCCATGAATCTTGAGTGGCTTAATGCAGGACAGCATGTCATGAATCATGAGTTTCATAGTGCAGGACAACATGCCATGAATCTTGAGTGGCTTAATGCAGGACAGCATGCCATGAATCTTGAGTTTCATGGTGCAGGACAACATGCTATGAATCTTGAGTGGCTTAATGCAGGACAGCATGCCATGAATCTTGAGTGGCTTAATGCAGGACAGCATGCCATGAATCTTGAGTGGCTTAATGCAGGACAGCATGCCATGAATCTTGAGTGGCTTAATGCAGGACAGCATGCCATGAATCTTGAGTGGCATGGTGCAGGACAACATGTCATGAATCTTGAGTGGCTTAATGCAGGACAGCATGCCATGAATCTTGAGTGGCTTAATGCAGGACAGCATGCCATGAATCTTGAGTGGCTTAATGCAGGACAGCATGCCATGAATCTTGAGTGGCTTAATGCAGGACAGCATGCCATGAATCTTGAGTGGCTTGATGCAGGACAGCATGCCATGAATCTTGAGTTTCATGGTGCAGGACAACATGCCATGAATCTTGAGTGCATGGTGCAGGACAGCATGCCATGAATCTTGAGTGGCTTAATGCAGGACAGCATGCCATGAATCTTGAGTGGCTTAATGCAGGACAACATGCCATGAATCTTGAGTGGCTTTATGCAGGACAGCATGCCATGAATCTTGAGTGGCTTAAGGCAGGACAGCATGCCATGAAACTTGAGTGGCTTAATGCAGGACAGCATGCCATGAATCTTGAGTGGCTTAATGCAGGAGAGCATGCCATGAATCTTGAGTGGCTTAATGCAGGACAGCATGCCATGAATATTGAGTGGCTTAATGCAGGACAGCATGCCATGAATCTTGAGTTTCGTGGTGCAGGACAACATGCCATGAATCTTGAGTGCATGGTGCAGGACAGCATGCCATGAATCTTGAGTGGCTTAATGCAGGACAGCATGCCATGAATCTTGAGTGGCTTAATGCAGGACAGCATGCCATGAATCTTGAGTGGCTTAATGCAGGACAACATGCCATGAATCTTGAGTGGCTTTATGTAGGACAGCATGCCATGAATCTTTAGTGGCTTAATGCAGGACAGCATGCCATGAATCTTGAGTTTCGTAGTGCAGGACAACATGTCATGAATCTTAAGTGGCTTAATGCAGGACAGCATGCCATGAATCTTGAGTTTCATGGTGCAGGACAACATGCCATGAATCTTGAGTGGCTTAATGCAGGACAGCATGTCATGAATCATGAGTTTCATAGTGCAGGACAACATGCCATGAATCTTGAGTTATATGGTGCAGGACAATATGCCATGAATCTTGAGTGGCTTAATGCAGGACAGCATGCCATGAATCTTGAGTTTCATGGTGCAGGACAATATGCCATGAATCTTGAGTGGCTTAATGCAGGACAGCATGTCATGAATCATGAGTTTCATAGTGCAGGACAACATGCCATGAATCTTGAGTGGCTTAATGCAGGACAACATGCCATGAATCTTGAGTTTCATGGTGCAGGACAACATGCCATGAATCTTGAGTGGCTTTATGCAGGACAGCATGCCAATAATCTTGAGTGGCTTAATGCAGGACAGCATGCCATGAATCTTGAGTGGCTTAATGCAGGACAGCATGCCATGAATCTTGAGTGGCTTAATGCAGGACAGCATGCCATGAATCTTGAGTGGCTTAATGCAGGACAGCATGCCATGAATCTTGAGTGGCTTGATGCAGGACAGCATGCCATGAATCTTGAGTTTCATGGTGCAGGACAACATGCCATGAATCTTGAGTGCATGGTGCAGGACAGCATACCATGAATCTTGAGTGGCTTAATGCAGGACAGCATGCCATGAATCTTGAGTGGCTTAATGCAGGACAGCATGCCATGAATCTTGAGTGCATGGTGCAGGACAGCATGCCATGAATCTTGAGTGGCTTAATGCAGGACAGCATGCCATGAATCTTGAGTGGCTTAATACAGGACAGCATGCCATGAATCTTGAGTGGCTTAATGCAGGACAACATGCCATGAATCTTGAGTGGCTTAATGCAGGACAACATGCCATGAATCTTGAGTGGCTTTATGCAGGACAGCATGCCATGAATCTTGAGTGGCTTAATGCAGGACAGCATGCCATGAAACTTGAGTGGCTTAATGCAGGACAGCATGCCATGAATCTTGAGTGGAGCATGCCATGAATCTTGAGTGGCTTAATGCAGGACAACATGCCATGAATCTTGAGTGCATGGTGCAGGACAGCATGCCATGAATCTTGAGTGGCTTAATGCAGGACAGCATGCCATGAATCTTGAGTGGCTTAATGCAGGACAGCATGCCATGAATCTTGAGTGCATGGTGCAGGACAGCATGCCATGAATCTTGAGTGGCTTAATGCAGGACAGCATGCCATGAATCTTGAGTGGCTTAATACAGGACAGCATGCCATGAATCTTGAGTGGCTTAATGCAGGACAACATGCCATGAATCTTGAGTGGCTTTATGCAGGACAGCATGCCATGAATCTTGAGTGGCTTAATGCAGGACAGCATGCCATGAAACTTGAGTGGCTTAATGCAGGACAGCATGCCATGAATCTTGAGTGGCTTAATGCAGGAGAGCATGCCATGAATCTTGAGTGGCTTAATGCAGGACAGCATGCCATGAATCTTGAGTGGCTTAATGCAGGACAGCATGCCATGAATCTTGAGTTTCATGGTGCAGGACAACATGCCATGAATCTTGAGTGCATGGTGCAGGACAGCATGCCATGAATCTTGAGTGGCTTAATGCAGGACAGCATGCCATGAATCTTGAGTGGCTTAATGCAGGACAGCATGCCATGAATCTTGAGTGGCTTAATGCAGGACAACATGCCATGAATCTTGAGTGGCTTTATGTAGGACAGCATGCCATGAATCTTGAGTGGCTTAATGCAGGACAGCATGCCATGAAACTTGAGTGGCTTAATGCAGGACAGCATGCCATGAATCTTGAGTTTCCCAGTGCAGGACAACATGCCATGAATCTTGAGTGGCTTAATGCAGGACAGCATGCCATGAATCTTGAGTTTTATGGTGCAGGACAACATGTCATGAATCTTGAGTGGCTTAATGCAGGACAGCATGCCATGAATCTTGAGTTTCATAGTGCAGGACAACATGCCATGAATCTTGAGTGGCATGGTGCAGGACAACATGTCATGAATCTTAAATGGCATGGTGCAGGACAACATGTCATGAATCTTGAGTTTCATAGTGCAGGACAACATGCCATGAATCTTGACCAGCATGGTGCAGGACAGCATGTCATGAATCTTGCGTTTCATAGTGCAGGACAACATGCCATGAATCTTGAGTAGCTTAATGCAGGACAGCATGTCATGAATCTTGAGTTTCATAGTGCAGGACAACATGCCATGAATCGTGAGTGGCTTAATGCAGAAAAGCATGCCATGAATCTTGAGTTTCATGGTGCAGGACAATATGCCATGAATCTTGGGTGGCTTAATGCAGGACAGCATGCCATGAATCTTGAGTTTCATAGTGCAGGACAACATGCCATGAATCTTGAGTGGCTTAATGAAGGACAGCATGCCATGAATCTTGAGTGGCTTAATGCAGGACAGCATGCCATGAATCTTGAGTGGCTTAATGCAGGACAGCATGCCATGAATCTTGAGTGGCTTAATGCAGGACAGCATGCCATGAATCTTGAGTGGCTTATTGCAGGACAGCATGCCATGAATCTTGAGTTTCATGGTGCAGGACAACATGCCATGAGTCTTGAGTGCATGGTGCAGGACAGCATGCCATGAATCTTGAGTGGCTTAATGCAGGACAGCATGCCATGAATCTTGAGTGGCTTAATGCAGGACAGCATGCCATGAATCTTGAGTGGCTTAATACAGGACAACATGCCATGAATCTTGAGTGGCTTTATGCAGGACAGCATGCCATGAATCTTGAGTGGCTTAATGCAGGACAGCATGCCATGAATCTTGACCAGCATGGTGCAGGACAACATGTCATGAATCTTGCGTTTCATAGTGCAGGACAACATGCCATGAATCTTGAGTAGCTTAATGCAGGGCAGCATGCCATGAATCTTGAGTGGCTTAATGCAGGACAGCATGCCATGAATCTTGACCAGCATGGTGCAGGACAACATGTCATGAATCTTGCGTTTCATAGTGCAGGACAACATGCCATGAATCTTGAGTAGCTTAATGCAGGACAGCATGTCATGAATCTTGAGTTTCATAGTGCAGGACAACATGCCATGAATCGTGAGTGGCTTAATGCAGGACAGCATGCCATGAATCTTGAGTTTCATGGTGCAGGACAATATGCCATGAATCTTGGGTGGCTTAATGCAGGACAGCATGCCATGAATCTTAAGTGGCTTAATGCAGGACAGCATGCCATGAATCTTGAGTGGCTTAATGCAGGACAGCATGCCATGAATCTTGAGTGGCTTAATGCAGGACAGCATGCCATGAATCTTGAGTTTCATGGTGCAGGACAACATGCCATGAATCTTGAGTGCATGGTGCAGGACAGCATGCCATGAATCTTGAGTGGCTTAATGCAGGACAGCATGCCATGAATCTTGAGTGGCTTAATGCAGGACAGCATGCCATGAATCTTGAGTGGCTTAATACAGGACAACATGCCATGAATCTTGAGTGGCTTTATGCAGGACAGCATGCCATGAATCTTGAGTGGCTTAATGCAGGACAGCATGCCATGAAACTTGAGTGGCTTAATGCAGGACAGCATGCCATGAATCTTGAGTTTCGTAGTGCAGGACAACATGCCATGAATCTTGAGTGGCTTAATGCAGGACAGCATGCCATGAATCTTGAGTTTCATGGTGCAGGACAATATGCCATGAATCTTGGGTTTCATAGTGCAGGACAATATGCCATGAATCTTGAGTTTCATGGTGCAGGACAATATGCCATGAATCTTGGGTTTCATAGTGCAGGACAATATGCCATGAATCTTGAGTGGCTTAATGCAGGACAGCATGCCATGAATCTTGAGTGGCTTAATGCAGGACAGCATGCCATGAATCTTGAGTGGCTTAATACAGGACAACATGCCATGAATCTTGAGTGGCTTTATGCAGGACAGCATGCCATGAATCTTGAGTGGCTTAATGCAGGACAGCATGCCATGAAACTTGAGTGGCTTAATGCAGGACAGCATGCCATGAATCTTGAGTTTCGTAGTGCAGGACAACATGCCATGAATCTTGAGTGGCTTAATGCAGGACAGCATGCCATGAATCTTGAGTTTCATGGTGCAGGACAACATGCCATGAATCGTGAGTGGCTTAATGCAGGACAACATATCATGACTCTTGACTTTCATGGTGCAGGACAACATGTCATGACTCTTGAGTTTCATAGTGCAGGACAACATGCCATGAATCGTGAGTGGCTTAATGCAGGACAGCATGCCATGAATCTTGAGTTTCATGGTGCAGGACAATATGCCATGAATCTTGGGTGGCTTAATGCAGGACAGCATGCCATGAATCTTGAGTTTCATAGTGCAGGACAACATGCCATGAATCTTGAGTGGCTTATTGCAGGACAGCATGCCATGAATCGAGTTTCATGGTGCAGGACAACATATCATGACTCTTGACTTTCATGGTGCAGGACAACATGCCATGAATCTTGAGTGGCTTATTGCAGGACAGCATGCCATGAATCTTAAATGGCATGGTGCAGGACAGCATGTCATGAATCTTAAATGGCATGGTGCAGGACAGCATGTCATGAATCTTAAATGGCATGGTGCAGGACAACATGTCATGAATCTTAAATGGCATGGTGCAGGACAACATGTCATGAATCTTAAATGGCATGGTGCAGGACAACAAGGTTTTCTCTACTGCTGCAGACATAGTATATGCTCAGAGAAGCTTTCTCAATAGTGACAATGTGAACTTTCTGATATTTCTTAAGAAGTTTTCTGATCTTAATTAATTCTAATGCACATTTCAGTGTCAATTTATCAAACAGATCATGTTTCATATTCTCTTTTAATATTAGAAAACATTTGATATTTAAAGTTATATTTACTACTTCAAAAGCATTTCTTCAATATGTGTTATGGAAAATTCTAATTTCAATGTAGATTAATTGAATTGAATAAAAACCTATTGAATTGTTTATTTATTATTTTGTATAGTTTTCAGCCTTAGTTTGTATGTTGTCCTGTTTATATGTACCCTCATTGATGATATATTTGCTACCAAAATGGAACATACAAGTGCAAACACACCTGTTCTTATTACCAATATCAGATTTGGATATGGGAGATGTGCCCACCTCCCTGCCACGCCCCCACTCTGAAAAATACCAGATTAAAAATCCGACATCTGCGTCTGAAGACATGGTCTATTATTTTAACATCTCATAACATTTTGGTAAGGCAATGTAAGCATGTGCAGTTTTTGTGTCGCCTGAAAAGGCGACATTTAGGGATTACTTTGTCGGCGGCGGCGTCCGTGTTGGCTTCCAGATTTCCTTGTCCGGAGCCTAACTTTGTCACCGTAGGTCCAAATGACTCCAAACTTGGTATGCATGTTTCTGGCAATGACTCGAAGTGCAGCACACAAGAACTGTTACTCTACCTTGTTCCGTTTTTGAGTAATTCCCCTTTGATTGATTTTTATAGAGCATTTCTTGTCCGGAGTGTAACTTTGTCACCATAGGTCCAAATGACTCCAAACTTGGTATGCATGTTTCTGGCAATGACTTGAAGTGCAGTGCACAAGAACCGTAACTCTACCTTGTTCCGTTTTTGAGTTATTCCCCTTTGATTGATTTTTATAGAGCATTTCTTGTCCGGAGTGTAACTTTGTCACCATAGGTCCAAATGACTCCAAACTTGGTATGCATGTTTCTGGCAATGACTCGAAGTGCAGTGCACAAGAACCGTAACTCTACCTTGTTCCATTTTTGAATTATTCCCCTTTGATTGATTAAATAGATCATTTCTTGTCCGGAGCCTAACTTTGTCACCGTAGGTCCAAATGATTCCAAACTTGGTATGCATGTTTCTGGTAATGACTCGAAGTGCAGCACACAAGAACTGTTACTCTACCTTGTTCCGTTTTTGAATTATTCCCCTTTTATTGATTTTTAAAGAGCATTTCTTGTCCGGAGTGTAACTTTGTCACCGTAGGTCCAAATGACTCCAAACTTGGTATGCATGTTTCTGGCAATGCCTCAAAGTGCAATGAACAAGAACTGTAACTCTTCCTTCTTCTGTTTTTAGTTATTCCCCTTTGATTGATTTTATAGAGCATTTCTTGTCCGGAGTGTAACTTTGTCACCGTAGGTCCAAATGACTCCAAACTTGGTATGCATGTTTCTGGCGATGACTCGAAGTGCAGGGCACAAGAACTGTAACTCTACCTTGTTCCATTTTTGAATTTGATTTTTTTAGAGCATTTTTTTGTCCAGAGCCTACCTTTGTCACCATAGGTCCAAATGACTCCAAACTTAGTATGCCTGTTTCTGGCAATGACTCAAAGTACAGTGCACAAGAAGGGTAACTCAACCTTGCAAAGGGTATAACTTGTTGTGCATGTTTTTTGCAATGAGACAATTAAAAGGTTATTTCATATGTAAATTTTGTGCAAATACATTGCCAATATCTGTACAACAAAAAACTAATTAACATTTTTTATGTCGACTAACAAAATTTTCATCAGGCGACACATCCGACTCGTGGAGTTCTAGTTAGAATATAACAACCTTTAAGGGCATTTTCATCTGTTTCTGGCTAATCCCTAACAACAGTTCTTTCTGAATAATCTCTGAGCTGCTGATGGTCATTGAGTCTCTCTTGGATTTATCATAGACATTATATTTTAGGACTTTATCGGTGCCTGTCTCTCTCTCCTATGATGCATAAGGGGTACTGGCAGCCTGCAGTTAAAACTAAAAGACCAGTGAGAAAACCCATAACAGTATAAAATAGTATCTAGACCTATCTTAAGATAAACAATCCAAAACAAAAATAACTTGCAATTTTCTAAACTTAAATAAATTACAAAAAAAAGTCATTCTTGCTGAGATTTGAGCCAGCTACCCTTCTCTGTCAAGATAAGTCCATGCTGCCTAGCTCACTGGACCATTCCACCATCACAACCCTTTACTGGGCTTATTCATCTTGTACAATCAGTTATCAGTAAGTTGAACACAACAGTTGCTTAGTGCAAATCAAGTACATATGTTCCTTTGTGTATAACAAACTACTTAATAAATCATTGTTTTTGTCAGACTGTTCTTCTTATTTTTTCTTACTTTTTAGTTCCAATATTAGAACATTATTCAATCTACAAATAAAAACATGTAGGGAACCACTTCTTTATTCACTTAAATGAACAAGTAAACAAGAATCTTATCTCTAAATCAGTGTCAACTTGTCACAATGAAGATTTCTCGTTAAAATTAGATGTAACACTAATTGTGTCAAATGTCAAAATTGTCAACAAAAAACAACAGCACACAAATTGATCTAATTACATGACCCTAAAACACTTCAAAATATGATGTTACTTCATCTAAAATATTTATATATCTAAAATATTTATATGATTTTACTTTCAATTACCTTCTGTTGTCACATGGACTTCATTGAACCATTTTCCTTGCAGGGAGGCCTCACTGTCACGTGACCCAAGTTTCATTGGGCTGCCACCCATCTGGCCCCCAGTGGATGCTGTGCTGTCAGTAAGAGACAGTGTGATGAGCTCAGACATACCACAGGAGTACCTCCGACTTAACAAGGTAACGTATTTAGTCAACAATTGTTTATTAAATATTCTTTATACATAGATGAATTTAACATTTATATAATAAATTGTTGAAAGGTAATATAACAGTAAGACCTTCCTTATAGAACCACAATTGATTCTTTTAGCATGTGTCCATTTTTTGCAAGGTAGTCCTCATCGTGAATTAGTCAAAAGTTTTTTAACATCCACAGGTCATTATTTTAACCTTTTATAAAAGTATGAAATACTATTTTCATTAAAAATAATAATAATAACTACAACAGCAACAACAACAATTCAAACCTTGTCATAATCAAACCAGTAAATATTGCTGTTTTCATAATAGGTAAATGCTGTTTTAATAGACTGCATTACTAATAACATTTTATTGTACCACGACTCTCCATAGTCCATAATCACCAAATGTATGTGCTATAATTCATAAGCAAACACTACATATATCTGCCATAGTTCATTATCAAACACTACATATATCTGCCATTGTTCATAATCAAACACTACATATATCTGCCATTGTTTATTTTCAATCACTACTTATATCTGCCATTGTTCATAATCAATCACTACATATATCTGCCATTGTTCATAATCAATCACTACATATATCTGCCATAGTTCATAATTAAACACTACATATATCTGCCATTGTTCATTTTCAATCACTACATATATCTGCCATAGTTCATTATCAATCACTACATATCTCTGCCATAGTTCATTATCAATCACTACATATATCTGCCATTGTTCATAATCAAACACTACATATATCTGCCATTGTTTATTTTCAATCACTACTTATATCTGCCATAGTTCATAATCAAACACTACATATATCTGCCGTAGTTCATTATCAATCACTACATATATCTGCCATTGTTCATTTTCAATCACTACATATATCTGCCATAGTTCATTTTCAATCACTACATATATCTGCCATTGTTCATAATCAATCACTACATATATCTGCCATTGTTCATAATCAAACACTACATATATCTGCCATTGTTTATTTTCAATCACTACTTATATCTGCCATAGTTCACAATCAAACACTACATATATCTGCCATAATTCATTATCAATCACTACATATATCTGCCATAGTTCATAATTAAACACTACATATATCTGCCATTGTTCATTATCAATCACTACATATATCTGCCATTGTTCATTATCAAACACTACATATATCTGCCATAGTTCATAATCAAACACTACATATATCTGCCATTGTTCATTTTCAATCACTACATATATCTGCCATAGTTCATAATTAAACACTACATATATCTGCCATTGTTCATTTTCAATCACTACTTATATCTGCCATTGTTCATAATCAATCACTACATATATCTGCCATTGTTCATAATCAATCACTACATATATCTGCCATAGTTCATAATCAAACACTACATATATCTGCCATTGTTCATTTCCAATCACTACATATATCTGCCATAGTTCATAATTAAACACTACATATATCTGCCATTGTTCATTTTCAATCACTACATATATCTGCCATAGTTCATTATCAATCACTACATATATCTGCCATAGTTCATTATCAATCACTACATATATCTGCCATTGTTCATAATCAAACACTACATATATCTGCCATTGTTTATTTTCAATCACTACTTATATCTGCCATAGTTCATAATCAAACACTACATATATCTGCCGTAGTTCATTATCAATCACTACATATATCTGCCATTGTTCATTTTCAATCACTACATATATCTGCCATAGTTCATTATCAATCACTACATATATCTGCCATTGTTCATAATCAATCACTACATATATCTGCCATTGTTCATAATCAAACACTACATATATCTGCCATTGTTTATTTTCAATCACTACTTATATCTGCCATAGTTCACAATCAAACACTACATATATCTGCCATAATTCATTATCAATCACTACATATATCTGCCATAGTTCATAATTAAACACTACATATATCTGCCATTGTTCATTATCAATCACTACATATATCTGCCATTGTTCATTATCAATCACTACATATATCTGCCATAGTTCATAATCAAACACTACATATATCTGCCATTGTTCATTTTCAATCACTACATATATCTGCCATAGTTCATAATTAAACACTACATATATCTGCCATTGTTCATTTTCAATCACTACATATATCTGCCATAGTTCATTATCAATCACTACATATATCTGCCATTGTTCATTATCAATCACTACATATATCTGCCATTGTTCATAATCAATCACTACATATATCTGCCATTGTTTATTTTCAATCACTACTTATATCTGCCATAGTTCATAATCAAACACTACATATATCTGCCATTGTTCATTTTCAATCACTACATATATCTGCCATAGTTCATAATTAAACACTACATATATCTGCCATTGTTCATTTTCAATCACTACATATATCTGCCATAATTCATTATCAATCACTACATATGTCTGCCGTAGTTCATAATTAAACACTACATATATCTGCCATTGTTCATAATCAAACACTACATATATCTGCCATAGTTCATTATCAATCACTACATATATCTGCCGTAGTTCATTATCAATCACTACATATATCTGCCATAGTTCATAATCAAACACTACATATATCTGCCATTGTTCATAATCAAACACTACATATATCTGCCATAATTCATTATCAATCACTACATATATCTGCCATAGTTCATAATCAAACACTACATATATCTGCCATTGTTCATAATCAAACACTACATGTATCTGCCATTGTTCATAATCAAACACTACATATATCTGCCATTGTTCATTATCAGACACTACATATATCTGCCATTGTTCATTATCAGACACTACATATATCAGCCATAGTTCATAATCAAACACTACATATATCTGCCATTGTTCATAATCAAACACTACATATATCTGCCATAGTTCATTATCAAACACTACATATATCTGCCATAGTTCATTATCAATCACTACATATATCTGCCATAGTTCGTTATCAAACACTACATATATCTGCCATAGTTCATTATCAATCACTACATATATCTGCCATAGTTCATTATCAATCACTACATATATCTGCCATAGTTCATAATCAAACACTACATATATCTGCCATTGTTCATTATCAATCACTACATATATCTGCCATTGTTCATTATCAATCACTACATATATCTGCCATAGTTCATTATCAATCACTACATATATCTGCCATAGTTCATTATCAATCACTACATATATCTGCCATAGTTCATAATCAAACACTACATATATCTGCCATAATTCATTATCAATCACTACATATATCTGCCATTGTTCATTATCAAACACTACATATATCTGCCATTGTTCATAATCAAACACTACATATATCTGCCATTGTTCATTATCAATCACTACATATATCTGCCATAATTCATTATCAGTCACTACATATGTCTGCCGTAGTTCATAATCAAACACTACATATATCTGCCATAGTTCATTATCAAACACTACATATATGTGCCATAGTTTATTATCAAACACTACATATATCTGCCATAGTTCATTATCAAACACTTCATATATCTGCCATTGTTTATTTTCACTCACTACATATATCTGCCATAGTTCATAATTAAACACTACATATATCTGCCATTGTTCATTATCAATCACTACATATAAATGCCATTGTTCATTATCAATCACTACATATATCTGCCATAGTTCATTATCAATCACTACATATATCTGCCATTGTTCATAATCAAACACTACATATATCTGCCATTGTTTATTTTCAATCACTACTTATATCTGCCATAGTTCATAATCAAACACTACATATATCTGCCGTAGTTCATTATCAATCACTTCATATATCTGCCATTGTTCATTTTCAATCACTACATATATCTGCCATAGTTCATTATCAATCACTACATATATCTGCCATTGTTCATAATCAATCACTACATATATCTGCCATTGTTCATAATCAAACACTACATATATCTGCCATTGTTTATTTTCAATCACTACTTATATCTGCCATAGTTCACAATCAAACACTACATATATCTGCCATAATTCATTATCAATCACTACATATATCTGCCATAGTTCATAATTAAACACTACATATATCTGCCATTGTTCATTATCAATCACTACATATATCTGCCATTGTTCATTATCAATCACTACATATATCTGCCATAGTTCATAATCAAACACTACATATATCTGCCATTGTTCATTTTCAATCACTACATATATCTGCCATAGTTCATAATTAAACACTACATATATCTGCCATTGTTCATTTTCAATCACTACTTATATCTGCCATTGTTCATAATCAATCACTACATATATCTGCCATTGTTCATAATCAATCACTACATATATCTGCCATAGTTCATAATCAAACACTACATATATCTGCCATTGTTCATTTTCAGTCACTACATATATCTGCCATAGTTCATAATTAAACACTACATATATCTGCCATTGTTCATTTTCAATCACTACATATATCTGCCATAGTTCATTATCAATCACTACATATATCTGCCATAGTTCATTATCAATCACTACATATATCTGCCATTGTTCATAATCAAACACTACATATATCTGCCATTGTTTATTTTCAATCACTACTTATATCTGCCATAGTTCATAATCAAACACTACATATATCTGCCGTAGTTCATTATCAATCACTACATATATCTGCCATTGTTCATTTTCAATCACTACATATATCTGCCATAGTTCATTATCAATCACTACATATATCTGCCATTGTTCATAATCAATCACTACATATATCTGCCATAGTTCATTATCAAACACTACATATATCTGCCGTAGTTCATTATCAATCACTACATATATCTGCCATAGTTCATTATCAATCACTACATATATCTGCCATAGTTCATTATCAATCACTACATATATCTGCCATAGTTCGTTATCAAACACTACATATATCTGCCATAGTTCATTATCAATCACTACATATATCTGCCATAGTTCATTATCAATCACTACATATATCTGCCATTGTTCATTATCAATCACTACATATATCTGCCATTGTTCATAATCAATCACTACATATATCTGCCATTGTTTATTTTCAATCACTACTTATATCTGCCATAGTTCATAATCAAACACTACATATATCTGCCATTGTTCATTTTCAATCACTACATATATCTGCCATAGTTCATAATTAAACACTACTTATATCTGCCATTGTTCATTTTCAATCACTACATATATCTGCCATAATTCATTATCAATCACTACATATGTCTGCCGTAGTTCATAATTAAACACTACATATATCTGCCATTGTTCATAATCAAACACTACATATATCTGCCATAGTTCATTATCAATCACTACATATATCTGCCGTAGTTCATTATCAATCACTTCATATATCTGCCATAGTTCATAATCAAACATTACATATATCTGCCATTGTTCATAATCAAACACTACATATATCTGCCATAATTCATTATCAATCACTACATATATCTGCCATAGTTCATAATCAAACACTACATATATCTGCCATTGTTCATAATCAAACACTACATGTATCTGCCATTGTTCATAATCAAACACTACATATATCTGCCATTGTTCATTATCAGACACTACATATATCTGCCATTGTTCATTATCAGACACTACATATATCTGCCATAGTTCATAATCAAACACTACATATATCTGCCATTGTTCATAATCAAACACTACATATATCTGCCATAGTTCATTATCAATCACTACATATATCTGCCGTAGTTCATTATCAATCACTTCATATATCTGCCATAGTTCATAATCAAACATTACATATATCTGCCATTGTTCATAATCAAACACTACATATATCTGCCATAATTCATTATCAATCACTACATATATCTGCCATAGTTCATAATCAAACACTACATATATCTGCCATTGTTCATAATCAAACACTACATGTATCTGCCATTGTTCATAATCAAACACTACATATATCTGCCATTGTTCATTATCAGACACTACATATATCTGCCATTGTTCATTATCAGACACTACATATATCTGCCATAGTTCATAATCAAACACTACATATATCTGCCATTGTTCATAATCAAACACTACATATCTCTGCCATAGTTCATTATCAAACACTACATATATCTGCCATAGTTCATTATCAATCACTACATATATCTGCCATAGTTCATTATCAGACACTACATATATCTGCCATTGTTCATAATCAAACACTACATATATCTGCCATAGTTCATAATCAAACACTACATATATCTGCCATTGTTCATTATCAGACACTACATATATCTGCCATAGTTCATAATCAAACACTACATATATCTGCCATAGTTCATAATCAATCATTACATATATCTGCCATAGTTCATTATCAAACACTACATATATCTGCCATAGTTCATAATCAAACACTACATATATCTGCCATAGTTCATTATCAATCACTACATATATCTGCCATAGTTCATTATCAAACACTACATATATCTGCCGTAGTTCATTATCAATCACTACATATATCTGCCATAGTTCATTATCAATCACTACATATATCTGCCATAGTTCATTATCAATCACTACATATATCTGCCATAGTTCGTTATCAAACACTACATATATCTGCCATAGTTCATTATCAATCACTACATATATCTGCCATAGTTCATTATCAATCACTACATATATCTGCCATAGTTCATAATCAAACACTACATATATCTGCCATTGTTCATTATCAATCACTACATATATCTGCCATTGTTCATTATCAATCACTACATATATCTGCCATAGTTCATTATCAATCACTACATATATCTGCCATAGTTCATTATCAATCACTACATATATCTGCCATAGTTCATAATCAAACACTACATATATCTGCCATAATTCATTATCAATCACTACATATATCTGCCATTGTTCATTATCAAACACTTCATATATCTGCCATTGTTCATAATCAAACACTACATATATCTGCCATTGTTCATTATCAATCACTACATATATCTGCCATAATTCATTATCAGTCACTACATATGTCTGCCGTAGTTCATAATCAAACACTACATATATCTGGCATTGTTCATTATCAATCACTACATATATCTGCCATAGTTCATTATCAAACACTACATATATCTGCCATAGTTCATTATCAAACACTACATATATGTGCCATAGTTTATTATCAAACACTACATATATCTGCCATAGTTCATTATCAAACACTTCATATATCTGCCATTGTTTATTTTCACTCACTACATATATCTGCCATAGTTCATAATTAAACACTACATATATCTGCCATTGTTCATTATCAATCACTACATATAAATGCCATTGTTCACAATCAAACACTACATATATTTGCCATTTTTCATTATCAATCACTACATATATCTGCCGTAGTTCATTATCAATCACTACATGTATATGCCATTGTTCATTATCAATCACTACATATATCTGCCATTGTTCATAATCAAACACTACATATATCTGCCATAGTTAATAATCAAACACTACATATATCTGCCATAGTTCATTATCAAACACTACATATATCTGCCATAGTTCATAATCAATCACTTCATATATCTGCCATAGTTCATAATCAATCACTACATATATCTGCCATAGTTCATAATCAATCACTACATATATCTGCCATAGTTCATAATCAATCACTACATATAAATGCCATTGTTCATTATCAATCACTACATATATCTGCCATAATTCATTATCAATCACTACATATGTCTGCCGTAGTTCATTATCAATCACTACATATAAATGCCATTGTTCACAATCAAACACTACATATATCTGCCCTAGTTCATTATCAATCACTACATATATCTGCCGTAGTTCATTATCAATCACTACATATATCTGCCATAGTTCATTATCAAACACTACATATATTTGCCATAGTTCATTATCAAACACTACATATATCTGCCATAGTTCATTATCAAACACTACATATATCTGCCATTGTTCATAATCAAACACTACATATATCTGCCATAGTTCATTATCAATCACTACATATATCTGCCATTGTTCATTATCAGACACTACATATATCTGCCGTAGTTCATAATCAATCACTACATATATCTGCCATAGTTCATAATCAATCACTACATATATCTGCCATAGTTCATTATCAATCACTACATATATCTGCCATAGTTCATTATCAATCACTACATATATCTGCCATTGTTCATTATCAATCACTACATATATCTGCCATTGTTCATAATCAAACACTACATATAAATGCCATTGTTCACAGTCTATCACTACATGTACTGTATCTGCCATTGTTCACAGTCAATCACTACATGTACTGTATCTGCCATAGTTCACAATCAATCACTACATGTACTGTATCTGTCATAGTTCACAATCAATCACTACATGTACTGTATCTGCCATAGTTCACAATCAATCACTACATGTACTGTATCTGCCATAGTTCACAATCAATCACTACTTGTACTGTATCTGCCATAGTTCACAATCAATCACTACATGTACTGTATCTGCCATAGTTCACAATCACTATATGTACTGTAACTGTCATAGTTCACAATCACTACATGTACTGTATCTGCCATTGTTCACAGTCAATCACTACATGTACTGTATCTGCCATAGTTCACAATCAATCACTACATGTACTGTATCTGCCATTGTTCACAATCAATCACTACATGTACTGTATCTGCCATTGTTCACAATCAATCACTACATGTACTGTATCTGCCATTGTTCACAATCAATCACTACATGTACTGTATCTGCCATTGTTCACAATCAATCACTACATGTACTGTATCTGCCATAGTTCACAATCAATCACTACTTGTACTGTATCTGCCATTGTTCACAGTCAATCACTACATGTACTGTATCTGCCATAGTTCACAATCAATCACTACATGTACTGTATCTGCCATTGTTCACAATCAATCACTACATGTACTGTATCTGTCATAGTTCACAATCAATCACTACATGTACTGTATCTGCTATAGTTTACAATCAATCACTTCATGTATCTGTCGTAGTTCACAATTAGTTACTACTATAGTTCTGCAACACTCAAGTGAGCAATTTAGGGCCATCATAACCCTCTGATGTTAAGAAAGCAAGTTTTTGTGCCAAGAAAAATTGAATAAGATACAACAGTTCTTTGAAAAGTAAGAGCTCATTCATGGAGTTTTAGTAACTTTTTCCACTAAGACAGCAAATCAGGTCTGGCATCAGACATTTCTAAAATGCTGCAACATTTGAATCATTTTTTTTATGAAAATCTAATAATCCTTTGAAATTAAGAGCCACTTTCAGTCAATTTATGGCCTTTGAACTGAGAGCATGACCTTGACCTTTACTCTGAGTGCATAACACTTGGTACAAAGATATTTGAAAATCCATTGTGAAGTTACAGCCCCAAAAAACTGTTTTCCATTCACTTTTTTACCCTTGAGCTATGAGCATAACAGTGCACAGAAATGCTTTGGGATATACATTAGTAAGCTTGAACAATGTCTGTCCCCATTTAGTGTCATGGCCATAATTCTGACATTTTTCAATACCTCAGTTGGATTTCACCAGTTAACTTGAATGTATATGTCCATTGAAGTGAAATGTCTCATTGTCAGAAACTGTTTTGGTTACAATATATACATGGCATTGACAATACACCTATATGAATGAGCCATGATACCTCGGAACTACTTAAATAAAATATAAAAATTACTTTTCAATAACAACACCAACTAGGGGGTAAATTAGCAAAGAGGATTGTGATTCTTTCATTTTCTTTGTCACTCCTCTTCCCCGATAACCATCTATTGTTCTCTCAAATAAAGGTAGGTCATAATCACAGCACATTAAACAATCCTTAATGTCAGGGCAAATACTTTTAGATGGAGATTCTTTTTCTTCTTACCTGCAGTGCATTTTACCAATATACTTATGTGTGCGTGCGTGTGTAGTGTAGTGTAGTGTAGTGTAATGTAATGTATGTATGTAGAAATGAAACAAAAAAATTAAAAAAAGTTTCCATACTAATGTTTTACAGAATCGTGTACACCCTGTTCAGAATAGAAGTGCAAAATCTACCTTTACAGTAGACACCATGGTACCAAGTGGGGACTCTTTCCCTCCACCACCTCTTCCTGCTCCAGTAGCTGTACATACAGTCACTGAAAACATTGACAAATGTGCTTCTGATGCTACGGCTGCCGTTGAGTTAGATAGGTTTGAGGCAGACTCCATGAGACTAGTCAGGAATCAAGACAAAGTGGAAGAAACAGGAAAGAAGAAGAAACACAAGAAGGACAAGAAGAAAAAAAAGAAGAAAGATAGGAGTAAAGAAAGAACAATGGGTGATAAAGAAAAGGGGGAAGAAGAGAGTGGTAAGCAGAATAATTTAAATGTTCCTCTTAGTGTGGCTGAAAGTGCAGAGAAGAAGAAAGAGAAAAATAATACAGATATATCTAACAGAAGAGAAGAGAAAGATACCTTTAACAGAACTGAGAAGTCACCTTTAGGAGATATTTCTCCAAATCTTGAACATGATATTACTGGTATCCAGACAGTTGCTGAAGCAATGTCAGTTAGTGATATGGATCATTATCAACAGATAAGGCAGACTGATGGAATGCCCAGTTTGGTGTCGGGGTCAATGATAAATTCACAATCTCCAGGCCCACTCTTGCTGAACACAACAGAAGATGTTCTAGTGTCAGGGGATGAAGGCATTATGGAGGAGGTAAGGGGATTTAGGCGTATTCTTGTGATACATGTCTATGTTTGGTTAATCTTTGTTGTAGTTTTAACCTTTAAGCAATATACTTTCTATTTTTTTCTGGTCTAATTACTCTTTTGTGTATGTTCTAAGTCCTTCAAAGTGGTATATTTACTGCATAAAAATGAGTTTTAATCATGCATTTTTCTTGGCGATAATACGATTTTTATTAGGGATGTTAATGGAGGTGTTACAAAGCCATTAACCAGCTAACCTACAACTCAGTGAGCTCAAGGTGAGCCTTTCTGATACCCCTTTGTCTGTCATGTACCACTCAGCATCAAGTTGCCTATTTATGTCCAATACTCCACCATACTTGGTCAAAATGTCTGTCTGCATAAAATCTAGGATGAGTTTGTAACTGGTTTATATACATACAACACGATACGATATGTATCGTGATACATAATATTTTGGTACTGATGACACTTTTTTGCTTATCACATAGGTACACTATTACACCATGACTTATATTAAACAATATAATAACAAAGTTTTTTTCTGAAACTTAGAACTTGTAAGACTATAAGTTTATAATCAGAATGTATAGTAAAACTTTAAAATGTTAGGTCTTAAAATTAAAAAGCAATATGATATTTCTGCAGATATTTTTCCTCATCTTTATTGTAAATTATGAATGTCCATCACACATAAAAATAAACAGTTTGGCACACTATCAAAGAAAAACAAGATAAAGTTTAATAACAATATAAAGTGTCAACGTAGTCAGCTTGTAAGTAGTTTAAAGGACAGATTTAAAAGGTAAGACCCAATAATATTAAAAATACACAATGATGACAATTATCTTATTGTTTTTAGGTTGTCCAAAGTCCACATAGATCAGTGCGCTACTCAAAAGATACCATCTATTCTGACACAGCCTCGGAGGACAATGATTCCGAGCCCCGAAGGATCTTTAGCAAGATGCGTAAATGGAAGAAGAAGAAGAAGGTGGCTAGACACGCCTATGCCAGGTCACATAGTGACAGTGATGCCTGATCCATACGGAGCTACTATACTATATGTATTTTTATTTAAGCAGAAGTACAGTTTTCACACAATTTCAGTCACTGGCTAAAGTACTAAACAAAGGAAATGCAAACAACTATGTATTTTAAATTATTTTAAGTATTACAAATTATAGTAACTTGAGTATTTATGTTGTACCTATTTATATTTCCATATTTATTTTTGTCTTCTTTTTTTTAAACATTCAGTGAGACAATATGTACAGGTTATATTACTTTAAAGGGTATACAGTGTATCTAAAGTGGTCCTTTAATTCTTGGGTTAAAAAAACTGTGTTTACATACATGTATTCTTTGATATAACCCAAATTAGATAATGTTTTCTTTATCATGTTTGTCACAACATTTACAAGAAAAGGATTAATGCACAGCATCAAAGGGCCTGCAATTAAGTTCTAAACAATAAAATGTGCTATCTTTCAAACGCTCTACAGTAACGGACATCCAGTTGGTGTTTTGAAAAGAAATCAGTCCTTTATATATGTTGTACAAAGTTGAAGTGAAACAGTAACTACTGACAACCAGTCGGAACTTCTCGGCAATTTCTATGATATAAACCTGTCTGGATACCAAAGTGTAGTTATAAATAACCGGATACTACAACAACAGCCTGTTTACAAATTTTATAAAGGGCACCCTGCTTCAGCACGGATGCCAACAAAAGATGTATGTGTCTAAAGAGGTGTGTGTATAAAAAGGTATGTGTCTAAAGAGGTGTGTGTCTTAAGAGGTGTGTGTATAAAGAGGTATGTATCTAAAGAGGTATGTGTCAAAAAAGGTGTGTGTCTAAAGAGGTGTGTGTATAAAGAGGTATGTATCTAAAGGGGTGTGTGTCTAAAGAGGTGTGTGTATAAAGAGGTATGTGTCTAAAGAGGTGTGTGTATAAAGAGGTATGTATCTAAAGAGGTGTGTGTATAAAATTAGCAGTGTGGAATATAATCTGCAGTTTTCTAGGGAGTGGTATATTATTGCTTATATTAATTTTGTATCAAAAGAATGGTGTAACGGTAATAATGCTTAGTTATGAATCGAAACTTGGTTATATTTTACTTTTTTATTACCATAATATGCATGGTACTGCTTATATTGACTGTTTTTGTGTGATTTTTGTTTACATTAATGTCTGCTGTCTCAGTACACTGATCAACAGAAATAATGAGATTCATCTCCATGTTGAACTTACACATTGCAGAAGAGAAAACAATCTAAAGTTGCCATATGTTTTGTAATATGAATGATACTGTTAAAATGTAACATTTTTTTACTTTAATTACACTGGCTTCTGGTGTTTTATCATGTAACTTTTTTACCTGCTATAACTTATAATTATACTAATGAAAATTATTTTAAACTAATAAAGCCTCCAACTAGAATTGATGAAGAGGTTTTTGTGTTCCGATGCAGAGGTTCTACCACTGCGCTATTTTGCTTTGTGATTTTAATATTGCAATCAACTACCAATATGGCATGCTTCCCAACATGCCTTGTCTATTCTTAGTATAATGGAATCACTGATTATGTAAACTTGTCAAATTGTGCTTTTACCTTTGATTTAAATGCAATGTTTGCAGCAAAACATACCCCTGTTTAATTTTCTCACTGTTATTGATGTATATTTATTATTTATCTGTGATATATTTTTCCTATTCTGTGATATTTAACTTCATAAGTATCAATATGTACATGTTTAATGGATATGCAGTATAATTTTGTACATCTATTGGGTATGTATACAAATATGCCTTATTTTCTGATACCTTTTAGAAACATGTATTGTAGTGTAAATGTCTTATATGTATTTTTTCATTCCTTCCTAAGATTGAGAATAATTTCATTTAATCTACCAAAATATATTTTAGATGATGCCTCTGCTGTTATTGAGGGATATACATATATACGAAACTTGCAAAGAATGATTTTCTTAACAAAATTTCCATATACAGATCAAGAGTATGGTGACAGTTTACATGTATATCCCACTGATAATTGTTTTCACGGCATTAAGCAGTGAATACAATGTAGCTGCTTTATACAGGCAGAACTAACAATTTATGACAATTGCAGGCTCCAGCGTGACAAAAGTAGTTCTATGATGTCCATAATTTTATTTGAATTGAAATGCACTCACAGTTAAAATCTTCTAGCAGAACAAAATTACCACAGTAAATACAATGTTTAATTTAAAATATTCTGTCTGTTTAAACTTTTTTCCACCTTCAATTCATGATGAATATTGCAAAATCTTTCATTAAGTGTTAAATGTGATGTAGCATTCACAGCTATTTAATCAATATATTTAAACCAGGTGCCTGACATGTGTGGGTCATCTCCTACAAACATAGATCTGTCAAAAGCATAATCATTTACAATAACCATGCAGTTTTGTTGATAGAAATTTTATTGGTATGTAATTGACATAAAACAGTAGAAGCAGTGATCTTTTCTTTTCATAACCTTGATGTATTGTTTACTGAACCAACGTTTTGATCATCCGAACAACTACATTCAGGAATTCATTATCTGCATTATCTACTATTCATAAAATAATCATGACTTTTGTCACATGCAAAAGTATCACGTTCTATGAGAGAGCAGCTCAAGCAAACACAAACTTTGGGGACTTGTAATTTGGTCAGTGTGATCAACAGCTATGCCCCAGAAAAAAAATGTTCCCTCGAACCTGATCTATTAGAGAAAGCAATATGCTGGCACAGGCTCACTCAAATCAGACAAATGAAGAAGTCTGGTGTATATAGGTAGCTGCCAAAAACTGTGTTTACAAATAGGCTTGTTCTCATACCTCATTCTGGTTACATTTCACTGTCGACAGTAACCACCACTGTCTCGAAATGTATGTGACAATAGTCGAGATTATGATTGTGTCAAGCGGTATTGGTGTCAATGTTAAATGTTTCAACAACTTGGATGTCATCAAAATAAAAACCATTTTGGTTGAATGAAATATTCCTCAGATTTAGTAGTTGAAAAAACAACTATTATGGTATGAACATGACAACTGAATAAAATCATAATTCCTTTAATTAAACCTCAGCCTTAGCCTATGTCCAGTTATTCTAATCAGAGGCAATGTGCTCAAGGTGCGCTTTTTATCTGCATGAAATCTTGGATGAATTAATTATTGGGTCAACTGGGATCAAAAAATAGGTCACAAGGTCAAATTGTAGGAAAAACTTGTGAACACACTAGAGACCACATTTATAGCCCAATCGTCACCAAACTTGGTCAGAATGTTTGTCTGCATGAAATCTTGGATTAGTTCGTTATTAAGTCAAATGGGGTCAATAAGTAGGTCACTAGGTCAAACCATAGAGAAAGTTTGTGAACACACAAGAGGCCACATTTATGGTCCATTTTTTTGTCAAACTTTGGTAGAATGTTTGTCTGCACGAAATCTTGGATGACTTCATTATTGGGCCACGTGGGGTCAAAAGGTAGGTCACTAGGACAAATCTAAGAAAAGGCTTGTGAACACACAAGAGGTCCTATTTATAGTTAAATCTTCACCAAACTTAGTCAGAATGTGTTTCTGCATTGAAGTCTTGGATAAGCTTGTTATTGGGTCACGTGGGGTCAAAAAGTAGATCACTAGGTCAAATCTAAGAAAAAGCATATGAACACACTAGAGGCCCCATTTTTGATCCAATCTTCACCAAACTTCATCAGAATGTTGGCATGCATGAAATCTTGAATGAGTACGTTACTAGGTCACATGGGGTCTAAAAGTATGTAACTAGATCATATCTTAGAAAATGCTTGTGAACACACTAGATGCCACATTTATATGGCATTCTTTGTCAAACTTGGTCAGAATGTTTGTCTGCATGAAATCTTAGATGAGTTCGTTATTGGATCAAATGGGGTAAAAAAGAGGTCACTAGGTCAAATTTTAGAAAAAGCTTGTGAACACACTAGAGGCCACATTTATGGTCCAATCTTTGTCAAACTGTGTCGAATGTTTGTCTGCATGAAATCTTGGATGAGTTCGTTATTGGATCACATGGGGTAAAAAAGTAGATCACTAGGTCAAATCTTAGAAAAAGCTTGAACACACTAGATGCCTCATATATGACCCAATCTTAACCAAACTTGGTCAGAATGTTTGTCTGCATGAAATCTTGGATGAGTTTGTTTTTGGGTCACGTCGGGTCAAAAAGTAGGTCCCTAGGTCAAATCTAAGAAAAAGCATGTGAACACACTAAAGACCACATTAATGGTAGAATCTTCACATAACTTCATCAGAATGTTTACATTCATGAAATATTGAATGAGTTAGTAACTGGGTCACGTGGGATCAAAAAATAGGTCACTGTCAAATCTTAGAAAAAGCTTGTGAGCACACTAGAGGCTACATTTATATGTCAATCTTCACCAAATTTGATCAGAATGTTTGTCTGCATGAAATCTTAGATGAGTTCATAGGTCACGTGGGATCAAAAGGTAGGTCACAATGTCAAATCTTAGAAAAACCTTGTGAACACAGTTGAGGCCACATTTACAGGCCTTTCTTCACCAAACTTGATCAGAATGTTTTCATGAAGTCTTGGATAAGATCACTAGGTCAAATCTAAGAAAAAGCATATGAACACACTAGAGGCCCCATTTTTGGTCCAATCTTCACCAAACTTGATCAGAATGTTTGCCTGCATAAAATCTTGGATGAGTTTGTAAGAAGGTCATGTTGGATTAACCACTAGGTCACATTTTAAAAAAAAAAACGTTGTGAAAACACTTAGAGGCCAGATTGATGGCCCAATCAAATTTGATGCTCAGTCACTTGACTGATCTTCATGTCTTCAAAGAAAGGATTGTTCATATTGTGTTGATATTATGTGTTATTTATAATTTATACATATCTACATTTCACTTTTGCTTACATTTTGTTGATTCATATTAGTATGTTAAGAGTTAAAATCCCATTTAAAAGAATTAATGTTTTAATGAGATTATCTCAATATTTATCTTCTAATCTGTACAAGAGTTGAGGGTAGAGTTAAAAGTGTTGGATTAGAAAAGTTGTAGGGTATATATCTCAATGGCAGGGGGAGTAAGAAAAATATGGAAAAAACACCATGACATGGCAACATATACCAAAATTTGAAAAGGCACAGGAAAAGGTGCAAGCCAAATGTAAAAGTAAGCACAAATCTGAGATTAGTAATTAAACAAAAAGAGCAAACCCAACAGTTACCGCCTTGGAACAGTCAGTGGGCAAAAAGGACCGACTGTGGTGCTTAAGCGGGTTTTACAGAGTTTACAGAGACATAGAAGATTGAAACTGAGTGAAGACCTACGTATACATGTGTACATAGGTCTTTCATCTGCAGTTTTTTGTTCTCATATCCATATTATGGCATATTGTCAACATTATAAAGCTGTCATAATATTCTATTTAAGTTTTACAAAACGCTAAAAACACAATATTAAAAGAATATCAGTAAAGGTGGTGGAATGTAATTTTTTAGATATCGGGCTTTCCTGATGCTGCACAAAAGTCTGTCGGCCAGCAACGACTAGATTAACTAGTATGAACAGATTTGTCCAGACTATATATGGTACCACTAACACCAAATTATACCAATCACATTTTAATCACATGTTAATGTAAAGTATAATGATTTTCATTTATAATTTGCAACTGTACATATTTTCTCTATTTTCTTTTTTACACTTTCCTTTTGTTCGAAAATAAATGAGATCACCTATACTTGTCTCATTATTTGCCCTTCTCCGATAGATTACATGCACGGGGAGATTTTTGAACAAACATGACCAGAGACGAATAAATGGTTGTAGCATCCTGTTCATGTGAAGATGAAATTGAAGAACAAAAGTCCAATGTCCATCAAAGGAAATACACGCAACAATCCTTATAGAATGAATTAAATGACAACATAGATTACATGCACGAGGAGTTGCAACATATACCAAACTTCGAAAAGGCACAGAACAAAGGTATTTCACATGCAAGCCAAGCGAAAAGTTAGAACTAATTTGTGATGAGTCATTTAACGAAAAGAGCAAACCCGACAGTTACCGCCTTGGAACGATCAATCGGCAATATGGACCGACCGAGGTGCTTAAACCGGTTTTACAGAGCTCTAACCTCGCACTTCCTGACGATTTTCTCAAATGCAAGCAATGAAAAGAAAAACGATCTATTTTAATACAAAATGTCCAAGCGCTGATATTTTCTATAAGTTATGACGAAAGTAGTGACGTCATTGAAAAATAATGTCCACATAGTGTTTAGAAAAGAATATGGTATTATTTCGATTTGAAAAACTACACAAAAATCGTTGACTATAAATAAAATTAACTTTCTTGATCATAAACAAACATAACCAGAGACGAATTTGTCTAGAAATGTTTGTCTATAGATGAAGTCTCCTCCGATTTTAATATTTTTATTATAAACAATTTGTTCGCGCTTTGCCTCTTTACTATTACTTAGTGCTATGGAATTTAAAACGGTGTAAAAGGAGTTGTAAACATCTTTCCGAAAGGGGTTACTTATTAAATGTATTTTTTGTTATGTACTCTGCACCGAAAAAAAGAATGTTTTTCAAGTGAATGTTTTGGCAACCTATTTGCATACATTTGCTATTATCAAATATCATTTTCCTAATCCAAGAGATTTTTAGCGCCTTTATAAAAGTTTCCACACTGATCATTCTCAGCCCTCCCTCCGCAATATCTTAATAAATCACGTCTCTTTTAATTTTATCTGGTTTTCCATCCCATAGAAAGTCAAAGAATATTTTTTTAATTTGTTTAATTATTTCATTTGGAGGGTAAAGATAGGATTGAGTGATTGATTTATGTGAAAGTGCTAAAATTTTAATAACTTTTATCTTACCTAATTGAGTGAGTATTCTCTTAGACCATGTATTAAGTAACTGTCTAATTTCCTCTATTTTTATAATAGTTCAAGGTTGTTATCTTACTAAGGTCTGTTGAAAAGTTTATACCAAGTAGAACAAATTCTTTGTCCCATGTCAAATTTGAATCCGGTAGTGGTTTGTTTTATCCATATTCATATAAAGGCCGGAGAAGGTTGCATAGAATTTTAAAACGTTAAATGCAAACAAGAGAGATACTTCTGTGCCATCAAGAATGAGGGATGTGTCATCAGCATACTGTGAAATTTTAAATTCATAGTTATTTATTTATTTTCCTGTTATATCCTTAGTTTGTCGAATCAAAATAGCTAACACCTCTGCACAGAGGATGAAAATATATGGGGGATGTAGGGTCACCTTGGCGGCACCCTCCTTCCAAATAGAACCACTCCGAACAATGCCCATTGATGAGACAGCAAGCTTCACTATTTTTATAAAAGGTGTTTATCCATTTCCTAAAAATTGGACCAAAGTTAAAGAAATCTAGGGTTTTGTTGATAAAAGACCAAGATATAGAGTCGAAGGCCTTTTCAAAATCGATCAAAAGTAAAAGTTCACGTTTTTTTAACTTTTCATCATAGAACATAATATCATAGATCATTCTTGTATTTTCCCCAATATATCTATTTGATATAAAACCAGTTTGATCTTCATTTATAATAAGATGCATTTTTAAACTATTAGCTATAGTAAAAGATACTATTTTATAAGAAACGTTTAAAAGGGATATAGGTCTCCAGTTTTTAAGAGCATTTTATCTTTATTGCCTTTAGGGATGCTTGTTATTACACCTTGTTTTGGGGAAATTGACAGTTCACCTTTCAGTAAGCCATAGTTTAAAGATCTAACAAGAAAAGAGCCAATATCCACCCAATTTTTTTTATAAAATTCTACATTAAAACCAGAAAAGCCAGGACTTTTATTATTTTTCATATTTTTAATGTGTTAACTGAAGCACAATATGTTATTACATGTTTATTAAAAAAATAACATGTATTTGGAACTTTGTGTAACTGTTATTGTGATATATTGATTACAGTTTGTTTTGATATGATGTCTGGTAAATATGCAATACATGTACATGCAATTTGTAATTTGTTACACTAAATTGTGTAAATTTAAAATTTCATATGTTTTGATTTTACATCTGTTTAACTTGTGACACGTATATGGTGTTTTGTATCATTGTTGTAATAACTTACTTAATTCAGTTATTGTTAATTCATTATTCTAAAAAGGATTTGTTGCATAAATCTTTTTTCCTTTAGGGGTGGAGGTGTTATGTATAATAGTACACCAGCGTTTAAGGTTACGCTAGTCAGGTTAAGGGTTGTTTACCGTTGTGGTTTTGATGACGTATCATTCGCGTAACTGCTAGAAGAAAAGGATCGTGCTAGAAAGTTCAATTGTTTATTTTTAACTGGTTTTCGAGAATGTTCTGGGTACGTGAATGTTCTGGAAATTCTTTGGGTATATATAAGGGCGTGTTTGCCGATATAAAGGAAGTTTGGGAACTTTGGAAATTTGGATAAAAAGTTTGCTTTAGAGATTGGACATATAGTTTGGAAAATACTTGCAGCTTCTATCTTAAATCTTTCTGTGTTGGAACTTACGTGGGCTTAATATATTCTACAGTGATAAAGTGATAAATATAAAAGTGTTGAAGTTGGATTATATAATTAACATTCGTGTATTGTTCTACCTTTGGATTATTCCAACTGTGCTTACCTACGAGAACATTCTACCGAAAATTCTTCAGGATTATTCGACGTTGCATTATTTGTTGCATTGTTAAAGGGACACCTCCTAAAGGGACAAACTGTAAGCTAATATTTATTTTGCCTTCTGAAAGATTGTTTCATTTACTTGTTATTGTTTTATTACACCATATGTTTAATTGTTTTTTAAATAAAACATTATTATACTAGTTTGTTGCTGTTCTTGTTCTTTCTGTTACACCATTTCGTCGTTTAGTAAACGTTCCACTTTATAAATAAACTTATATAGCGCGACGGGTCGTAAGAACTATCCAGGCATTCTTTTTCACTAAGAGATCTTTTTAAGCTGAATTGTTCTTGGTCTGATAAAACTCTTCTTTTGTCTTATTTTTTATTTCATCAAGGTTTATGTCACTTGTTTCTTTAGCGCTATATAGGTTTTTGTAGAAGGATTTAACTTCTTCAATTATTTCCTCTTGATTATCATTTCCTGCACCATCCTTTTTTAACAAGTTTGGACATTGATTTTAAAACAAAGTTATCAAAGTTACAAAAAAGTAACTACTTTTTTTTGCCATTTTCTATCCATTTTGCACGTGATCTAATTTTCACTCCTTCCATTTTTTTTTCTCGTAATTTTTCCAATTCTGCACGTTTTTCATTTAAGAGTGTATTATTAGTGACGAGCTGCTTTTCCAGAAAGCTTATATCTTTAATTAATTGCTTCTCTTTTTTGTCATCATCTTTCTTTAATCTTGAGGTGTATTCTATTGTTTCCCCTCTTATTTTGAAAAGCAAGGTTTCAAAAAACAGCTTATCATCTATAGTAAACTTAATGTCTTGATTTGTGATTTCACTTATATTTCTGCCTTGAAGTAAGTTTTCTTGACAGTATTGTGTTTTAATCGCATTAATTTTTTGTTTAATTTTTGATACATATGTAATGTCTTTTAACAGAGAATTATTCATTTTCCAGTAGGAACATCACTTTTTGAAGGTTCCAAATTCTAAATGTAGTTTGAGCAATGAGTGATCTGTTCTGGTAGTATTTGACAATTTTTTACTTCTTTCATAAGAGTGTTAAATATTAAGAAATCAATGTTTCTCTTGCTTTTGGGTTGTTTACATGTAGGTTATCAAAGTAATCTATATCTGCATTGAGAATTAAGTAAAAATCACCAGCAATAATTCATTGAATATCTAATTTTTCAACTAGTCTTGTAACATTATTATAAAACTCTGGTTTATCTTTATTAGGTCCGTAAATATTGACCAATGCCAATTCTTTCTGATATATTTGACATTTAAGTATTAACATATTGCCTTCGTCGTCACAGTTTTGTGATGTTAATTGAAAATCTAATTGTTTGTCAATAAAAGTTGCAACTCCTCTTGAACAGCTACTACCATTATTAAAATAAACATTAAAACCAAACTCTCTATATATTTGCCTTGTGTCTTCAGTGTGTGTGTGTGTGTGTGTGTGTGTGTGTGTGTGTGTGTGTGTGTGTGTGTGTGTGTGTGTGTGTGTGCGTGCGTGCGTGCGTGCGTGTGTGTGTGTGTGAGTTGTGGCGTGACGTGGCGTGGCGTATGTGTGTCTGTGTGTTGTATGTGTGTCTCTGTGTGTGTGTGTGTGTGTGTGTGTGTGTGTGTGTGTGTGTGTGTGTGTGTGTGTGTGTGTGTGTGTGTGTGTGTGTGTGTGTGTGTGTGTGTATGAAATGTATATATTTATTGATCTGTTCATTTGTCGTTGTCAAAATAATTAGTAATCGATAACAAAAATTGTGGGAAAAGTTGACACGGTGCAAAAGATAGTTAGTGTCAAAGATAATGAGTCAGTTGTAATTTTGCAACAGTGGATAAGATAAGCCGTGTATTTTTCCGTTGGAAGTAAAGTAACGTTGGAAGTTTCATTATTAGTCAATATTCTTATCTTAAAAAGAACAACATGTGAACAAAATCAGGACCAGGTAAGAAAAATTGACAATAAAACATAGAAATGTCAGTGACTCACTTGAAACTGAAGAAAACCAACCCCACATTAGGTAATTCAACAAGGTTTGTCTTAAAACACTGGTCCAACATGTAGTGAAACTAGAATCAGATATTATAAAGCAGCAATTAAGCATTTAATCGCTTAAATGTGCTGTTCTCCTTGACCCAAATGACCAGTGTCTAGAAGGGTAATGACATTTTCTGCCTTGTATCAGCACTGTTCTTCCCTATTTGTCCAGAAGAACCTGTTTCTTCCTACCTTTTGCATAAATTAAAAACATAACAAATTACATTAGCCACTGACAAGTTTTTAAAAGCTAAAGATAATGAAGTATAGGCCCCCCAAGTACAAATAAATCAAGTTAGCAATGAAGCCAAAACTACCACTACGGTACCTCATTCGCAAATGACCCTACTAATACTGCTAGAAATAAAACATACTTAACCTTAAAATATGAGTTCAGTCGCTTAAGTATGTGGGTTAGAACTTAACTTAAAAACAATTTCTGCTCTTCACATCTAAATCATCCTAATCCACATTAATGCCAGGAAATGGTTGACCGTCGTAGATTACAACTGCATACCCTCCAAAGTCGCAGCTACGCACACAACATATAAAGCATTGCATAATGTTTGTTGTATAGCATACTTGCTCTATATTGTATGTGTTAAAATAAATAAGATATTTAATTTACTTGAAACAATCTATTTACAATTGATGCTTTAAGATTTCATAGAGATATAGAATGTTCATATAAACCATACTGATTATATCAAGGGTAAGGAATAAAATGCTTTTATAAATGTGATACTTAGCTTGAATTATTTAAAAATATTACCGGATGAAATTATATGAAATAAGCAATTGGATTAAGTGTACTGGGCAATTGTTTTTACATTGCATCTATTGACACTATAAACAGTTTGGTGGAACTGGAAGACTGGACACACTGAACAAAATCCTTTACACATCCAATATCTTGCCTTTTGACGTTGACCTGGTTATCTGCCGCTCTTTTAAAATTGAGCTCAACTCGACCAGTTTGCTGCAGATGCCTTCTGAAAATCACTCATACAGTACGACAGTAGGCTCCCAAGCCAAACCTCTTCAATATACGTTTTGCACATACAACATTTGCGTTCATTTGTCGATTACGTCTACTTTTGGTTCTTTTGTACCACGTCCTTATATTCGTTATCAAAGTTCGACAGAACTTGTCACTATATTTTTCAGGAGTACGTGTCTGCAGTGTCCGTCGTTTTCTTTTTGGTAAAAGCTGAAAGCTATCTTCAATCTGTTATATCTTTTCTTGTACTTTCCTGCTAATCTCTCCCGATTTTAGCGTTTTAATTTAAGTTTCTGGTTAGAACGGCAACAAGCAGATCTTTGGTTATTTGGCCTTCTTTTGTGTGACCTTGTCCTTTATTCAGTTCTCTTGTATTGTTGGAAAGAGATTTGGATTGGTTCTTTGATTATTTCAGGTGTTGACGGCGGAGTATTAGCTAAACATTTCTGAACCATCCATCTTTTTATATCTAAATTTAAGACCAGCTTTACAATACCAATACGGATTATGAGGATACAGTATTAGCACGTTAGTAAACAAACATGCCTGATTCAAACTGAGTGCATTTTTTTCTTTTCGTAAGTAAAAAAAAATGTTTACGAATGCCATTTTATATATATATATATATATGAACGCAGTTAAAAAAAATTTAACTATACGCATCAAGTGACATACTTACCCGCCTGTCTGTCTTCATTGCTTTAGAAATCCACGCTCTTATTGTTTTTCACATTTTTCGCGCTTAAGTTGTTTTGCGGACAACGTCATTCCTTTCTGTACTAAGTGACGTAATTTTTATTATTTCCCAAATTATGGCATCGTAACGGAGTTGGCAATGCAACAATGGGGCTTGCTCTCAATCCTTAAATATTTGTAAAAATAAGGGTTATGACAGCTTTTATATGTTTTGTTATTTTTGTTAACATGTTAACACGGCAAATATATACAAAATTAAAAGAAAAAGACAAAATATCGAAGAAAAAAAACATACGTAATAATTAGTATAACCTTTCCATAGGGATACCGTCATATTGGTTGTTTTCTCCAGACTTAAAGGAGGAAAAAAGCAAAATAAGTAGAAATACTGTTGTAATCTTATTATCCCGTGTAAAAATACATTATTTACCATTAAAATTCGATAAAACATTCCTATATCTTTGTTAGTCTACATATAATTCTGCCGGGACAAGGGTATTCACGTCTTTTTTTCTGGAATTCCTTTGTCTTGCGTCTTTTCTAATTTGGGACCATGTGGCAATGCTCATAGGGCTTTTTCATATTTCCCTATTTCCAGAAAAGGAAGGAATGCCCGTGCCCAAGCAGTTAGTCGAAGACTGGGAACTGCCCAGTCCAGTGCCATGTTGGTTCGGGTACCAGTCGACAAAGACGAACCCAGACATTAACAGCTGGGTGGGGTAGGGGCCGTTGGCCGAAGACCGACCTAGTCCTACATTCTAGGCGGTCCCTTGAAAAACCTTTCTGGATTGTTGGAGATGCTTTCTGAAGTTTGTTTGGACAAACGGTGAAACTTTAACGGGTTTTAAATAGACTTTGAAACTTAAGAAGCTAAGACAAATAGATCTACCTTGAACAATCTAACTCACTGATTTTGGGGTGAACCTTTATTTTTCCCAAACGAGTATTCCTAAACAGGGAAACATATACTTTTATTAGAGTTGGACCATTAAGTGAAGCTTGATTAATTTTCTTAGTTTGCTCTGTTTTCCCATATATCGTTCAAGCAAAACAACTATAACAACAACATAATACTACTAAACCTGGTTTGTATAATTTCGCAAACCAAACATTACAATAAGTTAATACAATTTAACTTGCGACTTTTACCCCAAAACCGTTTACTACAGATTAGGCCGAGCAAAATATAATCTAGAATTTCCAAACGAGCGATGCGCACCCTCACACTCCACTACCACAAACGAAATCACTTTATGCACATTTGGTCAAATGTTACAAATACACCGCCAAATTAGCACCATTTTCAGAATAATCTGAGCTTTGGTCAAACTTAATACATGTATAACTGAACATTACCAAATTACCGTTCAATTCCTGTAAATCGTGCATTTGCGTTTGACTTGACACATATTATTGAATTTAGTTTCCACTCAAAGTATTTAATAAACATTGGGCCAAACAAAATGGAATACGTATACATTGTCAAATTAGCGTCATGTTAAAAACACATAGTAGTATTAACAAATATTGACAAATAACTGACGTGCTCCAGTATTTTGATATTTCTTGGCACTATGTTCCATACTAAATACAACAATAAGAGATTTGAAAATAGTGTCACTTTCCCTTTTAACAGATGTTTCTTTAAGTTTTTACCAGCAACACTTTTAAACAACTACAAATAATCCCGTTTTTTTCTTTAATGGCGTTATATGCAGATTCCATTATAATATATATAAAAACATTAAGAATATAGTCCCTTTTATTCTCTTTTCTTAAAGGGAACCGCAACGCTGACATATTTGGCGTTTAAATAGACACCAAATAATATTCCAAACAGTGTGGGTCGATTCGAGATATAAAAAAGAGCCAAAGATAAGTTAAAATTCATGCAGAAAACGACGAGCTTATAGGGAGCACCATATTGAGGTGTAACGTGATCACTTTTCGTCCCTAATGTTGCTAGACTTAGAACCTTTCGACTCAGGCTTTATGGTCACTCGCAATCATATGTACCGTTAGAAAGCTTAGGCTTGATGCACAACACTTTAACCACGCTTCAACTTAGCCAATCAGCGGCTAGTATTACCCGTCTATACCAGGAAATCGTATATTATTGATTCCATAAGACATGTACATTCAGTAGACAACGTGTACTTTATATGTTATTTATGTTGTGTGGATAAATACTGGGAACGTGCTGGAAGTTTGTAGACTATTTCGAAAGATACAAATGCATAAACTAGTAAGGCTAAGTATTTAACTGTTCCATATTTAGTTTCATATTTTATTTAAAAAATAAAAGAATTAAAGCGTATGTGAAGTGTATTAATTTATATTTTAATGAAGCCCCGTTGTTACAAGGTTGATACTGTTATTACTTATTGGCATACGAATTTTTATTGACCATAATTTAATAAGGTTTTCACACTCATGACAATTTGGAGTATGTAGCTATTTCATAATTGCACAACAATGCAACAAAAGTGTGATTTTTAGTTGATGTTTGCTTCCCGTAATTATTTTGATGGTAGCACAAGTGCTATTTTTTGTTGATAATTAGTCCTGTATATTGATCATTTATAAGTTCATCAACAATGTTATTTAACTGAACATCCACGAAACAAGCTCTATCACATTTAAATGTGTTATTTATTTAAAACTATGTAAGTGTGCACCTCCTTGTGAATGTTTTAAAATGGTCGTCAAACAGATTTTTCATTTTATTTTATTTACTACGATATCGTTCTGTAGACGCGATATTAACTTGTGTTTTCTCTGGTTATTTATACTTTAATCGTAGTATTATATCTCCGTTGCAACATACAATATGTCTCATGATTTGTGCATTATTTCAAATGTCTTTAAATTAGATTTGTAATTAAAGTTTTAAAAAGTAAAAAAAAAATGAACAATTTAATTGTCATTCATGAATGACGTATACACAAAGGGTGAAGAGTGAACATCTTTTGCCAAAGAGGGGCGAACCGTGAATCTCGTCTACTTTTATAAGGGCGACCTGTAAAAAATCAAGGGAACGCATAGTGGGAAAAGGGCGAAATGTTACTAATTAATGTTCAAGGAGGTGAAATTTCCTTTCCAGAAGGAAGAATAAAATGTTCCTAGTCCCTCTTCGCCTTATCGAGATAGTCTCTCCTTTTCAATTCATATTTGTCAGTAATAGCCAGCATGGAGCGCTGATAATTCGCTCGATTAGCTCATATTTCCTTCCAGACACATTAAATCTACGATTGCTAAGGTTTTTTTCCAATCTGTTAGCTTGAAATGGTCCAATTCTTTGTTGTTTACTCGCGCTTCGTTAACCTTTTCCGCCATCTTTTTACCTAGTCCCCAGAGGATCAGCGGCAAGGGTTTCCAGTCATTTCCCCCACACTGACATTTCCTCCTGGATGTTTCCTCCCCTATATATATATTATATAGTAATGTGAAGATATACTATATAATGATGATGTTGTTCTTTATGAAATATTTAGTATCATTGATACTAATGATACTTTACATAAACATGTTAAAATCATTCTTTTACTTAAAATATAAAAAGAAAGTTGGGGTTAGGTAGTTCAAAACAATATGTATCTATTGGATATCAGGTATTAGGTTTTAAATTAATTTTTTACAGTTTACTTAAAGTTTTTGTTGTAACTGTTTATGGTGGATATATATATAACTAGAGATGATTATGTATGCATTGATGATATAAAATATTAAACAATTAGTCATTAAGCATAAATTGTGTGAAAACTATTTTTTAAAGTTTGTGTTAATTTAACTTATTGTGTATTTAAATAGAAATTAATTTATGTGATGTGCAGCAATTTGATGCAGAACAATGATTAGTTGAATGGAATTAATTAATTTCTTTAGTAAAAGTAAAAGGCTTAATGGAAAGATCTTTATATTAATAGTTAACCATTGCTCATTATTTTCTATTTTTATTCTTAATTAATTTATGGTAATCTTGATTCTTTTAATAATCAGATGATTGAAATGTGAATATTATTTCTATATTTCTATATCATTAATTAAACTATTGTAAATGCAACAAACCAATGGTACCTCAAAATTATGTATTTAAGTAAAAATATAAACCTTTCCAATCTTTCACAACTACTTTTTATATAGTATATATATATACTCAGCCAAAAAAGAAACCTTACACTTTTAATATTAAGATATTTTCAATATATCTTATTTAAATCAAAACATGTATGTGTCAGAACATTTTACTATCGATTCACTCTACACGTTAACCATATTGCACTCATGGTATCAGTGGTATTCAAGCGAGCGTAAAAATTCAGTTTTTGCACGTGAACCTCGTGCACGCGGTATGGTAACCGATAGTCATTGTTACAAAACACTGTACATGTCTTCAGTAAGCGCACAGATAAATTCACATCTCAAATTGACAGGTTTTACAATGCCGCGATTGTCAGAGGCCGAGAGAAATCGGGCTATTGGAATGATCCAGGGTGGAGTTTCCGTTGTTGACGTTAGTAGGACGTTTAATTGCAGCCGTACCACAATTCATGATCTTGTTAGGCGTTTTAGGCATACAGGTGATGTTCACGATCGTCCAAGGTCGGGTAGACCAAGAGCAACTAGCCAAAGGGACGATCGCGCCATTGTCCTATTGCACTTACGTAACAGGTTCACACCCGCGACGTTGACGGCACCGGCGTATAACGTCTGTGCTCAGACAATTCGCAATCGGTTGCGCACACAAAGGCGCCCAATTAGAGCGCGACGTCCATATACTGGTGGTATACTTACGTTACGCCATCGCCGCGCCCGCCTTGGATGGGCACGTGCGCACCGCAACTGGCGTCGACGTGACTGGAACACTGTCTTGTTTTCGGACGAGTCACGGTTTAATCTAAGCCATGCCGACGGCCGTGTACGCGTTTATCGTCGTAAAGGTGAACGGTTCGCTCCAGTCTGTGTAAGACAACATGACCGTTTTGGCGGCGGGGGTGTTATGGTTTGGGGCGGGATAATGGGGGGACAGAAAACCAGGCTTATTGTTCTGCGTGGCAACTTAAACGCCCAGAGATACATCAACAATGTCCTAAACGCAGAAGCTATTCCTTTCTTGAGGAGAAATGCTCCAGCTGTTTTTCAACATGACAATGCCCGTCCTCACACTGCAAGAATTACACGCGCTCACTTGGCAGCATCCAACGTCAACGTCATGCAATGGCCAGTAATGTCTCCAGATATAAATCCGATTGAGCATATCTGGGACGTGCTTGGCAGAAACGTTCGCAGTATACATGCTCCACAAAATATCCAGCAGTTGACAAATGCCTTGATCATTGAATGGGACAACCTTCCCAATAGGCTCGTACAACGTTACGTCAATTCGATGCGTCGACGGGTAGATACACTGATTAGAGCAAACGGTAGACATAACAGATATTGATTTCAAAAACAGAATACTCAAACATGATTCAAATGCAAATGAAATGGTCGGCATCCGTCATAAAATGTTTCAATGTCACCAATTAAAAACTGATAAATTTAATTTTGACCCCTATGAATGAAAAAACAGTATTTAAACAAATTTAAAACATAACCAATAAAAACAAAATGCTATCTGTGTTGGATATGCATGTCTTTAACATGTCCAACAATCATTTCCAGATTCGGATATCTGGTTACTGAAAAAAATGAAAAAACATACACTGTAAGGTTTCTTTTTTGGCTGAGTATATATAGGGGAGCCTCCCTTTGAAATCAAGGGAAGTAACAGAGTTATCGGAAAGGCCAATAGGCAACAAAGCTCGTTAGTTGGACAGGTAACAAAGAATGCTGTATACACATGGGATGCTGTACACAAGCCAGTTGGCCTACGGGTAAGGAAAGCTTGATGGCTACTCGGGAAGCTAAGTGTGTGACATTCTAGGGCCCAAGATAAGGGAATATTATGTCTACGTTGCTAACAAAAACGGCCCCTTTCTTAAGAAATACTGTTTAGAAATAATGTTATCACCGTGCTGGAATGAGGGGTGCAGAGACCCTTTGCCCCCCCCCCCCCCACCCTCCTTTGGTAATTCCTGGCCTAGTCGGGGTAATAACTTTTGTGACCTAGATGCAGCATTGGTTCTATCCATGCGTACCAGTATGTACAGGGTCTTTCTCAACCAATTATAAACTGATACCGGTTAATACATGTATAACCAAAACTGTGTCAGAGAGATGAAACAAAAAACAAAAAATAAACGTGAAAACCCGAATGTTTAATAGGTACAATCATGGTATGGAAAGCTACTTCCACTTGAGTTTTTTATGAAAAAGAATATTACTTCAGGAAAAACATTATTACAATCCATACATGATAAAACTAGTGAAGTGATGTGTGCCTAAATTTTCATTGAAAATTGCTTCATTATGTTGCATTATACAATACATATCATAGAGCTTACCACAAAAAGTGACACTTGAACCATGAAGATAATATGTAAATGTACAATCATTTCAGTTTTTGTGTTTGAAGAAGATTACATTTTATCACCTTCATAGCAATTTATGAATGTAATTAACAAATATCCCCGGCAGTGCAGTGACATAATTCAAAGCCGTCTAAAGGGCAACACAACACTGACGATCAGATGCGAGATGACATCTGGATTTCTCTGACATTGTGTTAGAAACTTGACCTGACGCCTTTTACAGTGACTGTTACTTAGACTGGTATAATGTTGAATACAATAACCTATTAAAATACAACAAAAAAAGCATCAAAAGGCGTCTGATTATCTCTGATATCTGCTTATAGACAATATATAATCTGACGAACAACAAAGCCGAGCATCCAATGAGTTCTTTGACTTAAAGTGAGCTGAAAAATTGATCAAACAATGGGCCTTCATGTGGACATAACATAGGCTGCACCATTTGTATTGCATATTGTATAAATGTATCAAACAATTAATTTAATAACACAACCAATCATTTAAGGAACTCATTTAAGAAGAATTGAACGAATAACAATCTGAAAACCCTCGTCCAGCACTTCTAACAGGTGAGAATAAAACCTGCTTATACCAAATGGTTGAAAGTTGTCAAAATAGGTAGTTACTGTCAAGAGTGGCGCCTCTTATGTAATGCATTTTTATGGTTACGATAGTGTAGCGGGG
The DNA here is from genome assembly GCA_007844125.1 of Sinonovacula constricta. Classification (NCBI taxonomy): domain Eukaryota; kingdom Metazoa; phylum Mollusca; class Bivalvia; order Cardiida; family Solecurtidae; genus Sinonovacula; species Sinonovacula constricta. Next base: position 36,269,576 of record CM017569.1, read on the forward strand.
AAAAAAAACAGGAAATCGATGCTGTTCTGGGAGACCTTTTTGAAAAAAAAAAAAAGAACTCAGTATTCCCCTTTTAACAGTGTAGCTTGCATATTATGCCTGTAAGATGAGGTGGTGCAAATCTGTAAATACATAACAACCACTCGCAAAACATCTGCTATTTCTACCAATAGACTTGCCCGGATACCGCGAGAGAGTTAAAATGATATGATTAACTACAACAGTCCATTACCAAATTTCTAACGCATTCAATGAAGAGCTCGGTATTCCATAAAGTGCGTCGCGCTGCAAGCGCGGATGCTAATTGTGGTTGGCTTAACTTTTGTTTTCTATAAAAAAAATACTATTTTATTATACCTGTCATTGCCAAAATAACATATTCCTTGCTTTTCATGCAACATTTTATTTTTAACAATTCAGACATTTTCATTTTTTTTCTTCATTTCTCTTGAAATGAATAAAGAAAGAATTGGCAATGGTTGAAACAAAAATGCAAACAAACCCATGGCTGCAGCCATAATCTAAAATATTTGTATGGGAAAATGTTATTTCCATCATCTATTACCTTTTCTTCGTTTTCCTTACAAATTCAACATATTATAAGTGCCAATGTGTAAATTTGTGATTCTATATAAACAGAAAGTAGACAAAAGGATTATCTCCACCTGAAATACTACAAAAAGTGTTTCTCAGAAGTCGCAGAAGCACACATTAATACTATTTTGACCACTGATAAGATCTCGGCAATAAAAATTGTTTTCCTTGTTTACTTGTACAAAGTTAAAGTTCCAATAACGCATATAACAAACAGATATGTACTTCCAAAAACTTATTATTAACCAAATTATTTTTATATTATCATGAAATACCAGTGAGTGGGTATTTCTGCACTTTTTTCAGCATTTTTATATGAAAGCATACTAAAATAAATTTTGAACTAATATCAAATTAGACAGAAATTACAAGAATTTATTACAATGCTCCTAAAGTGATATACTGGAAAAGTAAGATATAATCCAAAGTACATCAATTAAAGCACATTAAAATACATGTACATGTTTATGAAGCCTTTTAATAAAAATGCATCTATGGGTTGAGCAAACTATGAAGCCTTTAACGGTCCTTTCTAAAAGTTGGTCATCAAAAGAAAATTCTGCATTAGGCAGAAATAACAGTGGTACAAGGTTTTCTTTCAATTTTTCTTTGGCATAAAAAACCAACTGGCAGTCTTTACCATTAAGCTCTAAATTGATGAAAACAAAAACATTGGTACTTGAAAAATCTTACTTGTGAAGCCCAAGGATTCAATAGACACGGGTCATTTATATATGGACACTTGGTGACATGGACATGTTGTCCACAAACACATCATCATACGTGTTGTTGTATTGACATAAGCAGACATTATCAAATATGGCTTACATTTTACTAGCATGGTATATTATACTTTAACAATCAGAGCTGGTCCTTTGACCAATTCATTGTTCAACAATTACACTAAATACAGTGATCAATACATTTCTTCTTCATGCTGTATTTATCATAAAAATTTATTTATATATAATTATATCAACAAAAAAACTTGTAATGTATCACAATGTAAAAAATTAACAATTTTTCTAGACTGTTATAATTTTTTCAGAGAACCATTAAGATCTGCTTGCTGTGAGCTTGAATCTTTTTTGACTCCACTGTGTACATTAGTAGTATTGCTAACTGATGTAGAACTATCATGATGGTCTAATGTTTTAGCACTATCAAAACTATCTACAGTTTTTGCTGTGTCTTGTTTTTCCTCATCCATCTGGCTTGGAGGAGAAGCAACAGCATTGATAACATTATTTACTGTGTCTTTATTTCTATTATCACCATTTGCAATGTCTAAACTTTGTTTGACCCCCTCTTTCCTCTCGTTAACAGTATCAATAGCACTATTGTCACCAACACTTTGTACTTTAAAAAAATCTTGCAAGTCTCGAGGTTTAGTACTGTCCAATGAACTCTGAGGTTTCTTACTGTCCCCAGCACTGAGAGTGTGACTACTATCCCCTTCAAGTTCAGTCTTGTTCTTAGTGCGTTCTTGTTTCTCCTGAACCTCCATGACCTCCTCTCTATGTAACAGATCCATCATGGCTGACACCTGGCTCTTGTCCATCTTCAGGTTTTCCCGGCCCAGCAATTCTGTCACCTTAAGTTAGTTAAAATTTATTATCTCATGTTAAATTTGCAAATAAAGTGGACAAAAATTGTTAGTTTTGCTTGCTAACATAAAATTGATTTATCTCCATGGCAAATACTAATAAATAACTGTAGAATTTTACACATTGATGTATATATTTTTTACTTACAAAGTATGAATATTGTAAATATAAATCTCTAAAAGTCATTAACATAAATGACACTCTCTTTTGATATAAATATTTTTCAATCTAATGCAATTACAACTTTTGCTTTGTTATTTTCTTTGACCAATTACCTTAATATCAATTTTGCGACTAATGATACCTTTAGTTGTTCAATCTGTTCAATTTTTGACAGAAAAAAAAACAGGGAAAATAATCAATGTGGATATTGGACATAGTCATTGGAATTATAACAACGCTCAAATTATATTGTTGTAGGGGACTTGGAGATATACAAACAGATAGAACCACTGATTCAGTATAAAAATTAATCTCTAAAAGCACCTGCGGCAGCTAATGTCTGCAATTGCAGCATTAATTTTACAAGTGCACCTTTTTGATGTATTTTTTTAGAAAAAGTATTTAATAAAATGGAATAAAACACATAAAAACAGAAAGTTCCATTATTCCAAATTAGTCAGGCATACATCACTCTGTGATTAAAATACATTTATAAAAGGACTTTTGACAGCATAATTCCAATGTTAACTCACAAAAATCCACATTTCTGCTTAGTACAAAAATCAGACGATTGTCTAATGATTAATGGTACATACCTTGAGCACATCTGAGATGTCTATTAGCCCATCCTTGTCTGTGTCTAGCACCTCCAGTACTTTCTGCATGCGGACATCATCAGGCACCTTCTGTAGGCGCCGCAGACCCAACAACACCTCATTGAAGTTGATCAGCACACGCCTGTGCATACAAAACAATGATTCTATAACAAACTTAGAATATGATTAAATGGAATGAAGTATCCTTTCAATTATTTGGCCAATTTCACAGGTTTACCCTCTAGATACATTTGTCAATCCCATCAATGACACATTATCTTCCAATAGAATGTAGACGATTAAGACAACTTAAAACTTTGCTTGTAAATAAAAGCCTAGACTGCACATGGTAACATTTTCAGACTGGTCCTGTTGCAAACTTGTTTTGTTGACCTACCACACCAAATTAAGATATATTAAAAAAACATGGTAAAACTGTTTTGGTGTAAAGTATATTGAAAAGAAAACACAGGAAGGTAGCTGTAACAAATCCACTAACTTTTTCTCATTGATGGACTGCAGGAGTTGCTCTCTCTTGCCCTCCATGTCATACTTGAGTTCTACTTCTTGCTTCTCCAGCCTGGACTGTTCCACCACCTTCTTCTCATGGAGGGCATCAATCTTTTTCTCAAGATCATTTAGGTATTTGTCCAGTTTCTTGCGCAGGTTCATGGCTCCTCGTGTCTCTTTTACCCTGTCTGGCATGCTTTTGGCCACCATAAGAGCGTTAATGTCCTCCATTCCCTGTTCAGAAGATGCAGTACTAGTGTTTTTGTTTTGTGTTGCATATCCTGAATTTTTACACACAAGATGGCATTTATTTGAAAAAAAATTACAGCAGTGCCCTCACAGTGACAACATGTCATTAACACCCAGCATGATACCACACCCAGTAACATTATCCCGACATAATGTGTGACAGCATGTCAGTAACACCCAGCATGATACCACACCAAGTTACATTATCCTGACATACTGTGTCAACATGTCATTAACACCTAGCATGATACCAAACCCAGTAACATTATCCTAACATACTGTGTGACAGCATGTTGTTAACACCCAGCATGATACCACACCCAGTTACATTATCCTGACATACTGTGATAGTATGTCATTAACACCTAGCATGATACCACACCTAGTTACATTATCCTGACATACTGTGTCAACATGTCATTAACAGCCAGCATGATACCACACCCAGTAACATTATCCTGACATAATGTGTGACAGCATATCAGTAACACCCAGCATGATACCACACCTAGTTACATTATCCTGACATACTGTGACAACATGTCATTAACACCCAGCATATCACACCTAGTTACATTATCCTGACATACTGTGACAACATGTCATTAACACCCAGCATATCACACCTAGTTACATTATCCTGACATACTGTGACAACATGTCATTAACACCCAGCATGATACCACACCTAGTTACATTATCCTGACATTCTGTGTCAACATGTCATTAACACCCAGCATGATACCAAACCCAGTAACATTATCCTAACATACTGTGTGACAGCATGTTGTTAACACCCAGCATGATACCACACCTAGTTACATTATCCTGACATACTGTGATAGTATGTCATTAACACCTAGCATGATACCACACCTAGTTACATTATCCTGACATACTGTGTGACAGCATGTCGTTAACACCAAGCATGATACCACACCAAGTTACATTATCCTGACATACAATGTGACAGCATGTCATTAACACCCAGCATGATACCACACCTAGTTACATTATCCTGACATACTGTGACAACATGTCATTAACACCCAGCATGATACCACACCAAGTTACATTATCCTGACATACTGTGTGACAGCATGTTGTTAACACCCAGCATGATACCACACCTAGTAACATTATCTTGACATACTGAGTGACAGCATGTCATTAACACCCAGCATTATACCACACCAAGTTACATTATCCTGACATACTGAGTGACAGCATGTCATTAACACCCAGCATATCACACCTAGTTACATTATCCTGACATACTGTGACAACATGTCATTAAAACCCAGCATGATACCACACCCAGTTACATTATCCTGACATACTGTGACAACATGTCATTAACACCCAGCATGATACCACACCTAGTTACATTATCCTGACATACTGTGACAACATGTCATTAACACCCAGCATGATACCACACCCAGTTACATTATCCTGACATACTGTGACAACATGTCATTAACACCCAGCATGATACCACACCCAGTTACATTATCCTGACATACTGTGACAACATGTCATTAACACCCAGCATGATACCACACCTAGTTACATTATCCTGACATACTGAGTGACAACATGTCATTAACACCCAGCATGATACCACACCTAGTTACATTATCCTGACATACTGAGTGACAACATGTCATTAACACCCAGCATGATACCACACCTAGTTACATTATCCTGACATACTGTGTGACAGCATGTTGTTAACACCCAGCATGATACCACACCTAGTTACATTATCCTGACATACTGTGTAACAGCATGTTGTTAACACCCAGCATGATACCACACCTAGTTACATTATCCTGACATACTGTGATAGTATGTCATTAACACCCAGCATGATACCACACCTAGTAACATTATCCTGACATACTGTGACAACATGTCATTAACACCCAGCATGATACCACACCTAGTTACATTATCCTGACATACTGTGTGACAGCATGTCGTTAACACCCAGCATGATACCACACCTAGTTACATTATCCTGACATACTGTGTAACAGCATGTTGTTAACACCCAGCATGATACCACACCTAGTTACATTATCCTGACATACTGTGATAGTATGTCATTAACACCCAGCATGATACCACACCTATTTACATTATCCTGACATACTGTGACAGCATGTCCTTAACACCCAGCATGATACCACACCTAGTTACATTATCCTGACATACTGTGTGACAGCATGTCCTTAACACCCAGCATGATACCACACCTAGTTACATTATCCTGACATACTGTGACAACATGTCATTAACACCCAGCATGATACCACACCTAGTTATATTATCCTGACATACTGTGACAGCATGTCCTTAACACCCAGCATGATACCACACCTAGTTACATTATCCTGACATACTGTGTGACAGCATGTCATTAACACCCAGCATGATACCACACCTAGTAACATTATCCTGACATACTGTGACAACATGTCATTAACACCCAGCATATCACACCTAGTTACATTATCCTGACATACTGTGTAACAGCATGTCATTAACACCCAGCATAATACCACACCTAGTTACATTATCCTGACATACTGTGACAACATGTCATTAACACCCAGCATGATACCACACCCAGTTACATTATCCTGACATACTGTGACAACATGTCATTAACACCCAGCATATCACACCTAGTTACATTATCCTGACATACTGTGTAACAGCATGTCATTAACACCCAGCATAATACCACACCTAGTTACATTATCCTGACATACTGTGACAACATGTCATTAACACCCAGCATGATACCACACCTAGTTACATTATCCTGACATACTGTGTGACAGCATGTCCTTAACACCCAGCATGATACCACACCTAGTTACATTATCCTGACATACTGTGTGACAGCATGTCATTAACACCCAGCATGATACCACACCTAGTTACATTATCCTGACATACAATGTGACAGCATGTCATTAACACCCAGCATGATACCACACCTAGTTACATTATCCTGACATACTGTGATAGTATGTCATTAACACCCAGCATGATACCACACCTAGTTACATTATCCTGACATACTGTGACAACATGTCATTAACACCCAGCATGATACCACACCTAGTTACATTATCCTGACATACTGTGTGACAAGCATGTCATTAACACCCAGCATGAATACCACACCTAGTTACATTATCCTGACATACTGTGTAACAAGCATGTTCATTAACACCAGCATGATACCACACCTAGTTACATTATCCTGACATACTGGTGAATCAAGTATGTCATTAACACTCAGCATGATACCACACCTAGTAACATTATCCTGACATAGCTGAGTGACAACATGTCATTAACAACCCAGCATGATACCAACACCTAGTTACATTATCCTGACATACTGTGTGACAGCATGTCGTTACACCCAGCATGATACCACACCTAGTTACATGATCCTGACAAATTACTGTGTAACAGCGATGTTGTTAACACCCAGCCAGAAATAATCACACCTAGTTACATTATCCTGACATACTGTGATATGTCTCATTAACACCCAGCATGATACCCACACCTATTTACATTAATCCTGACATACGGTTGACAAGCATGTCCTTAAACACCCAGCATGAAATCAACACCTAGTTACATTATCCTGACATACATGTGTGGACAGCATGTCATTAACACCCAGCATGATACCACACCTAGTTACATTATCCTGACATACTGTGATAGTATGTCATTAACACCCAGCATGATACCACACCTAGTTACATTATCCTGACATACTGTGACAACATGTCATTAACACCCAGCATATCACACCTAGTTACATTATCCTGACATACTGTGACAACATGTCATTAACACCCAGCATGATACCACACCCAGTTACATTATCCTGACATACTGTGACAACATGTCATTAACACCCAGCATGATACCACACCTAGTTACATTATCCTGACATACTGGTAACATGTCATTAACACCCAGCATGATACCACACCTAGTTACATTATCCTGACTAGTGACAACATGTCATTAACACCCAGCATGATACCACACCTAGTTACATTATCCTGACATACTGTGACAGCATGTCTTAACACCCAGCATGATACCACACCTAGTTACATTATCCTGACATACTGTGACAGCATGTTTAACACCCAGCATGATACCACACCTAGTTACATTATCCTGACATACTGTGATAGTATGTCATTAACACCCAGCATGATACCACACCTAGTAACATTATCCTGACATACTGTGACAACATGTCATTAACACCCAGCATGATACCACACCTAGTTACATTATCCTGACATACTGTGTAACAGCATGTCATTAACACCCAGCATAATACCACACCTAGTTACATTATCCTGACATACTGTGTAACAGCATGTTGTTAACACCCAGCATGATACCACACCCAGTTACATTATCCTGACATACTGTGACAACATGTCATTAACACCCAGCATGATACCACACCTAGTTACATTATCCTGACATACTGAGTAACAACATGTCATTAACACCCAGCATGATACCACACCTAGTTACATTATCCTGACATGCTGAGTGACAACATGTCATTACCACCCAGCATGATACCACACCTAGTTACATTATCCTGACATACTGTGTGACAGCATGTCGTTAACACCCAGCATGATACCACACCTAGTTACATTATCCTGACATACTGTGTAACAGCATGTTGTTAACACCCAGCATGATACCACACCTAGTTACATTATCCTGACATACTGTGACTAGTATGTCATTAACACCCAGCATGATACCACACCTAGTTACATTATCCTGACATACTGTGACAACATGTCATTAACACCCAGCATGATACCACACCTAGTTACATTATCCTGACATACTGTGTAACAGCATGTCATTAACACCCAGCATGATACCACACCTAGTTACATTATCCTGACATACTGTGACAACATGTCATTAACACCCAGCATGATACCACACCTAGTTACATTATCCTGACATACTGTGACAACATGTCATTAACACCCAGCATGATACCACACCTAGTTACATTATCCTGACATACTGTGACAACATGTCATTAACACCCAGCATGATACCACACCTAGTTACATTATCCTGACATACTGTGACAACATGTCATTAACACCCAGCATGATACCACACCTAGTTACATTATCCTGACATACTGAGTAACAACATGTCATTAACACCCAGCATGATACCACACCTAGTTACATTATCCTGACATACTGTGACAACATGTCATTAACACCCAGCATGATACCACACCTAGTTACATTATCCTGACATACTGATGTGAACAGCATGTCATTAACACCCAGCATGATACCACACCTAGTTACATTATCCTGACATACTGTTGACAGCATGTCATTAACACCCAGCATGATACCACACCTAGTTACATTATCCTGACATACTGTGTGACAGCATGTCTTAACACCCAGCATGATACCACACCTAGTTACATTATCCTGACATACTGTGTAACAGCATGTCATTAACACCCAGCATGATACCACACCTAGTTACATTATCCTGACATACTGTGACAACATGTCATTAACACCCAGCATGATACCACACCTAGTTACATTATCCTGACATACTGTGACAACATGTCATTAACACCCAGCATGATACCACACCTAGTTACATTATCCTGACATACTGTGTAACAGCATGTCGTTAACACCCAGCATGATACCACACCTAGTTACATTATCCTGACATACTGTGATAGTATGTCATTAACACCCAGCATGATACCACACCTAGTAACATTATCCTGACATACTGTGACAACATGTCATTAACACCCAGCATGATACCACACCTAGTTACATTATCCTGACATACTGTGTAACAGCATGTCATTAACACCCAGCATAATACCACACCTAGTTACATTATCCTGACATACTGTGACAACATGTCATTAACACCCAGCATGATACCACACCTAGTTACATTATCCTGACATACTGTGTGACAGCATGTCCTTAACACCCAGCATGATACCACACCTAGTTACATTATCCTGACATACTGTGTGACAGCATGTCATTAACACCCAGCATGATACCACACCTAGTTACATTATCCTGACATACAATGTGACAGCATGTCATTAACACCCAGCATGATACCACACCTAGTTACATTATCCTGACATACTGTGATAGTATGTCATTAACACCCAGCATGATACCACACCTAGTTACATTATCCTGACATACTGTGACAACATGTCATTAACACCCAGCATACCACACCTAGTTACATTATCCTGACATACTGTGATAGTATGTCATTAACACCCAGCATGATACCACACCTAGTAACATTATCCTGACATACTGTGACAACATGTCATTAACACCCAGCATGATACCACACCTAGTTACATTATCCTGACATACTGTGACAACATGTCATTAACACCCAGCATGATACCACACCTAGTTACATTATCCTGACATACTGTGACAACATGTCATTAACACCCAGCATGATACCACACCTAGTTACATTATCCTGACATACTGAGTAACAACATGTCATTAACACCCAGCATGATACCACTACCTAGTTACATTATCCTGACATACTGATGACAACATGTCATTAACACCCAGCATGATACCATACCTAGTTACATTATCCTGACATACTGTGTAACAGCATGTCATTAACACCCAGCATAATACCACACCTAGTTACATTATCCTGACATACTGTGACAACATGTCATTAACACCCAGCATGATACCACACCTAGTTACATTATCCTGACATACTGTGACAACATGTCATTAACACCCAGCATGATACCACACCTAGTTACATTATCCTGACATACTGTGACAGCATGTCCTTAACACCCAGCATGATACCACACCTAGTTACATTATCCTGACATACTGTGTGACAGCATGTCCTTAACACCCAGCATGATACCACACCTAGTTACATTATCCTGACATACTGTGACAACATGTCATTAACACCCAGCATGATACCACACCTAGTTACATTATCCTGACATACTGTGACAGCATGTCCTTAACACCCAGCATGATACCACACCTAGTTACATTATCCTGACATACTGTGTGACAGCATGTCATTAACACCCAGCATGATACCACACCTAGTTACATTATCCTGACATACTGTGACAACATGTCATTAACACCCAGCATGATACCACACCTAGTTACATTATCCTGACATACAATGTTGACAGCATGTCATTAACACCCCAGCATGATACCACACCTAGTTACATTATCCTGACATACTGTGTGACAGCATGTCCCTTAACACCCCAGCATAATACCACACCTAGTTACATCTATCCTGACATACTGTTGACAACATTCATTAACACCCAGCATGATTACCACACCTAGTTACATTATCCTGACATACTGTGTGACAGCATGTCCTTAACACCAAGCATGATACCACACCTGTTACATTATCCTGACATACTGTGACAACATGTCATTAACACCCAGCATATCACACCTAGTTACATTATCCTGACATACTGTGACAACATGTCATTAACACCCAGCATGATACCACACCCAGTTACATTATCCTGACATACTGTGACAACATGTCATTAACACCCAGCATGATACCACACCTAGTTACATTATCCTGACATACTGTGACAACATGTCATTAACACCCAGCATGATACCACACCTAGTTACATTATCCTGACATACTGAGTAACAACATGTCATTAACACCCAGCATGATACCACACCTAGTTACATTATCCTGACATACTGAGTGACAACATGTCATTAACACCCAGCATGATACCACACCTAGTTACATTATCCTGACATACTGTGTGACAGCATGTCGTTAACACCCAGCATGATACCACACCTAGTTACATTATCCTGACATACTGTGTAACAGCATGTTGTTAACACCCAGCATGATACCACACCTAGTTACATTATCCTGACATACTGTGATAGTATGTCATTAACACCCAGCATGATACCACACCTAGTAACATTATCCTGACATACTGTGACAACATGTCATTAACACCCAGCATGATACCACACCTAGTTACATTATCCTGACATACTGTGACAACATGTCATTAACACCCAGCATGATACCACACCTAGTTACATTATCCTGACATACTGTGACAACATGTCATTAACACCCAGCATGATACCACACCTAGTTACATTATCCTGACATACTGAGTAACAACATATCATTAACACCCAGCATGATACCATACCTAGTTACATTATCCTGACATACTGTGTAACAGCATGTCATTAACACCCAGCATAATACCACACCTAGTTACATTATCCTGACATACTGTGACAACATGTCATTAACACCCAGCATGATACCACACCTAGTTACATTATCCTGACATACTGTGTGACAGCATGTCCTTAACACCCAGCATGATACCACACCTTGTTACATTATCCTGACATACTGTGTGACAGCATGTCATTAACACCCAGCATGATACCACACCTAGTTACATTATCCTGACATACTGTGACAACATGTCATTAACACCCAGCATATCACACCTAGTTACATTATCCTGACATACTGTGACAACATGTCATTAACACCCAGCATGATACCACACCTAGTTACATTATCCTGACATACTGTGACAACATGTCATTAACACCCAGCATGATACCACACCTAGTTACATTATCCTGACATACTGTGACAACATGTCATTAACACCCAGCATATCACACCTAGTTACATTATCCTGACATACTGTGACAACATGTCATTAACACCCAGCATGATACCACACCTAGTTACATTATCCTGACATACTGTGTGACAGCATGTCATTAACACCCAGCATGATACCACACCTAGTTACATTATCCTGACATACTGTGACAGCATGTTATTAACACCCAGCATGATACCACACCCAGTTATATTACAGTCTAAAACAACCTTGTAGACAAGCAGTAGAGCTGTACAACAACCATTTTTACAAATTTTGATTGTTACTAAAAGACTTGGTTACTGACCTCAACATATTTCTGCAAGTCCTCCTTGACATCCTCAAACTCATACTTGGTGTGCATTGACAGCTCTTCTATAGCCTGCTCTATGTCACCCAGGTCCTTGGACGTGATATGATCCTCTTCTTCCTTCTTGGCTACATCAGCAACTTCTACAAATATGGATGAGAATTGTTCACTTTTTTTTGTGGTCATGCTTCATAGTGGCACAAAAGGGTCATCTAGATATTACTAGTGAAGAAAAACAAAAAAAGACCATATGGTCTTCTGAGTGCTGTAGACATTTTGATAAAATTAGAAAGAAATATCAACAATGTTAAACAAAAGGGCCATGATGGTCCTTTATCATTCACCTGAGGACACAGGTATTTAGTAGGCTCAAATCTGGCGTCAAGTAATTAAGAGTTATTTACTTTAGAAATCTTTGGTGAATATTGGACCATTAGTGTGGCCGCTCTGGCTGATAACATGTTCTACAATTTTACCTAGTGACCAACTAAATTCATGAGACCCACTTTATAACATATTTGAGATTTCATACTGGCACATTCTGACCAAGTTTGATGAAGATTGGCCTATAAATGAGGCCTCTAGTGTGTTCACAAGCTTTTTCTAAGATTTGACCTAGTGACCTACTTTTTGACACCACGTGACCCAATAATGAACTCATCCAATATTTCATACAGACAAACATTCTGACCAAGTTTGATGAAGATTGGATAAAAAATGTGGCCTCTAGTGTGTTCACAAGCTAAAATGTTGATGACTAACGACGGACGAAGCGGTATCACAAAAGCTCCCCTTGAGCACATTGTGCTCAGGTGAGCTAAAAAAGCAAAGAACCATTTTTAGATTTATAAAGATTTGTGCTGGTCAAATATCACCCACCTTCTGTCTGCTTCACCTCGATGGCTTCAGCCATGTCTGACTTGCTGGGCTCTATATGCACAATAGGTTTAGCCACATCCACCTTGGGCAACACATCTGTGGGCTGATCTAGCAGCTTACCCTCTAGCCCTACCATATCCAGTTTAAGAAGTGGGTCAGCCTTGAGAGCCTCTGTCTGTCGGAACAGTTCAGCTTCAGCCAGACGTACAGCTTCAGCTTCAGCAGCCTTTTTAGCTTCAGCCTCAGCCATCTCTTTCTGTTTCTTAAGTTTCTCCATCTCCTCAGCTTTCTGGTAAAAAAAGTACAAATACAAATAATTGCTAGAATCTTATATATATATATATATATATATATATATATATATATATATAGATATATATATATATATATATATATATGTAAGATATTAAGATAACAAAGGGCTTATTTTCAGACTCTGTCACATAGTTAACTCATTTTTACAAATATCTGATAACCTCCACTATCCTTATCAAATTACGAGGGTCATCCAGAAGTGAATGAGAGTTAGTTTGTAACTTTTGATTAAAAAAACATAAAGCCTCAAAACTTGGCATGTAACTAAATTAACTCCTTGCGCGTAAGCGCACGTGTTAATAAGCATCGTGCTGTTACGTCATTTTTGATGACGTCATCTCAAACAACTTAATGGCGAACTATGCGTTCGTACTGACGTGAGAAGAAATTTATGCGTATATCAAGATAGAGAGTAGGTGTGGAAAGAAAGCTACTGAAATATTAAATGCACTCCAGAATGTTGTTCCGACATGTGCAGCTGAATTTAGCACTATTTGTAGATGGGCGGCAAGAGTTTACAAGAAGCCCTCCTCAAGTAGGCCAGTTACAGATACCGACACTGATAACACCAAAATTGTTGCTCAACTTCTTAACTCTGATAGACAATTTACATGCAAGGAAATTGCTTATGAAACAGGGATAAGTAAGAGTTGCGTTCATGTTATTCTGATGCAGAATTTAGGCATGAGAAAGATCGCCGCGCGGTAGGTGCCTAAAGCACACTCAAAAACTGAAAAAGACAAACATGTTCAAATTTGCACTGAATTGTTAATAAATATTCAGAGGATGGTAAAATGGTTCTGAATAGAGTGGTTGCTATTGACGAAACATGGATCCGATCATTTGAGCCAGAACTGAAATGCCAAAGATCTGAATAGCATACTGCAAACTTGCCAACACCTGTGAAATACTGCCGTAGTATGAACTGTCTCTTTGCTTAAGATATTAAAGGCATTTTGACAACACAAAGAGTTCCACATGGAAGTACAGTTGATGACCCTCGCAAGTCTTTTTGTAAAATAAACAGCTTATTTTTCACTAGTAGTTTGGTGCAATCAAATTAAATACTGTTGTTCCAACTTGTTAATAAAAATAGCTATTCTGATTTTTTTGTCATTACAAATGTTAAGAATTGTAGTATTTTGTTTACATGTTGTTGTATTTTCTGTCTTAATTGCTGCAAAAAGTATCCCCATTTTAAAACAAAAGATGTTTATAAAACATTTATGCCTCCTTGCTTAGATTCTTCACCTATTGACCTCCAAAACAAAAATCACATGCAAGGTTGTATTGATCATGATCTCTGCACCACAACGTTGTATTGACCATGATCTCTGCACCACAAGGTTGTATTGACCAAAATCTCTGCACCACAAGGTTGTATTGAAGGTTGTATTGACCATGATCTCTGCAGCAAAAGGTTGTATTGACCACGATCTCTGCACCAAAGTTAAATAGATCATGATCTCTGCACCACAAGGTTGTATTGATCATGATCTCTGCACCACAAGGTTGTATTGACCATGATCTCTGCACCACAAGGTTGTATTGACCATGATCTCTGCACCACAAGGTTGTATTGACCATGATCTCTGCACCACAAGGTTGTATTGATCATGATCTCTGCACCACAAGGTTGTATTGATCATGATCTCTGCACCACAAGGTTGTATTGATCATGATCTCTGCACCACAAGGTTGTATTGATCATGATCTCTGCACCACAAGGTTGTATTGATCATGATCTCTGCACCACAAGGTTGTATTGATCATGATCTCTGCACCACAAGGTTGTATTGACCATGATCTCTGCACCACGAGGTTGTATTGACCATGATCTCTGCACCATTGACACCTATAGGGGTCACTTACTAATTTTGAACAAAGTCCCTACTAAGTTTTAGGATTGGGTTCAAATTTGTTGCCAGGCTCAGACAAGTAGTTTTGATCAAAATCAACTGATTAGCAAAACCAAGAGGTCTACTAAGCACAAGAAAATCTGCAAAACAAAACTCTCCTTCTTCAAAGGAGGGAATAATGATTGTCAGTAACTGATCATAGAAAAACATGGACAATAAGTTAATTCTGTTTGGTTCACAGTCTGCCCTATTTTTTACAGGGCATAGGTAGATGTCTTACCTCTTGTTTCTTTTCTGTCTTGATAGCCTTTTGCTCTTCTTTCAACATTCTGATCTTTGTTTCCTTGTCCACCTTCTCTCCCATCAATTCAGCTGTTGACACCATCACCTTATCCACCTACAACCACAACACCGCAGTGATTAATGGACATAGGCAAGAAAAGTGACAAGGGGTTAAACTGGAAACTTTATCTAATATTACTTTCATCACTTTATTACATTCCTGTACAAGAAAATGAAACCCAAACAATGGTATTGTATAACAGATGACCACTTAACTGCAAATGTTCCTCAGACAGAATAACCACATAAGAATCAGTTGTAAATTAGCAGAAATCAATGTTGCCCCGGACTCTCAACAAAATCATAGTTTGTTTTTAAATACATTGCAGTGACCAATTATGATTATTACAGCAACGTCCAGCTTTTTGGTTGAGGAAGACCCCATTCAAAAGTTTGGGGAAAAACAGCGGCAGACTGCAAGTCTGCCGGAAGACCTTCACACAAGTCCTTCGCCCTGAGCAGGACTCGAACCCAAGCGCTGAGGGCCAAGCAGTCAGCAGAGATACAAATCAGCAACTCTATGGTGTGTGTACCATCAATATATACTGAAGGAAAAAAGTTTAGCAAGTTTTTTTATGACTTTTGTTTTCGTCTTTAAATCAATGTGACTAAAACGTTTCCGTATTGACCAATTGTGCCCATCCATTGACAACATGATTTCCCCCTAAACTACACCATTATGTAAGTGTGAAACATAACTTTAACGAAAATCCCGTGCAGTATGTGCACAGCAAAACGGACTATCCTCCGCGGGTCACAAAGTTCCCTAGGAGTCAACGCTCTCTAAACTATTTCCTACAGTATATGTTAAATTAGATTCCTTGGGTCTGAGGTAATCAAAATTTGAGAGCTTGAATTTGAGGAACATCTGACTGGTCAGAGTTAGATTTTAACGATCTGTTCATTCAGATGTGTAAGACTGCACGCTAACTAGAGGTAGGTTTCTTAGCCTTAAACTGTGCTGAAGTACATACTGTGCTTTCTGACAGGGTGGAGAGTGTCTGTTTGAGCTGCTCAGCTGGTGTGAGATGCTCCTCCAGAAACATGATACGTGACAGGATCAGAAGTGTTGTTGGAACTTCTTCCTGTAATAAACAATAGCATTTAAAAACATTGCAGAAACATACTTAGTCATTACAGCAACTTCATGCTAAAACGGGTAATGTAAGACATATGATAAATGTTATAGTAGACCCACCAGCTGACTGCAAGCAAGCTGGAAGATTTAATTTTAGTTTTAGACACCAATTTGACATGAGTCAGTGCCGTGAGGGTCTGAAATCTGATGCAGGAAATGTTCAAGAGTTGATGTGGTGAGGGTCTGAGAGTTAATGTTGTGAGTACCTTGGTGGGGTCTGAGAGTTAATGTTGTGAGTACCTTGGTGGGGTCTGAGAGTTAATGTTGTGAGTACCTTGGTGGGGTCTGAGAGTTAATGTTGTAAGTACCTTGGTGGGGCCTGAGAGTAAATGTTGTAAGTACCTTGGTGGGGTCTGAGAGTTAATGTTGTGAGTACCTTGGTAGGGTCTGACAGTTAATGTTGTGAGTACCTTGGTGGGGTCTGAGAGTTAATGTTGTGAGTACCTTGGTGGGGCCTGAGAGTAAATGTTGTGAGTACCTTGGTGGGGCCTGAGAGTAAATGTTGTGAGTACCTTGGTGGGGCCTGAGAGTTAATGTTGTGAGTACCTTGGTGGGGCCTGAGAGTTAATGTTGTGAGTACCTTGGTGGGGCCTGAGAGTAAATGTTGTGAGTACCTTGGTGGGGCCTGAGAGTTAATGTTGTGAGTACCTTGGTGGGGCCTGAGAGTAAATGTTGTGAGTACCTTGGTGGGGCCTGAGAGTTAATGTTGTGAGTACCTTGGTGGGGTCTGAGAGTTAATGTTGTGAGTACCTTGGTGGGGCCTGAGAGTTAATGTTGTGAGTACCTTGGTGGGGCCTGAGAGTTAATGTTGTGAGTACCTTGGTGGGGCCTGAGAGTTAATGTTGTGAGTACCTTGGTGGGGCCTGAGAGTTAATGTTGTGAGTACCTTGATGGGGCCTGAGAGTTAATGTTGTGAGTACCTTGGTGGGGTCTGAGAGTTAATGTTGTGAGTACCTTGGTGGGGCCTGAGAGTTAATGTTGTGAGTACCTTGGTGGGGTCTGAAAGTTGATGTGGTAAGGGTCTGAGAGTTAATGTTGTGAGTACCTTGGTGGGGCCTGAGAGTAAATGTTGTAAGTACCTTGGTGGGGTCTGAGAGTTAATGTTGTGAGTACCTTGGTGGGGTCTGAGAGTTAATGTTGTGAGTACCTTGGTGGGGTCTGAGAGTTAATGTTGTGAGTACCTTGGTGGGGTCTGAGAGTTAATGTTGTGAGTACCTTGGTGGGGTCTGAGAGTTAATGTTGTAAGTACCTTGGTGGGGTCTGAGAGTTAATGTTGTAAGTACCTTGGTGGGGTCTGAGAGTTAATGTTGTAAGTACCTTGGTGGGGTGTGAGAGTTAATGTTGTGAGTACCTTGGTGGGGCCTGAGAGTAAATGTTGTAAGTACCTTGGTGGGGTCTGAGATTTAATGTTGTGAGTACCTTGGTGGGGTCTGAGAGTAAATGTTGTAAGTACCTTGGTGGGGTCTGAGAGTTAATGTTGTGAGTACCTTGGAGGGGTCTGAGAGTTAATGTGGTGAGTACCTTGGTGGGGTCTGAGAGTAAATGTTGTGAGTACCTTGGTGGGTTCTGAGAGTTAATGTTGTGAGGGTCTAAGAGTTAATGTTGTAAGTACCTTGGTGGGGTCTGAAAGTTAATGTTGTGAGTACCTTGGTGGGGTCTGAAAGTTGATGTGGTGAGGGTCTGAGAGTTAATGTTGTGAGTACCTTGGTGGGGTCTGAAAGTTAATGTTGTGAGTACCTTAGTGGGGTCTGAAAGTTGAAGTGGTGAGGGTCTGAGAGTTAATGTGAGTACCTTGGTAGGGTCTGAAAGTTGAAGCGGTGAGGGTCTGAGAGTTAATGTTGTGAGGGTCTGAGAGTTAATGTTGTGAGGGTCTGAGAGTTAATGTTGTAAGTACCTTGGTAGGGTCTGAAAGTTAAAGCAGGTGAGGGTCTGAGAGTTAATGTTGTGAGGGTCTGAGAGTTAATGTTGTGAGGGTCTGAGAGTTAATGTTGTAAGTACCTTGGTGGGGTCTGAAAGTTGATGTGGTGAGGGTCTGAGAGTTAATGTTGTGAGTACCTTGTTAGGGTCTGAAAGTTTATGTTGTGAGTACCTTGGTGGGGTCTGAAAGTTGAAGTGGTGAGGGTCTGAGAGTTAATGTGAGTACCTTGGTAGGGTCTGAAAGTTGAAGCGGTGAGGGTCTGAGAGTTAATGTTGTGAGTAACTTGGTGGGGTCTGAAAGTTGATGTGGTGAGGGTCTGAGAGTTTATGTTGTGAGTACCTTGGTGGGGTCTGAAAGTTGAAGCGGTGAGGGTCTAAGAGTAAATGTTGTGAGTACCTTGGTGGGGTCTGAAAGTTGAAGTGGTGAGGGTCTGAGAGTTAATGTTGGGAGTACCTTGTTGGGGTCTGAAAGTTGATGTGGTGAGGGTCTGAGAGTTAATGTTGTGAGTACCTTGGTGGGGTCTGAAAGTTGATGTGGTGAGGGTCTGAGAGTTAATGTTGTGAGTACCTTGGTGGGGTCTGAAAGTTGATGTGGTAAGGGTCTGAGAGTTAATGTTGTGAGTACCTTGGTGGGGTCTGAAAGTTGATGTGGTGAGGGTCTGAGAGTTAATGTTGTGAGTACCTTGGTGGGGTCTGAAAGTTGATGTGGTGAGGGTCTGAGAGTTAATGTTGTGAGTACCTTGGTGGGGTCTGAAAGTTGATGTTGTGAGTACCTTGGTGGGGTCTGAGAGTTAATGCCTTGAGTGTCTAAATGATGGCCTTAAGAGTTGATGTCATGAGGATCTAAATGTTGATGTCATGAACGTCTGAGTGTTGATGTAGTGAGGGTCTGAGTACTGATGCCATGAAGATCCGGGTGTTGATGTAGTGAGGGTCTGAGTACTGATGCAATGAGGATCAAAGTGTTCATATAGTGAGGGTCTGAGTACTGATGCAATGAGGATCAAAGTGTTCATATAGTGAGGGTCTGAGTACTGATGCAATGAAGATCCGGGTGTTGAAGTAGTGAGGGTCTGAGTACTGATGCAATGAGGATCAAAGTGTTGATATAGTGAGGTCAGAGTACTGATGCAGCGAGGATCCAAGTGTTGATGTAGTGAAGGTCTGAGTACTTATGCAATGAGGATCAAAGTGTTGATATAGTGAGGTCAGAGTTCTGATGCAGCGAGGATCCGAGTGTTGATGTAGTGAGGTCTGCGTACTGATGCAATGAGGATCCGAGTGTTGATGTAGTAAGAGTCTGAGTAGTGATGCAATGAGTATCTGAGTGTTGTTGTTGTGAGGGTCTGGGTAAGGCTCTGAGAGTTTATGAGTTGAGCATCTGAGGGTTGAGGAGGTTGGTCTATATGAGGATCTTAAATAATGAGATAAGAATATGAGAGTTGATGTAGTAAGGTCTGAGAGTTGATGTGGTAAAGTTCTTGGTGATGGTCTCGGTGAGACTCTTAATTTAACTGATGCAGTGAGAGTCTGAGATGATGCCTTGAGAAAACCTTAAGTGGTCCGAGAGCTGATGTGATATGGTACTTTACTCTGCACAATAAACAAGGTATTCAAATGTATACATAAATAAATGTTTAATATGTGACAAGAGCTTTCTGAATAGACAGATTGCAGTCTAATGCTGCACATGATGTTAATTAAAAAGGGCAAGCAAGTGATCACTGCAAGATTGTTTGTGAGCTATCTTAGGAGTCTTGGCATCAACACACATGACCCGTATGAGAAATTCTTTGAAGGACTAGTTTTACATGACAAGTAACCACAGGTTAGTAAATATTGGCAAAAATATATTTGGAAAAACCTGTGCACATTTAGATCAAATGATTTAAAGAGGTTATTTGGCAGTTCTGGTGAAAGCTCATTAGTCCTGTCATATTTACACCTTGTATTTGTTATTTGGCAGTTCTGGTGAAAGCTCATTAGTCCTGTCATATTTACACCTTGTATTTAACAACACATTCAGAGTACATAAAAACTACAATACAACTACCATTTTATACTGAAGGTATTGTTGGACATTGCAAAAGTGGATTCTGACAGTAAGATTTACTTTCTTTTTGTTCATGTATATTTCAAAGATATAAGCAGTTGTGGCCTAATATTCTCTTCAAGTAAAAATGCTGCCTCAGAGGCCCTCGAAAAGGGGAATTTAATTACTGTAGAAGCATTTCTCATACCAGATAGGTGGCTTCATAAAAAAAATAATCAGTAAAAGTAACATGCATTTAACATTTAAATCCAGAAATAATGTCAACACGTCATAAAATGAAATGATACATATTAATTTACTTTAAAAGTAAACTCATAAGAAATGAACCAAAATTTGTGTGACTTATGTTCAAAACTTTTTGAGTTTGCACAAATTATTGTTATATGCATTTTTCCATTTTTTTTCTAAATAGAATGTATGTTGAAATCCTGAAAATCCTGTTTAAAAATGAAAGTAAGTTTTTTAAATTGTTGTAAACAGCTATGATATGTGAAAATCACATCTGTCCTTATTTACATGTGGCTTATCTGTTTAATAGGGCATGTGTGACTAGGTTATTGAAGATATTCATATGATTTTTTTTTTTAAATACATCGAAGCGACCAATTATGATCATTATAGCGACGTCCAGCTATTTGGTGGAGGAAGACCCCAGACAAATGTCTGGTTAGAACCTCCTGCGCACCGCAAGTCAGCTGGAAGACCGTCGAACATTAAGTCCTTCGCCCCGATCTGGACTCGAACCCACGGTGATAACCACTACACCACGGGGCCCCATATACAATTATTACCACAACAGCTATTTCCAGTGTTTTATGTATGCAGACAATAAACACCTTAAAAAAAGTTAATTGATAGCTAGAAAGCCTCCCCACATTAAAGTTTTCGCCCTGACAGGGACTCGAAATCCATGCGGCAAGGGGCCAAGACTGTGATTATAACTGCTCAGCCATGGGTGCCCCCACAGTAACTTTATTTTAATGCTCATTTTTTAAATAACATGCCCTTTTGCCACATGCTAGTGTATGTCAGCTTACCTTGAGATGCAGATCAAGCCATTGCTGCAGCTGGAACTTAAGGCGCTCTTCTGACACACCAATGGCACGCATACCGCGCTTTCTATTGGCCTCCTGCAACTCCCACACTGCCAGGCTGTCAATACCTTCTTTCTGAATCAACTACAGACAGTAAAACACAGTCTTACAACTCAAATCCATAATTAACCATTGCTTAAATTGTTTTTGGCGACAAAGGGGTTCAAATCTAGACCATCAGAAGTTACACAGTTTGGTTTTGGTACAGGGTTGTGTGAAAAACTGGACCAGGTAGCACTATCATTTGAGCGTCGGCTCCAGGTATAAGGAGCCCACAGTTCAAAACTGGGCCGCAACATAACATTATCATTACAACTGGTATAAGACACCACCATTAATTAAATAGACATACCACAAATATCAATATTAGACAACCATTATAAATGCCAAATTTATAAAACTTCTATGGAAGAAACATTATAGTTACTGATCTTATTTTTCAATGATCAAGAAATAATTTCAACCTAATTTATCTTAGATGAGAAAAGGCAATTCTACATCTCAAGAAAGAAATGTATCCAGAAAAGATGAAAAAAAATCATTTCACAATAAAATGAACTAAATAAAAAAAAAGATGAAATGGCTTTCACAAGTGATGGTTAAACTATAATCTATAATATACTCAATTAGGTCTTAATTTTTAAAGTTAACCAAACATGGGTCATGTTCATTAGATTCAGATTTACCAAGATACACTCAAATTGACAGAAAATTAACAAATTCATATGTTTTGTTTTTGGGATACATTGCAGCAACCAATTATGATCATTATAGCAATGTCCAGCTGTTTTTGGGTGGAGGAAGACCCCAAATAAAAGCCTGGGTAGAACACTGGTGCACTGCAGGTCAGATGGAAGACTTTCCCACATTCGATCCAGAATGGAACTTGAACCCAAGTGGTGGGCGGCTAAGCAGTCAAAGGAGCAACAAATCGGTGACTCTACCAAAATAAAGTCAAAAACTATAAAACAGATCGTAAGACTATTCCTACTAATTCCTCTTTTTTCTCACACACTACTTAGTGTTTGTACTCATTTGAGACTCTTCTCTGATCCAGAATTTACCTTATCATCCACTTCCAACTCCCTGAGCTTCATGCCGATCTGGAACCTCAGTATTCGACGGCTGGGGATTTCAGCAAAGAATCCAATACCAAGGAACTTACACAGTGATTGTAGTTGGACTGTGCTAAGGTCATCCAGCGTCAGTTCATCTTCAAACAGTCGAGAGAACTTAATGATCTCCTCTGTGCTTGGCATGATTTCTCTGCTCTTCACCTGAAGCAATAAAATTAATTCCCTTTTCTATTAGTAGGGATGTTACCAAATATTTCGAATATTCGAATATATAGTTGCAATTCGAATAGAGATTTGGGGATTCGAATAGTGTATTAATTTTATTTCACTTTTGTAAAGTTTGTAGTCAAATTGAAAGGGCATTTCTTTCAGTATTGTCTCCCAGCGACTTAAGACGCTGTTGATATGTGATTGTGCTCGGTCTAGGATAGAGGGGGCTGGGGTCATGTCTCCGGATAGCGAATTGACAATTGAAATCACTTCACCGCGCACAGTTCCTTATTTCCACCTAGACCCAGTCACATCACCATACAGCTGTAGAAACAGTTGCCAAAGTACAATAAACACACATGTCAGTTCAATGCTGTGGCAATTAGCTACAGCAATTACGTAATACAGACTCTACCCAGCTTTGATCGGGAAAGTGCGTAATAAAGACATTATATAAGGCTATACTTGTTGATAACAGTCCACCAGAACTTTTTATTTTTGGAAAGCACAACTAGATCACTGTCAAGCAAACTTTAATTGCAATTACTTTCTGTTTTTGTCACTATTTTATTCCTATACAATACCGCAACATATGTCATTCTTTGTGACCTCAATTTTCTGTTCTGTGTTTTAGCTACGTTCTCTCCGAATAACAAACTGTAAATCTAAAGACTTTTTTTAATTGCTCGTCATAGATTAACTTGACACAGTTAAAACTCACAAGCTTACAATTTTTTACCATTCTTTATATATATTGGTCGGTATTTCGTCAGTTTATCAACAGTCAGGTTATCTTGATACTAGCCAATAACAGTTCGTGATTGTCGTCATCGCATGGTTTTGTTTACCCTCACCTTTCACCCATAGGCATATGGCAAGCAGGTTCGTAGTTGTCACTTGTGTATTGGTAACTAATGTTCCTAATTGACATGTTAGGGCTTTGGATTAATGCCCATGCGATACCTATAGTGATATCTGCCAATCACAATTTAACATCAATCTGACCACCAACCAATCAAAACCATTAATTTGACTGGAGCGATTTCCCTTTATAAAACCCACATGGTTTTGCCTAATTGTTTTACAGTCGGTCCATCACCTGTATTTTGTCCTTTTGAAAATACTTCTTTTAAACATTAATGTATTTTATAAGATTAGTTCACAGAACATAACTGACTGTATGTGGGTTATACATTGTTTGTGGTTAGTAGAGTTAAATAATAAAATTGTGAGCTATTATGTGTGTGTCGTAAAATTTCATCGGAAAAAATTATGATATGGTCTTATTTAAACAATATGTTAACAAAAAAAGAGCTTAAGTAGCTCTTTTAATTTAGTAAGTCATGTGTCAATACAAATAAGTCATTATGTATGCAATGTCTTTAAACTGTAAATGTTATTGAACAAATAGACACTCAAGTTTAAGGTGACTTTATTATTAATTAATAATGCATACATTATATGGGACTTTGCCAGACATCTTAACATTGATGGTTACTGTATAGTTTGGTCGTATGAGTTTCAATGTTAATAATAATAATAATTGTTAAGGAACAATGACATTGTTCTCGCATTTACTGGCATTCTTCATTGACAGTATTCTCTTGCAAATTCCGCTGACCGAGTAAAGAAGCACCCCATCTGGTCCTCCACTATGATCAGAATAATGGCAGATTGATAATATTGCCATTTGTATTTCAGAAAGAAAAAATCGCTATTTTAAAATTAAATGCTAAGCTAAAATAATAAATCTACTGCCACTTCTGCAATAAGTAAGGCTTGCAATGAAAATTATGGCCAGAAATAAACATTTTAAAATGAATAAACACACTGAACATAATGAAAAATTACCATGTTATGTTCCACCATGATACAAATTTGTTCTGAAAATTGGAATTTGGTTCGATTACACTTAATGAATATTCGAATATTGTTTTGGAATTAATTTACATCCCTTATAATTAGTGTGTATACTTCTAAAGATAATTCGTAGTTTTAAAAAATTTCAATGTATTAATTTGTTTTCACTTTACTTTAATTCAAACAATTGGGTTAACCACTTTTGTGTGTGCTTATTAACGATTTGACATTAAATAACTCCCAGTGTTAAAAGCTTTAAAAGAGGATATAAACCAATTCTGATTTACCCTCTTCATAAAGTCAGTGAAATCCTTGAATGGAGATTCCTCCTTTATGTGGCTGCTCTGCAGTGGGACATCCTTCAGACTCTCGGCCAACATGGCACCATACTCAATCTTCCTCTGTAGCTTCACACGGTTTGTTTTTTCCTACATAATACGGCAGATGTGTCAAATGAAATTAGGACTTAATTCTTGATTTCATTATCAACCTTAAAACTAACCAGTTTAAAGTTCTTCAAAAGAATGTACAAGGGGCATTTATAAGGTATTAATCAGTGTGGCGCTTTAGTCGTATATGTAATTTTTCTGCAGAAATTGTTAGACCAACCCTTCGAAGTATTCCCCTTTGACTTGGATGCACTTTTCCAAGCGATGAATCCAATCGGAAAATGCTTTTCGGTAGCTCTCTTTAGTGTATAGTGTTTAGACACTGGAAAAGCGCGCTGCCGATGGCGTGCCGAGATTCAAAACGTCGGCCTCTCATGTAGTTGTTGATATAAGGATTCAACCAAAAATCGCACGGAGCAAGATCAGGGCTATATGCAGGGTGTGGTAAAGTGTCAATGCTGTTGTCGCTAAGATACGACTTTACCACCACTGACTTGTGGGCAGGTGTGTTATCATGAAGGAGCTTGATTCCGCGTACGCCGGTACGGGGACGGGCTGCAGTATAGTGGCTTACAACAGCAGAAAGAACCGAATCTCGGTAAAATATTCCAGTAACACTCCTGCCTTCTGGTTTAGGAATTCGAGCCACCATTCCCTGGCAATCAAAAAATAATACATACATAATGCGTTTTGAGGTGCGAGCTCTTCAGGCAACTTGGGGCCGTTCGTCATTTTCAGTGACCCACACCTTATTTTTTTTTGTACTGTCAGGCTCATAAAAATATACCCATGTTTCATCGCTAGTCACAATTTCATTCATGCGGTTTTGGTCAGCATTCTTGTATATATCGAGCAGCTGTGACGCAATTCGCATGCGCTCCCGTTTTTGGTCCTCAGTGAGAAGGTGGGGTATCCACCTGGCACAAACCTTGCATTGCTTTAACACACGAGTCAATATTTGAAAAACCGATGACGAATTAATGCCAAAAAAATTACTTATCTCCTCCACTGTACAGCGGGCATCATCTTTCACAGCTTTTTTAACAGCGGCAATATTTCCATCAGTCATTGTTGTAAACTGGACGGCCAGGATGGGCCTCATCTTTTATCGCCTCTCTACCAGAGGTAAATAGACGGACCCATCTTCTAACTGTGGCATACGATAGGGCACTGTCACCATAAACCTTGTCTAAGTCTGATTTAATATCAGGTGCAGCAACGCCAAGCAATGTGCGTATTTTACAATACGCTCTTTGCTCATCTTGAGAATTGTTCTCTTTATCTGCCATTTTTAACTGCAGTGTACCTGACCGTAGTCGATTCAAGTGAACATTGCGCTCACTGTGTAGGTTTTTCCCGGTTTCCTCGCGCACCTAACTGTAGAGGAGAGTCTAATCTTTCCATACATGTATAACATGTACCAATTACGCTCGGATTAACGTTAAAAAATCACAATGATTAATACTTTATAAATGCCCCTCGTATCTAGGTTTTTTTAAAAGGCATGTATATAACTATACATATTGTGGCAAGGCACAGAATTCAATGTTGCACCTATATTTAGTAAATAGGATATTATAAATATGCAGGTACATCTGTATTACTTACATACCTTACATACACATTTAAAATTTAAACATCTTTGTGTGAAACATAAAATACAACTAAAATGAGTCCAGATACTCATACCTGAAACTTTCGCAAACCTTGTATCTTTGAAAATGTGATGCATATGCATTGAAGTCAGAGGAAAAAAAATTGGGGGAAAATAAATTGTTTTTGGTTGATTAAATTCGAGTAATTCAAAATAAATACAAGCCATGTGTTCCGAATGAATATAACTGCAAATACCCCCAAATGAATAAAATTGTCTTCTTGCATTTGCATTCATAATGTCAAAAGCATGTATGAAGCATTTGTTCAGTGTGCAGCGCAAGATTGTTTTTCACAATATATCTGCATACACAATATATCTGCACCTCTTTAAAGTGAGAAGAATTAAGCTTTTGAGAGAATTGGCCTGGAATTAAATCAATTAAAACCTGTAACACGGCACTCTTTGTAATTTGTTGATAAATAGGACCAGTGCAGATATTGAGTACCAACATACCACGTCTTTTTTTTCCATGAATGTAGAAGGCATCATTCCTATAGAAATGTAGAAAGGGATGAAAATTTCTCCCAATGGTATCACTAGCATGGGGATAAGAGGGAACATCCGCACCAGGTCTGCAAGAGTCCTGGTCAACTGTAGGACAAAAAAAACAACAGACAAATTAAAATGCGCTTTATGCTATTTATTTATTTAGTATTAT
Source organism: Sinonovacula constricta (assembly GCA_007844125.1). Taxonomy (NCBI): domain Eukaryota; kingdom Metazoa; phylum Mollusca; class Bivalvia; order Cardiida; family Solecurtidae; genus Sinonovacula; species Sinonovacula constricta. Next base: position 36,297,896 of record CM017569.1, read on the forward strand.
ATCCTCTTTTTTCTTCCAAATACCATATTACTGATACTCAACAGAATCCCTTTTTTGATAATGAATATTTATAAAAATTATCTGAAATAAAACAGAAAACCATACAAGCTAATGTCAATAAAAGGTCTGAATTATCTATTTTTATCATCACACATTCACTGCCCTACCCCTTGTTGGACTTGGGGTAAAAACTGCTTTCATTTTGCCAAGCATCACGTAGGTTAACTGTGTTGTTCTTGTTATCAGATTTATCATCTAAACAGTATTTCAGTTATTTGCGACAAGGTCCGCTTGAAGTAGCTTTTGTGTAATTGTTTTTTGTGGAGGTTATTGTTAATTCTTATGGGTAAATGGGTATAAGTTACATAGAGAAATGTGCAACAATTTAAAAATGTACAAATTATCTACTACAACAAGAAGTTGGGAAAAATAAGTTGATATGCTATCAAAAGTTAGCTGAATGCTTGTCTTCCCCACATACAGAAAACACTGGGGCAGCAAAGGGATAAAAGGAGAATTTATGCATAACTGTTTTAAGAATTTACAACGTATGGCAGTTATATGAATTGAGTTATAGTGTTGGTACAATGTTAATAACAAAGAATTTTACAATGTGTTTATTCAAGACCTTACAAGAGTTTCTGGCTGTTAAAACATAATAAAAAGTAAAACAAAATAACGTACCTGCTTATACTCCCTCCTCTTTAGAGCTGATCTTCCTTTCATCAGATATTTCATCAACAAGGGTAGACAAATCTTTAGGTCTATCCAGAACAGCCTGAAGCCGTTGACATAGTGCCAGAACATATGTTTGGCTCCATCCTTGATATATAACCAGACACCATAATGTTTCATCTCTATCCATTTGGCCTGCACATTGCGCCATTTCTTCTCCAAAAATCCTTCAGCTAGCTGCACATGTGCCTCTTTTTGCTCAGGGACAGGAAATAAAGTTGTGTTCTCTGCTTTTTCTTTACTTTTCTCCAGCTCACTCTTTAATGCTTTGACTGATTTCTCAACCACTCGCTCATCTTTGTGATACAAGGCAGAAGTATGGAAACTGCGTAGATCTAGTGTATGAAAGTCTGGATGGGACAGAAGTTTAATGTATGTTGCCACACATACGGTTTTAGCTGAATGTACAGTATTGGCTTTATTGTCTGGCTGCACTAACCAAAGTCTAGAGGATATAGACTGATGTGAGCAACTGGCAAAGGTGGTTCCTGTATTCTCACATCCCCTGAAATAGTCACATTAAATAATAGAACAATTAGCCAAAGTTTAAGGTCCTCTATACATTAAAGTAAATATAATCCAGATGATAGCCTTGTGATATTATAAACCACATGGAGCTTCTTGGGGTCATATGATTTTAACACCAAATAATGGCTATACATTGTACATGAGTGTGCATGGTCTTTTACCATTAAATTTAAGTTTCTTAAAGTATACATAATTGTGCTTAAAGTAAAAACCAAGTAAAAGGAACTTTAAGGTGGTATTTAACACTTTGGACCAATTCTTTTTTATCTCAAACAATCAAATAATTTATTGTTAGCTGAATTGATCCTACAAAAGGCTGCTTATTGATGTCCTACATATATGTGCAAAGTGAAGCATAACAATTTACAGTCAGCTATATTTAAACTAATAAAACATATTATCTCTTTTAAGATCACATCATATCATCTGGGTAATCTGTTCTGACTTAGATAATTATTTTTTTTTAACAGAAATAGGCAAACCGTCTTAAAACACTTACTTGTGATGAATGCAACTGGTGTACAATCCTCGAACACCATTCCCTGAAACGACAATCACGTAAGAAGTCATGTAGATATACATATAGACATTAACGTTTATATGTTCATTTGTTAAGGGCCTTTATACTGAATACCTAGTTTTAAGTTTACGCCATTAGAGTACTTCATACTTCATGTACATTATAAATTAAAAATGTCTCTTTTCATGTGAAATTAGCTCTAGTTTTTCAATAATTTTAACCTGCTATGAAATATGCTATTGCTTTTTATATCTGTTTAAGTGATCAGTAATAAGAAGACCATACCCCTAATGTGCTACACAGTACACTATGTTCCTGAGTGATGTCCATGCATCTGATTCCCGAATTGCCTATACAGAGAAGGGAATACCTTTCATTGGAGGTAAGTTTCTCTAACTTAAACTGGTTTTACTTTGATAATCACATTTTAGTAGTAGAGCAGCTTACCTGCAATGAAACATCCAGTCTTTAATGCAAAGGATGCAAGATGCAAAAGATCTTAGGTAATAGAAAAGTGAAGCCTTCTTCCCAGTAGCAGCATTCAGAATTTCACCAAAAGGGGCATGACTGACAATGGCCCACCAAAATGAAATACCTCTAGGTTTGTAAGGAGAAATTGAAAGGAAGATAAAATCCTGATCAGAATAGTCTGAATAGACGAGGCCGGCAAATCTGGCAGCCCATTTAGAAATGGAAACCCCCAGAGATGTCTTCAGATCCTTTATTTGGGATAGAAATATAGAACAATTTGCTCCTAAAGGTTTCCCTCTTCAGACAGAATGGAAGAATCCTTAAAGTGCATGACCTACTTTTTGACCCCAGGTGACCCAATATGGCCAATAATGAACTGATCCAAGAATTGATGAAGAAAAAAACTGTGGCCTCTAGTGTGTTCACAAGTTAAAATGTTGACAACAGACGACGGGCGAGGTGGTATCACAAAAGCTCCCCTTAAGCACCTTGTGCTCAGGTGAACTAAAAAACAACAACGAAAAACTACCCTAGCCCTTGCACCATTGTTCTACCAAATAAATTGGTCATTTACAGCACAATACACCATTTTAAATTATGTACAAGCAGCACGTTCAAATACTATGTACACTGTGGTAATTATTCATTTGTGTTTTAACTAAATATGAAAGCACTACTCCAGCACCCTAGCTTGCAACATATATAACATGCAGGGCTGAGTACTGGTTCTCATATTGACAGAAATACCTGTATGCTGTATTTGGTTAAAAAAAACACATTGGTTGTTTCAGTATCAAACAAATAACAGAAGAAAATAGCTTTTTTATCAGTTTCTCACTAATATTTCATCGAAATCCTGAAATATTCTGGCCATTTTATTCACAATTTACTGAACATTAAAATGATTAGCTATTGCAATATCTGTGTTTGCCCAAATGCTGTATTAGCAGAGTGCTCTGAATATAGATTAATATTCTGTGCGTTGTCTTCATTGAGTCAATGCAATGATGTCAGCAGATCGTCTCCAACATGCCACCGCCGAAAGCCAAGTATAGCAGTATTTTGTAAAGAAAACAGAAGGAATGAGGTCACGCTGCTCCCCGAGAACCATCATCACATTTCACTGTCCCAATCTTCCAATCAAGAGAGATTTCTAGTTACCATCCATCTGGTAGTCAGAGCAAAATAATTGTCTCAACAAACCAATATCTATTCAGCATTTATGGTTGTGAAACTAGTAGCAGAAGTGTTAATTTATAAGTGATATCACACCACCAACTTTTTTCATGACTCCATATACAAAAAAAATGGTTGCTCTTTTGTTTTTGTTGATTCAAATCTTGTTTATATGTTTAAAATTATTTGCTTCCTGTAATAACACTACTTGCTGTTTTTGTTACAGAATATTTTAATATACGCACCCTCTGGAACATGGCTGTTCCAATATATATATATATATATACACTTTTTGACGATTCGTGCAACGGTTATTTGATGAAGATTTTGGTAGATCTACACTTAGCATAAATTTGATGTACATAATTTAAAATGGTGTATTGTGCTGTAAATGACCAAACTACTAATAATTGAGAAATATTTTCTTTGATTTAGTATGACCATTCTGATATTCTGAATCATATGTTGATGTTCAAAAAGCAAAGTTGTAGTCTTAAATATTTATTACAACAGTACTTTGCAGTAGATCTTCTTTTTAAGTGCATGTAACACTTATTTGTAAACAAACAGGCTCACAGTAATAGGCAAACAATGTCATATTTTATCTTAACCAATAATTTGTCTTAAGCAGCTAATGATAGGCTTCCCTTGGGTGCCTGATTAATACAAGTTTGACTGTAGTTTATTTTGTATTTCTCATTTTTTCATACACAGTCCACACTTACAAAACTACAACTGTTTTTACTTAAACAAAAGGAAACATTATAATATATCATATGATATATCAGATATTTTAATCATATTGTATCAATTGTTTTGATCAATCTCATCCTTAATAACATGGAGATGCTAGATACGCTTCAAGACGCTTTTAGCTTTTAAGTTGGATCAAAATCCCACATAATTGTTAAACAAAAAAAATACAGTGTTGGGGGTGTAGGGATCTTAGGGTATTGCGGATCAGCCAAATCTCAGCTTGATATTTTTGCTACTTTTGTTGATTTAAACCAAAAAAAAGCATATTATTAGAAAAAGTGATGTCCCAGTAGAATCTCCACAGAGAAATTTTCAGCCTAGCAGTTTGCAATATTGTAAAATGTTGGCATAACCAAACCGAGGCCACTGGAAGTTGACATTCCTAAGGAGATACACAAAAAACGAATGTGCAAATAAACAACGAATTTTCCAACAATATAGGGAAATTGTTTGTTCTTGACGTGTGTTTATTGATGTGTGAGCTGAAATGAGGACGCAGATACTTTAGGGCATTATGGATCACTAAATGTAGGGGGTCGTCTCATGACAGCAGTTCCTAGCCTATGAGTTACCCACTATTTGAAATGAAAATGCAGTATCAATCACGTCTTGCACTGCCCCTAAGATTATTACAGTAATATCCCAACTCATGTCTGCAAGGGTGTAGAAATCAGCTGGAAGCTGGTAAAATAAAGCGGCTATTTGAACATTATCACCGGCTACTTTTACCACAAATACAAAAAAAAATACATAATTTTGTCTTTAGTTTGTCTCTTCAGTGTTCACTTTCAACATACATTAGCTATACCTATATTCCAATATAAGTTCAATTTACGTAAGTGGTCATTTACCGAAGTGACCGTAAACCGATAATAACCCTGCTGAGCTCACTAATCTCACTTGCTTGTCACAGGATTTGACAATTTGGGGTAGTGAATATTCTGCAGGTGTTCAATGATGTGAAGGTTTCATGATCATATTTTTGCAATATTGCCTTTATAAGTTGACACTTTTGTTAAAAGTACAGGTTTCTCTTAAAAATTAAAAGTGATCAGTATTCTCTGTACATGACACCCTGGTATTTTGTAGTATTATACAATCATACGATCCCCACTACATCGATCACAAAGGTGATTGTGGTATAACAATATGCAAAGAAAAATCTTACATAATGGCTTGCCCGGATGCCGGTTTTCTGACTTTAGTCTTCAGCAAATAAATTTATTTTATGATGTAATGAGTAAATTTCAAGGGTAAACTCACTGTATGCGATGATGCGGGACGTGCTTTCTCGAAGTATGTATGCCATCCTTTAAGGAAAAGCGATTAATGTGATGGTCATGCTATTATTCTTACATGACGTTTAGCTTTAATTTAGCAATGACTTTAAATATTTAAGGCAACAACAATCCGGTGCCAATCCAGTTGACAGACCGGAAACATAAATAACAAAGTGCGCATGCGCAGAGCTCATTACGCGGTTGTCTAGAATACATAATTCGGGAGAGAATTTCACACTTTTTTTAATTGCAAAGAAATATCTTGAAAACCAATATGCTGGTCATTTCGTAAACAATTTCTAGATCTAATTGCTATTTAAAAGATTTACAGATGTTTCTCTACCTTCTTTTTCGCTGCCTGTTACGTTTCTCACCTCAGATGTTTCGCACAGGCCCTAGCAGTCCCGGATCCAGAACATTTCAGCTGTGTGTGTAGGAGGGGGAGAGCTGGGGAGGGCGAAGACCGAATATGACAAATATTTTAGGGGGTCCGGGTGCATTCTCCCCCGGAAAATAATGTTTCTAAAATGTCAGAGATGCGATCTGAAGTGCTTCTGGACAAAAGGTTAATAGTTGTAATGGTTATATTAAACTGACTTTGAAATTCTGAAAATGTGAAGACATACACCTTCAGCAAGATAACTTGTTGAAAAATGGTTCGAATTCTTCCAAAAATATGCCGAAACAGGCAAACACATACTTCCATTCGAATTGCAACATAAAATGCTGCTAGGTTGCATTTGTGAGCTCAGTTTTCCCATTGATTCTCGTTTGCATATTTTGGGAGAGAAAATAATAATTTACAAAAAATCTTGCTATCTTAGCGCTATTTTTCAGCAGAAAACCATTGCAGTATCGTCGGGTATTATGCTTAACAGATATACATTAATATTGCCTTAATTTAGATATTTAATGAGTGTTCGAGAACGTGTGCATAGTTTCGATGTGGAATATTTATGGAAGTTACAACTTAAACTCGAAACATCAAAATTTTCAGTGGAACCTCAATAAATGGTGTGACACACACAACAGAACTGATTGACAATTCAAATTTATATCTTTTCTCTAAACTATACTGTTTCGGCACACCCATCAAGCAAAACTTGACCCAAAATATAACGCATTTAACGTATTATTTAACATTTTTTGCTCCGTGTAACGTTAGGGTCGAAGATTTAAGCAAGTAAGATGACTCAAACTGTTACTGTTGATAAAGTTAGGTGAATTTATAACAAATATTTGTTATTATGTGTTTGTAAATGGTGGCTACGTGATATTATGCGTGTGTGTATAATTTTCGCAGCGTCTATTTATTTTCGTTCTTAGTGAAGAAATATCCTAAACTAATAGACGTGATATACTTATTACTATTTTCTTTAATTGTTTAGAAGGGAAGGGGGGGGGGGGGGTCAAGGCCCCCTCGCCCCCCTCCCCGGTATATCCGGGCCTGCCTAGATCCAGTTTCGCTTGCTACACATCGCTTCACTTCACTTCACTTTACTTTACTTTACTTTACTTTATTTTTATTTGTCCCGTCCTGTCCTTTCTATCTACCGGAATGATTTATTTTTTTTAGATTTATTATGTTTGTCAAATTAATCTTTAAAGAAAAAAAAGAAGAAAATATTTCTGTATAAGAATTTCAAGTTTGTTACAATGTATAATTTTTAATGGTTGTTTATGCATAAAATTCAACAATTGCCTCGTAAACAGCACCCCTTGTATGTGCAGTTTACTGAAACGAAGCATAGAGCCCACATGGGATTATTTAAGGCACATTAAAATGACGTAGCAATAGCAGATGTGTCAAGTGATATATAATTATCAGTTAGATGTATTATTGATCATAAAGGAAAGCTTGGACACGGGAGTATACCAGTCAAGGCGAGACACACAATGTTACGGCTCAACACTTGTTGAATTTCCACATGTCAGGCGTTAGTGACTATCTTTGTAAATTACTTTTTAAAGATAGTTTCCATGTGATGTCACCGGCCTTGATAAGACAGTTTAAAGCGACTCTTTCTAATATTGATGTTGTCTTCTATAGAGTTTACAAGTCCTTCTTATACATTTAGAAAAATGATTATATACGACTTTATAAGACATATATTTGCAAAACACCTCGGCTTTGAACATATAACCACACATTGATGAAGAGCATCGAAGTGGATTCCGAAAAACCCTAGTTTATAAACGGCGAGCTCCGAGCGACACATCACGTGACCAAAAATCATGCCAATTTCCAAAAAGAGGCCAAATGTCACAAACGTCTACCTCAGCATGTAAACGGTTTATGAATTTCTGTGTCTTGAAAATAAGCCATAGTTATTAGCTTGCAATGAAATAGCTGGGTTGTTTTAGTTTCACATAGATCTAATAACGCAAATATTCTTGTTATTTACATCATGGCACATTTCAAAATTATCAGAATATTTTTTTCATTTTTTTTTATTATTATTTTCTTTTTAAATAGACACTTTTGACAAAGAACTTAAGTGGTATTCTGTTCACTTAGCATAATTAAGGGTATTCTGAATTTTTTTATTTCGTAAGTGTATAACACACATACAACTATTTATATATCTAATAACATCTATGTATATATTTGCCAAACATGTCCTGGTTTGTCACCAAACTCTGTACATACTGATTGTTTAGAAAGGCTATTTAAAACAATAATGTTAATGCTTCATTCTGTACAAGTGTTATATCTGCTTGGTTATTGTCGTTTTAACATACTTATTTAGACTATGTCCAGCCATTGAACATGTGAGGTGTTGTTACTAGAAAGTGTTTGCTTATTACCTCTAGGTGTTGTCAGTGAGGAAGACGCATCTAGACAGAAAGGTAAAAACTACAAGTCAGTGGATAGAGTGTACAAAGGAAAAGATCAGAGACAGATAGGGTTTGTCACGTTATTTTTCTCTTGAAAGTTTTAACTGTTGTATGTTGTATTTTAATTTTGAAATAATCATTATGTACTGGCAATTTTTTTTATCTTAGATGCTAAAATAATATTGACTACCAATGCAAAAAAATAATAAAATCAAAACATTGCTATCATTTCTTGATAATTATTCGATAGAGTGTCATGATAGCATGATTGTCTCAAAATGTACACAGACAGAAAACAATGTGTTATTTGTATACTACTTTTTCCATTTATATTGTTAATAAAAAAAATAACTTAATTCTGTCATATCAGTATTGATTTTTTAAGATACCACCTGAGCAAATGAGAATTACTTGTTTGCATAATTTCTATTTATCTTTGTCATAGGATCCAATTGATACTGAAAGTTGGGAGTAGCAAGGCTGTCAAAATGCTTAAGGAGCAAGACTGAAAAGCCCAGTTGTACAGTTGTGTGTGTGTGTGGGGGGGGGGGGGGGGCGGGGGCGGAGGTCAACAATCTTCAACAGTTCAAGTAGCAAATGACAGGAAGGTGCAAAAGTAATAAATACTGCTTGAATGATTTCTTGTTACAGAACGTGAAATGTTTTTAACAATGCCAATGATAAAAGTCGCTCAAAGTGGTCGCTCAAAGAGTGCACTTATACCCTGTTCTGTATCCTTCGGCAAATCTAATTTATGTTTTGCATTTATTTTCAAATATTAAAAAACAGTTATGATTATCCTAACCCTTTTCAGTTTTGTTAATTTGCCTGCCAATGTTAAGAAGATGACTAAGAATTAGTCTGGATTATTTCATAACAAATGTAGCAAGCTACGGGTTAAAGTGATTTTTTCACAGTGTTAACTTCTATCGTATTTTCAATTAGAAAAAAAAAAAGTTTGTTGGACCAGAATGCATACTGGAACTAAATTTTAAATCTTGTCACAAACGTCAAAAGAGTATCTTTACTTTAAGATGTGAGAAATTAAAGTGTTACAACACTTTTTAACTATTTTAAGCCCAATAACACATGTTTTTGAACTGTGCATGTGGTTCTTTTTTGCCATAAACTTACATAAAACTGGCTAAGTCACATTTACAATTAAAAGGACAAATACATCAACAAAAACAATATGATTGTGGATATGGGGATTTATGATAATACATAGCATAAGTATGAAATAAGTACCGGCTTATTTCTAATACCATGCATGTATATAATCAGAACTGACCATTCAACCATACTATCTTTTAAACTTTCATTTCAAACATCACATCATTCCGAATGTGTCGACAATAAAAACTACAAACATATATTCCTAAAAAGGCCTTATAAATATTTTGACAAGGAAAGTCGTTGATGCGAAGCATCAAAGGCGACGCAAAAACTGGAAGGTAAACTGAAAGGTTAACAGGTTAAAGGAATATGGGAGCAAGTAATAAAGACATATTTGGAAAGTTTTTATTTAAAGGTTTTGAATTTCAGTATAATATAAAAAAAAAACCGAGAAAAATATGTATACCGTATAGGCCTATTCCTGAGACCACAGAATGGTTTAAAACAAAATAAAAACAAAACCCGATACCATTTAACAGGTCTTTCAAGAGATTACATTTATAGAAAAAGGTGCCAAAATTATTATAATTAACAATAGAACTAAGGTGTACAAGCAGAAATTGCACATGTGCAGGAGCCTCATATTACACAAATAATTATTGTTCACATAGTATTTTTCTGGAACACAGTATTATGTATACAAAGAACAATGATTAATATTTCCTAAACTTAATAGTATTTTTCTGGAACACAGTATTATGTATACAAAGAACAATGATTAATATTTCCTAAACTTAATAGTATTTTTCTGGAACATAGTATTATGTATACAAAGAACAATGTTTAATATTTCCTTAACTTAATAGTATTTTTCTGGAACATAGTATTATGTATACAAAGAACAATGTTTAATATTTCCTAGACTTAACCTACTTCTCACATTTAAAGTGAATTGGATGAAGACAAACTGAGAGAATCAGTAAAAACAGAACGATCTAGTGTGTCTTTAATCCCGATGGAAAAAACTGTTGTAATAAAGCAATGTTACTACCTAAGTATTTGCTACTGTGGTTTATTATTACACACTGAGCTGACATTTAGAAAATATAAGTTGCTGTCAAGTGAAAGGTAGTATATGTCATTCTATAGAGGAAAAATAGCTACAAAATAGTAAATCTTATTATCCAAGAAGGATATTACTTTCTAGTAAATATGGGTGTAAGACGTAATAATAAGTCCGAACATATTCTGTTATTTTTCGCAAAATGTTCGTGTAATAAAAGTCTTGACAAGAAATAAATTTTATTCCGGTCTCCGATCCTGAGTCCATAAATTTAACCTTAAAAACACTTCAAACATGTTATAAATGCTTTCTTGATGTGTTGCACACGTCTATTTAATGATAATTCAAATCGTTAACGTTATCTTTTTTCAAACTTGTCATAACGGGTCTAAGGTTTAAATTCGGAACCATCTTATCCCGAGTCTATAAACTTAACCTCTTGACCAAGAACACTTCAAGCATATTATAAATGCTTTCTTGGTGTGTTGAACTTTCTCGTATGCAAGTGAATTGAACACTTGGATCTTTAATAAGATCCTTTTGAAAACTTATCGTGACGGGCAAGGGATTGGTTTTGAAACCCTCCTATCCAGAGTCTTAAACTGTTGACCACGAACACTTCAGAGATGTTATTAAAGCATTCCTGCACACTGGAAGCACTGGAAATGTTATTTTTCAGATTTGCGGGACCTTACAGAAATCGTTAATGTATCTTTACATTGCATTTAAGTCAGATTTTTCCATGCATACTCAATAGACCGTTCAGAAAACCCTTTTCTGGCTATGGACTATTTCGTTTCTAATAGGTAATCTCAACTTGTAATCATGCAGTCCGAACATAGAAGGTTGTACCGACGAGCATTCCGATCTTCTTTCGTAGTTAAGGACGAAGAGAGTGTACATGTACATTTACGTTAACATTTTTATATGAAAAAGAAATAACCAAATCTCTCGTTTTGACCATGTTTTCATAAAAGTTACTGACATAAAAATTAAAAATAAATAAATAAAATGTACGCCGTTTACCGAATTAGGATAATAAATAAAAATAGAACGCCGTTTACCGATTTAGGACGCGTATTTTATCAGGGTTAGAAGGGGCGGTAAGCGTAAATGTGCACCGGACGTAGTACCCCGGACAGGTTTCTGTTGTTGTTGATATTTTAATGTAGATAGTTCTATTTATTTAGTGACTGTATTTGCTATAATTACAATAATTTCATGCAATTTGGTGTAAGACAAAGCTTAGACATTGTGAATTATAGAAATGCAAAATAACTACACTCAATAATGGACTGATCCATTTAGACCGGTACAATCGGAACAATTGGAATCGTCTCTCGGATGTATGTAGGTAGTCGGATCACCTCCGCCATTTCCCTAAATGGAACTACTTCTGAGACAGACCAATCGTAACACCTTGAATAATTCACGAATCATTTCTCGGATTTATGTAGGTTTACCTCCAGCGCGTCGCCAATTACAGAGATAATCTTCATATGGTTATATTCCAAAAAAAAAAATTTAAAGTGTCCAAATATTGACATTGACATCAGAAAATGCATCGAGAAATGATAAAATAACAATATATACATTTACATATAAAACATAAAAGGTACAATAAAGATAAAAAAGTAGATTTGGGATACTGCATTTGCATAGACATATGTTACTTATCTGTGGTCAAGGTAACACAGTTCTATGGTATGTTTACAAACTGGCTTTCTCTTTATTCCTTTTTAGAAAGTTTTTAAAGTTACCATCTTTTATTTATTGTATTGAAAGTTTCAAAACGGTAGCAAATATTTACATAATAGCATTTCTTTGTTACAACATTAGGATCAAGGACATACCAGATCGTTCTGTGTTACTGTTTCTCTCATGTCTTCGTCCATTCCACCTCAAAATATGTGAAGTCGGTTAAGTTTACGAAATGATATACTTTGTTCTTTGTATACATAATCCAGATAAAAATGCTTCCACTTCCATAAAAACAACTTTGAAAGTAGACAATAAGATACTTCGAAAGAAAACAACAAACATTCCACGTTCCAGACAGATACTATCTGAACAGTAATGTTTTGTGTAAAGTGAGGCTGCAGCACATATGCATTTTCTGCCGGTACACTTTAGTTGTATAGTTAATTGTAATAATTACGGCAACTTTTTTCTACATAAATGTACATGTATATACCATTTTGGAAAATGGTGTCGTTTTTTTATATTTTGTTTTAATATCGATGTTCTCGGGAATTAAAATTATACATACTTTTTCTGAAGATTTATAGTTACTGAACAGTACAGTTACAAATAAAAAAAACATCACTTTTAAAATGTGTTTGTTACTTGCTCCCACATTGCGTTAACCTGTTCACCTCTTCCAGTTTTTGCGTCGCCTTTGATGCTTTACATTTACAGCTGTTCTTGTATTGATGATGGATTGTTGTGTTATAGGATGTAGATAGTGATTTTGGGATAACGTTTCAAGGTTTAAAAAGATACAAAAATACTGGCAGCTTTAAGGAGTGACACAGATCCAGTTGAAAGTAGGACATGAAACTGTGTGTGAGGGCTAATAAATGGAAATGATTATAGATACAGTGGGTCACGGTCTTGATCAATAAAATAACATTCGAGTAAATCATGTTTTGTTCCACGCCATCTGCTTTGATCGGGACAGTATCATTTTTGAAAAGGTGCATTACGGACATAGCGGAGCGATATCGAACAGTATTTGCAATAACACTCAGCATTATAATATATTTGTAACAAAGTTATTGTTTGAGGGTAAAATAGGGGTCCAATGCCGTACACCACAAGGTGAATCTGGGATCAATGATAGGCTGTGAAATTCACAAACATATATATACCTTATATAAGGACCCCAAAACAACGAAACCATCCAATCTTTTCAACACTTTAAATATTTTTAAGCTGTGTAAATAGGTACCCGAAGTTGGATACCTGATAGGGGCCCACTTGTTGGTACTTTGGTCAAAACTCTTTAAGTCCTTCGTCGGCGACATGACGGGGTCACGATAAAATGCGAATGTATGTGATAACAATTATATAAACCAGTTGTCAGTCGGTCAGTTATTGCAAAACTCGTTGCACAGTGGAACGAGAATTGCAATAAACACTGAATTGTAAGAAAATGCGCAAACTATTGATTTTTATGACGAATTTTACCACGAAATCACTAAGAAAATGATTCTTTGTACATAATGAAGTAAAATAATTCACATTTATCCGCGTTTTGTCATAGAACCACATTTTTCGATTTCGATTTTCGGAGTCGCCACTCACTACTGACCGTAACAGAGATTTACAATAATCCAGATATAAAGATATTAATTCGTTGTTTTTTTTGTCCAAATATTGGTATAATATATATTTATTACAGGTTTAGTCTAATAATGATATAGTTGTGCAATTATATCAGTTTCCAGATTTGAAAAACAACAACACAGGTAATAATCTTATTGCAAAACTCGTTGCACAGTGAAAGGAGAATTGCAACAAGCCTAAAATATTGTAGCGAACTTTTATCAAATAATATTATTATTAATTAATTAATTTATAATTCGAATCCCATCCAGAAATATATACGAAAATATTTGTTTGTACATTTTAAAATAAATTCGCTTAAATAATTATCTTTTATTTAACTTGGTTGTTTGTTTGTTATTGGTTTTCTTTTTTGCCAGAGACTCAGATTTTCACGATCAGGCGATACGGAGAATCCTTTTATTTAATTAATAATAACAGAAATTGAATTACTTCACAAATGAAGGGACAATAAATGAATTTAAATGTCATTAACACTACTCTGAGCGTGCCGGTAACCAGTCATGACGACGTAACGTTTTGATATCGATAAAATCGGCGTTCTTACTAACTATCAAGATTTTCAAAGATTGTATATCAGCAAATATGTGCATAAGACAAAGCAAACATTATTCAGAACATAGTCTGAGGGTCATACAAAACAGATCAAAAAGGTCCATTCAAAGTTGTGTTCGCCTAATATCTCCTTTAGTTTAGAGAAGTCAGACAACTTTTGTTTCAAGGAAAGAAGATTCATTTGAGAGTATTTAAGTTCCATAACACATAGTATATAGTTTAGTGTAAGCACGAATATGGTCATGGTGGTGTCAGTTCGAAAAAGACACACAAATCGAAACACAATAAAAAAAAGGGGGTCTCTTCTCCTTGTGATAATTTATCGATCCATAAGAAATTCTCAGTCGAAATAAGTAAGTAGATAAATGTTTAAGCTACGTGTTCACAGTTTATCAAATTTGCATTTTGGAATTTATTTCTCAAAATGTAACATTTATTTGACCAAAATGAAATATGAAATAAAATGTTGTCTCTGATTACTAAATTATTTGTTCAATAGTTGTCCTTCAAAATAGCGCCCGAGTCAGTTTGTAAGCGTATATAAGAAGGTTCGCGCGTGAAAGAGCAAGTCAACTTCTATATATTTTCTGTATATTTGTAGAGTTATCAGATATATAAGAAGGTTCGCAGCGTGGAAGAGCAAGTCAACTTCTATATATTTTCTGTATATTTGTAGAGTTATCAGATATATAAGAAGGTTCGCGCGTGAAAGAGCAAGTCAACTTCTATATATTTTCTGTATATTTGTAGAGTTATCAGATATAAGAAGGTTCGCGCGTGGAAAGAGCAAGTCAACTTCTATATATTTTCTGTATATTTGTAGAGTTAAGAAGGTTCGCGCGTGAAAGAGCAAGTCAACTTCTATATATTTTCTGTATATTTGTAGAGTTATCAGATATATAAGAAGGTTCGCGCGTGAAAGAGCAAGTCAACTTCTATATATTTTCTGTATATTTGTAGAGTTATCAGATATATAAGAAGGTTCGCGCGTGAAAGAGCAAGTCAACTTCTATATATTTTCTGTATATTTGTAGAGTTAAGAAGGTTCGCGCGTGGAAGAGCAAGTCAACTTCTATATATTTTCTGTATATTTGTAGAGTTATAAGATATATAAGAAGGTTCGCACGTGAAAGAGCAATTCAACATCTATATATTTTCTGTATATTTGTAGAGTTATCAGATATATAAGAAGGTTCGCGCGTGAAAGAGCAAGTCAACTTCTATATATTTTCTGTATATTTGTAGAGTTAAGAAGGTTCGCGCGTGGAAGAGCAAGTCAACTTCTATATATTTTCTGTATATTTGTAGAGTTATAAGATATATAAGAAGGTTCGCACGTGAAAGAGCAATTCAACATCTATATATTTTCTGTATATTTGTAGAGTTATCAGATATATAAGAAGGTTCGCGCGTGAAAGAGCAAGTCAACTTCTATATATTTTCTGTATATTTGTAGAGTTAAGAAGGTTCGCGCGTGGAAGAGCAAGTCAACTTCTATATATTTTCTGTATATTTGTAGAGTTATAAGATATATAAGAAGGTTCGCGTGTGAAAGAGCAAGTCAACATCTATATATTTTCTGTATATTTGTAGAGTTATAAGAAAGTAAAACTCTACCCCTCTTTCATGATATTTTATCTAAGGGTAACAACGTATGACACAAAATTAACAATAACACATAATGTTCTAGCTTAAGTCCTTACTTATTCCGCTAGATTCATACACCGGACTAATCTTTTTTACAGGCCTGAACTCTCCTGCCGAGTGCGCAATAATGTAACCTGCTAGCTTTCTCTTGATTAGTTTAATTTGATCACGTGGCATAGATCTTAAGTTTCAGCCCTTTAAGATTTTGTATCAATGGGGATATTTTGTTGCGATAGTGTCCCCTAGATTTCAAAGATTCTATAACCTTTTTATGGGAGTCATTCTAAAAATAAATAAACGATTACCAAAAATGTACTACTACTACTACTTCTTCTACAACTACTACTACTACTACTACTACTACTACTACTACTACTGCTGCTGCTACTACTACTACTATTTCTACTAATACTACTGCTGCTGCTGCTACTACTACTACTATTACTACAACTGCTACTACTTCTACTACTACTACTACTGCTGCTACTGCTACTACTACTACTACTACTACTATTACTACTACTACAGCTGCTGCTGCTACTACTACTACTACTACTACTACTACTATTACTACAACTGCTACTACTTATACTACTAATATTGCTGCTACTACTACTACTGCTACTGCTGCTACTACTTCTACTACTACTACTACTACTACTACTACTACTATTACTACTACTATTACTACCACTACTACTACTACTACTACTACTACTACTACTACTACTACTACTACTACTACCACTACTACTTCTACAACTGCCACTACTTATATTACGGTCTACTACCGCACCGCCACCACTTCGGCTGCTGCTCCTACGTTTACTTCTGGTACAAAGACGATTATGGTGGAAGTGATGGCGGTCAAGTTTAATAAAAATATGTTTAATACTGTCTCTGAACATGAGAGCTAACAAAAAGCCTAGGCAACCACTTTTGAAAAAAATATTAGATGGACAAATAGTAGGTTGTAAATAATAAGCACAGTTGACATATCTGAAAACACACACAAAAAACTGGTTCGTGGATGGTTTCGATCTTCGACGGCCGAATGAAAAATACACATTTAGATTTAACCAACTACACTAACATTATATGGCACATCAGTGGACAATTATTAACACATATTATGATGTAGGTAGTCTATGTGTTGGGGTGCAACGAATTTTACGTATTTTACGTAGGAACGATTGCTCATATTCAACTTAAAAACGATATTTTTTTACAATATAATTCTTTATCTTACAATATATATTCACATAGTTTAAATCTGTTGGAGAGTCGCGCCACTTTTATCGGTCGAAACAAGGTTACATCCCTTACCAAATCACGCATTATTTCCACTGATATGGAATTTCCACTTCCGGGGACGTCTCTTGCAGCCAATTATATCGGCTAAAATGATTAAATGTTTACCGAAAAGCATATAAATGAAAATGTTCACACGCCTAATTGATCAAACTAAAAGGCTACATACGCAGGGTTGGTCAGCAGGCATCAGGGGAGAAAGATCAGTTAATTCTTCAGACGAAAAAAGACATTAACATTGCGGGTACAAGGACGATGTAAACTTCGGGTGCGAGACGTTATGGACCGCTTTTGCGAGATGGTGTGATGCCGAGAAATATACGACATGGGTCTCAGGTTTACCAGAGATTGCAAACTCCCCGCAGTGATTACTTCCCTTGACAGTACATTATATCACTGCCACCAGCAAGTTTTTCGCCCATATACAGGCGGATAGTTTTTTTTTTTTTTTTAATTTATTTTTTTCTGGACTCATCTCCTCAAAATATAGTATATTTCCTTAAAAAATATTAATTTATATTAAAAATAAAAAGTAACTTAAAATATGAAAAAATATGAAAAACCACAACCAAATCAACGGCCTTGGTGATGCGTTCATTGCACACTTTGGAAATTCCCAATCGTTCGCTTGAAAAGTAATTTAACAAATTATGTCTCTCCTCACCCGTTAAACAACAAATTTTATTTATTAAAATCCCGTCTTTGTAATCAGATACATTAAAATGCCGCTTTTTCTCGTCACATAAAAAACAATTTTGACTCACTTTTCTTTCGTGGCGTGTTTATGGAGGCCGCCATGTTTACTTTACGTGATACTCTATCGTCACGTGATCCTTGCTGGGGGCAGAGATTTAAAAGTAGCAACGCGTGACGTAATCGCGGTGAGGAGATTCAGATTGGAGCACTGAAAAAAAAAATGTTTTTTTAGTTTTCTGTCCCACGACTTAATCTATGGTTAATTAAATAAACTTGTTTAAGTACTTTATACGATTAAAACAAATATAACATAATTGAAAATAAGCGATAAGACAATACACCATTTACTGACTATGACTATTGTTTATTTTTGTTCAACTATGTTAGATTATACGATTATTAGATTATTTTAATTACAAATTAAACTGTGCTTTGAAATTGTATAGCGGTCTTTTTACAGGTTACAAGTTAAGACGGCTCGCGTGTGTAGTAAAGTAGGTAATCGTAGTTATCTTACCAGCCTGTGCGTATGCCTGATGACGTTTATATATCGAAAAATACCTTTAAAATATGATATACGATTTGATGTTTACTTACTCTAAGGAGAGATTATTTCTCTAGCTGATTCAAATAAGTCCTCAACACAGTTAAATTGTTTAATAACTTGAATGTCAAAATTCCTTTTCCAATCCACAATTATCCACAAATGACCGAAAAAAGGCGAGTATTTCAATATAAATACAAAATACACAAGTTGTACTCCAAATCTGAATTCCCACATTGCTGTTATTTTAAAACACCTGTTGTATTTACGGTCTTTTAGTCTTGAAGGGCTTATTCAGATCTAAGGTAAAACATAAAAACCGCCCCATTTATAAAAGCTAAGAATAATTGTAAGAATATTTGCAAAGGTACAAGTTGCATCACCAACTAAAATATTCCAATTTTACTTGAGCTTCTACCAATCAATATCCCGTGACTTAGAACATTCTATCAATGGGTGCTCAGTGACGTAAGCAGTGTCCTAGAATGTGACCGGCCGCAATAGCTCCAGTGGTAGAGCGTCGGCTTGGGGTCGGGAGGTCGTGGGTTCGAACCCCGGCCGGGTCAAACCAAAGACTTTAAAGTTGGTAGTAGTGGCTTCCCTTCTAACACTCGGGGTTAAGGGGACAGCATTACGCCTGACTCATCGGTGTCAGTAAAATGGACCGGCCGGGTTCAGTCCCTGGGCACCTCATAAGTGCCCCTGAGCTACAATGATAGAAATGTCGCTGCACAGCATCGGCAAAAATGCCGGCTAATCCCATCCCATCCCTAGAATGTGACCATCACAAGGTGAAAACTATGATCGGAGACTTATGTAACAAAAGCTTGTAACTACACCCCACCTTCTCCTCCGTCCCCGGGTTCGTTGCTGTGTAGATTCCAATCCTGGTCCGGACAAAACAATGGATGTGGGGATGAAGGTCGTCTAGCTGACACCCATTGTGCTAGTTGCACTCTTACGTTTGTCTTAGATCTGCGACAATAACTGGATAATGGCCATAATGTTATCGCTCTGATAGTTTATTTCAATAAACTAACAAGAAATAGGACTAAGTAATTTAAAAAAAAATGTGTACTTAGCACACAGTATTGTTCACCATGTATAGATAATGAAGAGCCATGACAACTTGTTTTGAATAGTTCCTTAAATAACCTAATCTGTGGCTGTTCCAATCGATACATTTTTGTTACTTTTGTGAAAAGTTACCTTATTTTTGAAATGATGATTTTAAAATCATTTAGCTTGGATGATAGTACAGTGGTTAGATCTATGTCATTTGCAACAGTTTTATTTATTAATTTTGAGAATAAAAATAATTCGATTCAGATTCATTCAAATGCATTGTTATGTGGAAAAGTTTGGAATTTGCTGAATGAGATCCAAATTTGTAAGATGCTTTAGGGGTTTTCAATGTTTTATCTCAAACAAATCTAGATGAAAAACAATAAATTAATTTGAAATACATGTTTTATATTTTTAAAAAATGTAGACCTACAAAGATGATAAGAAAAATAATATGACAATTTAAATGCCCACATTGAGGCAGGGACGATTTTGCCGAGTATCAAAACGGTTTATCATTGCAAACTTCTGTTTAAGGGCAGTGTCGCTTGCGATAGCGTCCATAGTTATGAGAAAGCTAAATTTCGGAAGGACTTCATACCTGGGAAAAAGTAGTGCTTGTACAGAAACAAATATGTATATCGAGAGAGACAAGACGCGTTATTGAGCATCGAATGGCAGTATAAATATTGTAATCAGTTTAAACTATATGTTTAAGTGATAATAATGTGTACTGCAAATGCAGATTTATAAAAGAACAAACGCGCAGGAATATCACTCTGTGACTAAAGGTGTTGTTTGGTTGAGGATGGATGACTATTTAAGGAGACGTGGTATACAATACCATGCATAATTTATACATGGTAAAAGGATAGCTGTATTTCCTAAAATAACAAAGACTTTCTTATTTTGCTTAAGTTTAAATTTGCAGTTTGTGCGTCTTATAGCTGTATTATCTGGTGATTATGAATGTAACAACTGGAATATAAAAGTATCATGAATGTCTTATGAATGTTCAACATGCTACACTATTTACCTGTTTTACATATTTGCTTTTGAATTCTTTGTGAGCAGGATATTCTTCAAAAGAAAACTCATAGATTTGAGAGGGGAAAAGGGAAAAGGATAGTTGCCTGAGTGTTTTCAGCAGTGTCATTCAAGTTGATTGTTTGGGTTTCAACTTTGTAACTATAATGTCACTTAAGTTTATTTTCTGTAACTAGAAGTAAGACAAGGTGCAGAGCACAATCCTTGTCTTCCAGTACACGGATTACCACCCTTAACCGACTTAACTAAATAGCATATCTTGACGACTATGCGAGATGATCAAGTTTAAATTTAAAATATTATAAGTTTAAGTTGTGACGAGCCGGAACTATTCTTAAAAGAGATTCATGCCGCAACTTCTCTGCTTTTTCCTTTGGTCGAAAAGTCTCTTGACCTCTTAATATGACATTGACCATTGCGATGGAAATCTGATGCATTCCGTCTACAAGACAAACAGTTGCGCTAAATAATTTGAAAATCCTTCGATCCTTTGTCAAGTTATTGCCTATCTAAGCAAGAATTCTGTAAATGTTAGTCCCATTTTTGAAGAATAAATGTGGCGCTATTTTCGTGACCCACTTGTCTGCGCCGTTGTACGCGTCGTCGTCCTCTTTAGCGCTGGTTAACCTTTTTGTTTATGTTGTTTTGCTGGAAATTCCTCTCAAACTTAACATAAATGTTCACTATTAAAAGTGAAACCCATTTCAGCAGGAGAGGTTATTTCATTTTAGCACAGGTCGGCCCTTTTTCCGACATACAATTTTCTGTGTTGGTTACGGTTTTTGCTTAGGTCCATATCCCCCAAACTGCCGAGCTTATTTAATGGTTTATGTTAACACAAGAAAAAGTAACATCTGCATTTGTTATCCAATGAAAAAAAGTTGAGCGTGCTTTCTACGGAGAGTTCTTGTTTACCTTTTACCTGCAACTGTCCACCAGGCTCTTGGTGCAAAGTTCCATTTAAATAAGGCAAACATTTGTGTCATCTGAAAGTCTGTTGATTATTTTATTATATAAGAAGCACGATCCTTTTTGTTTCCATTTCCAATGTTCAGGCAGTTAATATTTGATCTACGAATATGACCTTAGCCTAAGAGTTTGAAATCTGGTTCTTCTGCGTGGCATTCCGTCTGAATAAGACAAAACTTTGTGTCATAAAAGATTGGGCCCAGACATACATATTTTCTGTCACTTTTGACCTTTGACCTGTTAGTATGCCCTTAGCTAGTATTCGGATTAATCGTATTCGTCTTATTACGGTCCGTCAGCCCCAATAGGACGGTGTTGACGACGATGGATTCACAAGATATTTCAGGAAGCCTTCTTACCGTTTCTTCGTGGGAGGTTTCCTGAAAACTGTTAATGAAAACATAATGATGAGGATTTAAACTAACACTTACATGCATAACAATTTTCAGGCCAAAACTGCCATCATCCGTATAAACGCAGAGCCTTGAAACAACCAGCTACGGATTGCATTGTAACAACCAGTTGTGCAATGACTCCCAGAATTGCATTAAAACTGGTTGCACAGTGAAACGAGAAACGAAATAAACCCAGAATTGTAATCAACTTTGATTTCGCGCATTTTATTGATACATATTTTTTTCGTCACGAAGTCATAAAGAAAACGCCTGTTGGTTCATACTAAAATGTAAAATAATTAACTGTTACCTATTTTTGTCATAGAACACCATTTGCGCGATTTAGTTAAGTCCTCACTCGCTATTGGCTGTAGTTATTGCAATAAGAGTATGTAAGACAAAGTCCTATGAACATTGCAAAATATACACAAATTGAAAAGACACAGGACCAAGGTATACACATGCACGCCAAATGTAAAAGCCAAATGTAAAAGTGAGATCAAATCTGTGATGAGTCATTTAACAATAAGAGCAAACCCGACAGTTACCGCCTTGGAACGGAAAACTGGTTGAAAGGATAATTGCAAGAACACAGAATAGTAATAAACTTAAATAAACTAACCATTACTACTGATTTCAATAAGAATTTCGTTCAGAAATCACAAAGTTAACACTTGTTTGTATATACTCACGTAAAATTTTTCATTTAAATTTAATTTTTTTTTACAATCAAGAATTTGTGTTGTGCTCCTATTATAGATAATACTTATTTTATTCAAATAGAACTGTTTACTTTCGTTTTTGCATTTGAAACACCTATCAGTAATTGCGAGGTTTGAGCTCTGTAAAACAGGTTTGAGCACCCCATCTTTTGCCGACTGGCCGTTCCAAGTCGGTAACTAATGGTTTCTCTCTATTTGTAAAGTGACTCACCACAAATCTGTTCTTACATTTATATTTGGCTTGCATGTGAATACCCAGTGCCTTTCCGAAGTTTGGTATATGTTACAATGCTCGAAGGACTTTGTCATATTTCCTTATTTATCATAACATCCCCCCACCCTGCCAAAAATGATATAATGCTACCAGTTCGTTCTTTTTTCTTAAATAAAAGTTTAAATAAAGAAAACAATAACATGAACAGTAACCATACCATGAAACAAACAGTATATTGGCTATACAAACAACATATGTTTGCCCTTAACCTTACCTAATGAACATTGAAAATTTCGTAAATAAATGTGTGAACTTCAACATTTATAAATGTGACTGTTACTTAGCGTTAGCTTTGTTATTTAGATGCATGACATCGCTTTGTATTCGCGTTCTACTTTGAAATGCGACATTGATGTAGACAGAAATAATGATTTTTCTGATGTTTCATTAAACAAAATTTTTAATTTGTTTACGTCTAGCTATCTTTTTTCTGAAGTTTTACAGTTTCCCTTCGTCCAGTCAAAACACATGTATAGGACTTTCCTGAAACTAGGTTACGCCCCTTGAACTTTACTTCCCAATTAGTGCACTCTCTACCATCGGCTCATACCGTCACCTCTGTTATTGGCTCACTTAATGTCGGGACTCCTTTCGATCCACGTGACTTTCAAAAAGTCACATGATATTAAAGATGGTGACACCGGATTTTCTCTGGTCTCTTCGAATATGAAGGGTAAAAGATGGACAATAACACTTTTACCATACCCAAAGGGAAGGCTAACGACAAGATCACATTTGCTCTTAACCACGTAGGTCAATGCCCCCCTCTGTTTATCTTTTAAAACCAAGTTCTTGTCGTATTTCTTAACTGCCTCGTGGATCACGTCCATGTTTATTTACAAATAATATCACTATGTTATTCTTCCAAAAATAGTGCACTTGAATTAATTAAATATCTTTAATTATTTACTTCAATATATGTCTTTTTTAGTAGATGTTTATTCATTTTATGTAGAAGTATTATTTTAATTTGAAAATATCCTTAAAAAAAAACACTTTAAATTTCCGTCAAAATTCTTGACGTGAGTCCATTGCAGAGAAGTCTGAGAGAGGAACGAACGACAACTCTGCATGGGAGATTGCAATTAGTGTACTGCCAAAATCGATAAGGTCTCGATAAATACAACTCACTTCCGGAGACTTCAAAATACTGGGTACCACAAAATACACTAACGCGACATGGCCGCGATGTGTTTGCATGCAATCAGCGCAAATTTATCAGGTAAATGGTGACGTTAGTACGAATAAAGTCAATATCATTAAAATCAGCTCCAGTATTACGCGTAATAGGATCTGATGACTTCCCATTACGGTTCACCTCAAATTGACCTTTTCAGTAGCCAATGAAATTCTCGGCAACAAAATCTTGTGGTATACTGCGAGCAACGTTCTACACGCTATAAAATTTTAATGGTAAAGGGTCGCGTTTAACTCGTGATTGCATGCAATCTACACACATTCTTTAACTTAACTTTACATATTTCAAAAGAGACATATATAACCTCTACAAATATGTATAAACCATCCAACAAAAAGAAGTTTTGAACTAGAAATCCTTATTTTAGTAACACTGGTAAATACATTCACAACTCGCTCGCTGCAATTGTCATGGCGGATAACGAAAGCGTTTTCGCAGTGGGTTGCGTTGAAAATCCTTTCGTATTCTACTTAAAAATGGAATTATGAAATGTTATGGTAGATACCGATAGATAAATTGATGATTGAACAAAATGTGTAAAAATTAATGCATGCCAATAGAAAGGATGGCTGATTCAGCGGTTTAAAAAGTGGTATGTGTTGACTGGTGTATCGGGAAGGATTCTATAGTAGTTTTGAAAGGAGCGATTGCATTGGTCGAAATACGGGCACTTGTCTATGCATATTCAATTACACAAAGGTCATTTTGACACGACCTCTTATGCGATGTAGTCAGATCCTAATCACGGACAGTATATGAGGGAAATTAGGATATGATTTTAATGAGATTGGAATAAAGTGTTAATATTTTGAAATGGAAGCGTCTGAATTATTCGTAAAAGAAATTTTTGGTATGGTATCAAAAGTTAACATTAGGTGTTTTTGCTTTTGAACTGTATACAATGAACACAGAGTAATCAACCATTTTTTATTTCAATATTTAAGTAATGAAGCATCGTCCTTTGTCGAATAGATTATTTTATTCATTCTAAATTTATTGATTATCAGTGACACAAGTTTAAAGTGATCATAAAATACATATAGAACGAAAATGTTGGCTTTTTGTCAAAATAGTGTATTCAGACGTAGAATAGGGAGTATTTAATCTTGGTTCAAGAACTCATTACTCAACCAACATGGCTATCTCTCATGTAACTCTGAGCGGATTGTGAAGAAACAAAAACTCTTAGGGAAAATTATGACGAAATTGTTACTTATTAAAGCAGGTATTTATTGCGTTTGTATTGTTTAAGTGACAATAACAAATCTAGCGATTTGTGTCAACAATATATATTTTTGTAAAAATATAGATATATGTTGTATAAATAAACGAAAAACAATTGACAAAGCTTTCAATCCGTCATCTGGTTGTGCCTACGTCCATACAAATGAATACTGACTACAATGTGACAATTTTCAGTCTTGTCATCATAGAATTTCTTAAATTTGATGGTAAGATGTTAACAGGACTTGCGATTAAATTCGCTGTTATGGAATAGACGTCTTATGTATTTATGTTCCGTTTCCACGGGATCATGGAATGCCAACTTTAGACTGGAGCCGACGCTCTACCGAATGCGCTACCGGTTCTTGTATGAATGGGATTGTTAAAATATTGGATGAAATTGTTACTAAAGTAAAAACTATGTTGGTTGGACTGTTTTATTTGAAAGATACTAAAGTTATTTAAATATTTTTTAAATGGTTTCAAAGTATCGAGTCATTATTTGATAATCTCGTCTCATATCATAATACGTAATATTCTAGGAACATTTAACATTGGTAATACAAAGCATTATAAATGTCTGCAATATTGGCACGATTGATAAAAGTAACAAACTGGATACAAATCGTACATATAAAACCGTTTTGAAATAGAACCTGGTGTAGTAATTGTCAAAAACCGTTTATATTGTAATGCTCTGACTAGAATAAGATGCTCTGCTTATAAATTGGCAATGAAATAAGGACGATACAGATATAGAAAGGTCAATAGAAAATATATACTGCATTATGAATGTTATAGAAAGCGAGTATTATATTGTTCTAGTTTGTTCTTTTTTATTATGACTTAAGACGTAAAATAATGCAACGTTTCTGGCCAACACCGACACAATTTCAATTCTTATTGCAAACCACACGAGCAGGTATTATTTAAATGTTAGCACAGTGTTAATCTTGTAGAAATGCTACTTAACTCGATTATTAATGTAATACTTTATCGTATAATATTTTTATGATATGCCATATGTTCTTTGTCAATGACATTAATGTATTCCTGAATAAAGAATAGATTAAACCGCCTTGTGTGTTAATCATTCTACATAGGTTTTAAGCAGCATTTATGCCTCAAGTGAACAATGTCTAATGTCCAACATCACAGGACAACTTTTGTTGTGGGACTTTATATTATGGCAGAGCATATTTACTTAAAGAAAGTCCTCCCTTACAGGAATTTGGTTGACACCAGATGCGGTTTAAAGGGCCGCATCGGCGCACGTCAAACTAAAAATACAAAGTGTATACAGAATTTTTTATATTATTATATTAAAATGCTATAAGGAATTGCTCCAGCTATTGGAACTCCGGCCGCAATAGCTCATTTGGTAGAGCGTCGGGTTGCGGATCGGGAGGTTGCGGGTTCAAACCCCGGCTGGGTCAAACCAAAGACTTTAAAGTTGGTAGTAGTTGCTTCCCTCCTAACGCTCGGGGCTAAGGGGACAACATTACGCCTGACTCGATGGTGTCAGTACAATGGACCGGCCGGGCTTAGTCCCCGGGCACCTTATAAGTGCCCTTGTGTTATAATGATAGAAATGTCGCTGCGCAGTATCTGCAAAAATGCCGGCAAAATCCAATCCCATCCCATCCAGCTTTTAGAATTCGGATGGTTACTAGCCAGGTCAGCTCAGTAATAAGACCGTGTACACTAAAATTGTTTAATGGCCATAGAAGGGTAAATATGCTTTTGGTGATTTTATTTTAAAGATACTCAATAGTTCGGTCGCACTAAATTAATTGAAAACTCAAACTTAATGTTTTATGCCATAATATAATAATAAAAGCATCAACTTAAACATTCGTGTTACCAACAAGCCAAAAAGACTGTCTCCAACCGGGTAATAATCTTACACAAATCGACAATACAAACAACAAATATAAACATACGAATTTCATCGGAAAATACCGATAGTTTACGGAATATGTCGAAGCTTGGCCGAGAAACAAAAACTTTGCATACAAAGCCACGCCCGCCATGTTAAAAAATGTTTTGACAAGATGCCGTCTTCAACGGTGAGTATTGTTATTCTATTTATGCACATTTTCAGGTGAACATGTATGATTGCGGTATGTTATTGATTCATTCGCTATTGAGCTCCCTAATTTGGGGAGCAGATTTAATGGTTTGTACTGAATTGGCCTGTTTCCTCGACACTAGTTGACAGTACTGTTGTTGTTTTTACCGTTCAACTTTCACTTTTCGCTCGCCTACGGCTCCCGAGTATTATAGATTTAGATTTATAGATTAAAGTTTATTTTAACGCAACCGATTTTACTTTTTCTTTCAATAGGTAAATAAGAAAAGGTCCTATCAAAATTTTCACATATACAATCGTTTGGGGTGTAGTGGATCACTAGCGACATTTTCGCTGCATACGCATTAGAAACAGGTGTTTTCAAAATGCAGAATATGCATTTACATTGCAAAATATGTACTCTTTCCAAAAATGCTAACCATTTTAATCTCGAATGTATATTTCTTTGCAAATGCTTCAGTTTTTGATATGTATCAATTTGGGTAGTTGCGGATCACTTAAGGGTATAGCGGATCACGTGATAAACGTCACATAGGGATCATCTCAAAGAAACAGAAACGGTGTTTTTGTCACAACAATGCATCTTAAATATGTAAATGGTATGTTTGATTTTTTCCCTCATGAATAATGCTATCAAATTGTTTTCAATGAAGCATACTCAGATCATATGGCTGCTCCCTTAAGTTGAGTCCCCTGTTTCCAGAAGCTGTCTGGTCTACGTCTCTCTCGTTCACTATTTCGGTGCAACATCTGCACAAAGTATGGTAGTTTAAAATACACCAGTATCACCCAAGAAAACAGCTGCTGCACGCACAGAACACACACACACACGTCCACACACACATACACACAAAGTCAATTGGGATGGGATATCAATATAAGACCAAATAACATTGAGTAAACTTTAATTGAAATCAGTGATTTGAATTAGAAGTTTTAACTTACAATGACTAAATCACATGCATTTTGTACTTTTTGTCAGGTCAATAATAGTTTTCACAACAGTCCTGGATTTTATTAGTATGAATTTATTGGAATTAGAAAGGCGGGTAAGACAATGGGATGTGCAAGCAATAAAACATTTGAAAAACAAATGTGCATTCAAGCTAACATAACAGATCTTAAAAAGAAATTTTCTGACCTATGGCTGTTTTATTTGCTTATTAGTACGAGATGTATGTGAAAGATAACAAGTGTTTTTAATAACAAATAAGGCCAAATGCTTAAAGTGGTCAAGACACAGCTTGGTTTTTCTGTGATTAACTTAATTTAAGTGCCATATATATTATCGATAGCATTTACAAATCAATTTAAAACCTTATCCATTTAATCATACCAGTTACATCCATACACTAGACATGAATTCCGTAATTTTAATAATTTTAGGGGCAGTGCAAGACGTTAAGAGTTGTGATTGATACTGCATTTTCATTTAAAATAGTGTGCAACTCATGGGCTAATCACTATTGTTTACCGACGATGCATGCGCATGCGCAGTTTGATGGAACAATAAGATCTTTTAATTGAATGAAGTCTACCAAAAAATGTAAAATCAAATGCAAACCATTAAAAGCAAACCAAAACCTCTCCTCAACAATTTCCTATGAAATGAAATAAAATGTATACCAACTGCCACTGACTAGATCATATGTGAACACAATCTAACTACTTAACATTTGTAAATATCGCACAAATAAAATAATAAGGATTTAACACTTAGAAAGGCCGTGAATTTCAACATACATTAAACATTTTAGTACTTTTGAGATCTATTTTTCATACCTAAAAGAGGTTGCATATCTTATGCAGTGTTAGTTGTAAACAGTTAACTTGATATATCATAAATATTTATCACAGCATATAGGGTGAATGATTTTAATGGATTGTAAATGATAAATAAAGCAGTTAATCTGTTTGGCATAAAATAAGACAGGAACCAAGTCACAAATCTGTATGTCTATGAGCAAACAAAAAGATTATTTTCTTAAACAGTTATTCCTATTCTGGACGAGTATTTTTTAAACAGTTATTCCTATTCTGGCCGAGAATCTGTAAATGGAGTTGCCATTTTTTCTCTTCACCATCCAAGAACTGCAGATTTTCCAATAGATACATTGTCTTTCTCTATGAGCAAAATAGCTCTCTGGACATGCACTGTCTTCCCAGGTGAAAAAAATTTTCTTCTCGATGGTTTTGACATTGTTCACAGCCAGACTTAATCTCATTTCATGAAGCAGCCTGATGTATGATGTATGGCTAGCCATGATATTGTTACACATTTTTTTTTCGGCAAAATTATTATTTTTGATGATCATGTTTTATGATAAATGTGTGTTGATGATAATTATGCATATTTGTAGACATAATATTTAATGATATTATTTGTATCCTCACTACCTATGTTTATTGTTAATTTGTTGCATTTTGTATATGGGCCGGTGGCCTTACATGCAATAAAAATTTGAAACTTGAAATTATAAATATTCATACGTGCTAATTTGCATAACTGACCATACTGGCCATTCAATTATCTTTAATAAAGTACCAGTTTACGGAACCGCCTGACCTGGTTGACACTCCAACTCAGTCCTTTGCGGTGTCTGAGAACTCCGTCGTTCCCGCACTCGGGCAGTATGCCTCGCTGTTGTCTTCACAGTGCGCATTATCCACGAGCCACACTGGCCATTGCACCAGAGCATCGATGACTGCCGCAGTAGCCATACTGGCTACTAGGTTTAGGCAGCTCAATCCTGAGAAAGTTGGGCTTAATACCGATACTGACCCCTGCCCAAGGTGAGATCGGGAAGCAACTGCGATTAAAAGCCGCTTCACTTTCCCGCAATCAAAAGAAGCCACTCCTTGATGCAGATTAATGTTATACTCATGACTAAACTTAGAATTATACGATAAACAGCATTGCTACGTAGAATTATATAAACACAAAAAAGCAACAGAGGTGATAAATTAGGTATTAAATAAAAAAAAGAGAACAAACCTATAAAATGAAGAAATCTTCAAAATGAAAAAAAATAAAAAGACAATGAAATGCCTTAAGAAGAAGTTGCAAACAATGATGAATGAACAGAGAGAGAATGAAAATATGTGAACGTGATGCGATGAAAAGAAAGAAAGGAAAAAGAAACAAACTCGACCATTAAAAAGTACTACACTTATTGTGTAGTTATAGCGTGCTTGACCAATAATTAAGAGGCCACGTTTCAATTCCGGACTGCGGCGGTCCATGGTTGTTAATTTTCGAACGACAAATGCATTGAAAGAGGTATTTGGTGTTTTTTTATTCATAAGAAAATATCATTATTTCAGATTGATAACGGAATTCTAATGCATGATATGAACATAGCGGAATATATTGTGGTATTTGAGGAAACGTTATGATGCGCATGTGCAAGAACCATAGAACCACGCGATCCACACTGCATAAGAATTTAAACTGTCACTATCTCAAAAATCCATATATTGTTTATAACCACGATGTGCAAATGACATATAACAGCCTGCGCATTTCACAGATTTACTAGGTCTGTGACGTTAAAACGGATAACTTTTAGGTGAAATACGGCGCGACTCTATTGAGTCTCCAATAATGACATAACACTCATTATAATGACATAATATTGAAATTTAATCCAGTAATCAAAGGTAATATTTTATTCAATTTTACACTGTATTTCAAGAAACATTTGCGTTTGTGAAGAATCATATAAATAATGTACATCTGATCTCTCTCTCTCTCTCTCTATGTCTGTCTGTCTGTCTGTCTGTCTGTCTCTGTCTCTGTCTCTGTCTCTCTCTGTCTCTGTCTGTCTGTCTCTCTTTCTCTCTCTTTCTCTCAATTTCTAAGCAGAAGGTTAATGGGCCGAACACCGAGAGCATGGTTTACCCACCTAACCGCCAGATGTAAGGTCATTACCGTTATATAGGTTTGTACGTCATATGAACTTTCACTAGATGCTGGTTGCCTTCGCGCTATGGAGGACATATGAAACATTTTAAAATCACATTTGCATCTAGTTTAAACAGGTAGATATACTCGTGTAAACATTTAATAATTTTTACTGCTACGGAATGTAAGGCAGTGAACACAAAAGAGTTCCCCATTGCCGCATCGAACGACCGAACAATTGTTCAAAGAATTTAGATTAATTAAAATCAATGCCTCCAGGAGCCAGGCTAATTTCTAATTACAATGTACATATAAACTTAAAAGTTAAACTTTCTGTAAGAAAGTATAAAAAGCTTGACATTAGGTGTGCATGTTTCTTTGTTGGCCATTTATGAAGAATTTTAAAAGAATTTTGATTCGTCCAAATGACATGAATGCCAGTGGCTTGGCCATTGCCCACATATGGCTTTTTAGAAAAATCGTTTGAAAATGTTCTTGACAGAAACTACAAGCGTTAGAGCCATGATATTTGGGAACTATGCATGAAAAATGTTAAACTAATTTTGATCGCCCGGGCCGTTGCTATTTTCCAGCTATGCCTATATAGTAAAACTTAAAAATGTGAAACGTAAAAAAGAGTCTTATTGCAGAAACTACAACAGCTAGAACATTAATATTAGATATACCTAATAATGTAATATATTAATAAATAAAAATTAGGAGGCCCTCTATCAAAATTAGTGAAACATGTTTTATCAATCAAAACATGGCCGTCAGAAGCATGACAAGGTCGTAAAATTATGGGATACTCCTAATGATCCCTACCATTATCCCTTGACCATTCCAGTGCCTGTGGCGCTTTGATTATCGCACTCGCCGTAGCCATTCCCGGATGATCCAGTCCAGAGGTTCCTGCTAAGCAGAAAGTTTATAAGGCCCACCACACGTTTTATCATCAAGTACGAACACTACCTTTGTTAACATGCGAAGGCCCAAATACTTCTGTCTAATATCTGATGGATTTATCCTAGGTGAGTAGTGTAGACATAGATTAGCTCGATAATTGCGATATAACATAGCAGAATTTGCATTGTTTGCGACAACGGCCAATTGTTAATATAATTGTTGATTTAGAATATGTATGATTTATTAACTTATTATTAAAAATGCAGAATGATAAGGTTAATTGCCCGCTTCTTGAATGCGGACATGGGTTTTTGATGAGCCTCGGAATGCCTGTCTTGCGTGTTACTTCTTATTTCCTTGTTCGTTTTTTCATAATGATCGATTTTTGGCCATGACCATTGTCTGTCTTTCAGGTTCTTCTAAGAGATTGGAAATTGAATTATATGCTTTCTTAGAAAACTGACAATTTCCGGAAAAACGGATTTCGGTGGCATTATACTTCCCATGTTTTGATGTATTAGAAGTTAATGGTACGGGGAAACGATTTTCTTCCTGTCGGATTATAGATTCAATAGCAGTTAGGACCAGACAAAAGGGGCCATATGTCGCCAATTAACTTAATTAGTTTCATTAGCGACAATCAACGTGAAGCATCATAATAACTTTACACTGTGACATTTCAATATTATCTGGTACGGATGCCTTTCAAATTGTATTATATTTTACGTACGATGTTTTATCCGGAAGTCGTTTGGTCGCCGCGTTGTCGTTTTTCTAACGACAGGTAGTAATCCTTTTACTTTGTAAACTGGTTCTTAGAAGTCATTTTTGTTCAAAAGGCCAATATGGTAATATTACCTTTCTTAGCCACTGCCCAGTCACTGGTTGATTAGGTCTTATAGGATGTTTTGATGAAAGTGATACAAAATAGTTCATCCTAACTGATCTCCGAGAAGCTTCTAAACATATAAATGAACGTTTCATTAATATTCCATGTTGATAAAAACATGTTTCTATTAAGGGAAAAGGGGGATGTATAAACTTTTGTAGACTAAAAGCTTAACAAACTATCGCTGTACAGTAAGCCTTTTCACAAATATTATTAGAAAAAATCTCACTTAAAACATGGAAATTAAAGTAGTGAAAAGAAAAACAAAAATGAATTACCCATTGTAACTTCATTATTGTCTATTTTTCCAATCCATTTGGGATTCCTGGGTCATACACATTTTGAATGACCAACAATCTTTTTTTTTTACAATGATCTATATTTGCGACCAAATTAATCGTATTCGG
Source organism: Sinonovacula constricta (assembly GCA_007844125.1). Taxonomy (NCBI): domain Eukaryota; kingdom Metazoa; phylum Mollusca; class Bivalvia; order Cardiida; family Solecurtidae; genus Sinonovacula; species Sinonovacula constricta. The sequence goes on from CM017569.1 coordinate 36,331,572, forward strand.
CATTTTTTACTAAAAAAAACCCATAAAACAACACAGAATAATATTGTTACTTTATCAATATGTTTTTGTTCAAAACTGCCGTAAAAAATTTAAAGGTGGTATCGGACAGTTTGTATGTATTAACGTACCAGTATCTAACCACTTCTTTGGAGAATTTGCTCATACTTTTTGCAGAAAAACCCTACTTTAGTCGTTATAAAATCGATTTTGAACACTAACTTTATTGTTAGACTGTAATAATCGCGAAAAAAAATACTCTAAATGTTCAGTCTTTCCAATACTATAAAAAGCGCGATAGTGGTGTCTGTAAAATGAAAGATACAGACGTCAGAGCGGATTACCCAGATGACTATATAGATATATAAAAGTAAGTGGAAACGTGCCTTTCTAATCTTAAAAATAGTTAATTCTCCAGCGTAGCTCGGATAGGAAACACCTGTTTGCAACGACGAGTGTGAATTTATCACTGACTGTTCACACAGATCTTTGGCATCAAAGAACAGCATTTTGCAAGACCTATTCTTTTTGGTTCTTTGAAAAAAAAACACAACTAAACTGACGGGTACCACCTTTAATCGGTGGGATTGACCTGTCTGAGATCTTGTATGTATGTGGCCACTCCCACACAAATCTACGGACAACAAAAAGCAGATAACCTTTAGCAATACCTTAATAATAATAAATATACCTTAGTTTATAATAAGATGCCTGTACTTTTTAAACGTTTTCTGTCCAAAGTTTCAGATTCCACTTTTGATATACAACTAGTGTTAAACAAATTGATAGGTCTTTCATATGAATGTATGGAAATAAACATCTATACCGCACTTGTGTAACAATGGTAACAATGAGCTATACATTACTTCTGTTGCTGTTGTTGATACTTCTGTTGCTGCTAGTTGATACTTCTGTTGCTACGACTGCTATTAATGACAACGATATTGGCTGCTGCTGTCGCTTTACACTACTTCCACCACTGATGCTGTAGTTACTTGCTGAAAATTTTGACAAAACCAGACGTTTTATTTCCGCTTGACTCGAGCACGTGTGAAGGCGCTACTGGTTTGATAATAAACTCGGTCTAGTGTCAATACTGCAGGCTATATATTAACGCTGTCCAGATAGCAACGTGCAATAAATTCAACGGCGATTCTTTTAATCTTCAACTGATGCTTTATCTGAGAATTTATAAATAAGAAGAGCCCGAAGCTGCTAGGAAATAGCGCTAATTTGTTTTAAATCGTCTTGTGGAAATGTTAGGTTAATTTTGCAGAAGTGTTTAACGATTCGGTTGACACGGATGTAGATTGGTTAATGTAAACAAGCAATGATATCCAAAGGGAAATCATCGAAGTGTTTCAATAAATTATCAAGGATTTTAATGTGGCTTAATGATAGCAAAGCCGTTGTTTAGACCATGCCTTTACACACAGCTATACACCAACTTCAGCTTCTGACACTCAGAGTTCAAACCCTCGTGAAATCTTTGCTACCGCCGTCAATGTCTCAGTATCCCACTAACCGCCGTCAATGTCTCAGTATCCCACTAACCGCCGTCAATGTCTCAGTATCCCACTAACCGCCGTCAATGTCTCAGTATCCCACTAAGTACTCTACAATGTTAGCTAATATAAGCAATATTTTGAGAAATATAATGTAGTGGAAATGTTGACAGCTTGTAGTGCCATCTAAGAGCTGTCAATAACAAGTGATACATTCCAGTATGCATGCCAGGCCACTGTGGTGATTTAATGTAAATGTAGGTGTTGTTGTTGTTGATGACGATGCTGATTCTAATACTAGCGACTGCAGCATCACCTAACTGATGACGACTTACTATTGTTGCTTCTACATATAACGGTTTGGTAAAGCTTCGTCTTGCTGTTCCCGCAGATCCAACATAGTACATGTACATGTCATTCGATTTGCTACAATGCAGCTTTTTACATCCATGTTTTGCAGTAACGACATCACTTACTCTATTTCAAATGGATACCGTCTTGTTTGTAGACCTTTAATCGGACTCAATAGAGAAAACGAAAGACGAAGGTTAATCATCTTGCATCTGATGATCATATGTTAACATTAAAGATCTCCCACCAAGAGCTCCACGATGAACGAGGGGCAGTTACGATGGTAATATTTTAAGGAAGTGAAGTAGCGGACCCACAAGCGGTTATTGCAATCATTCGCGGTTGATCTTGCATGACAACTTAAACAAATAATTGAAACCCTCTCCATGAAGTGGCCGCGAAATTGTCACCTGGATTTGACAACTGCCGCAGTGAGATTACCCGCTAGCATTGATTTTCAATCTCTTACCCCGAACACTTAATCTACCCATTAATACGTCGGTGCAGCTGAATGCTCTTCATTGGGAGGTAAAAAGACTGCTTAAAGTCACATGCTGTCACTGGCGGACAGGTTCACACAGAGAATGGCTGTTGATAATGACAAGTATGATCCGCGTTGCGTTCGATTGGAAGAGGGATACAGACGTAAGTACTGGAATGAGCTTCTTCTTGTCGGTATGGGTACTGATAGCTCTAGGTAGATAAACTGCCTGTGATGTGAATAATGCGAACAGTTACTCATAGCATGTCAGAAGGGCATGTGTCTGATAAACACGTGATATGTATGGCATGTGCATATGCATTTTTACATCAGATTGTTACCAGATAATTGTTTGCCAGCGATACTTGTTACTTGTAGTAGACCAAGTACATATTGCATATGTCATAGTATTGTTATCTTTTTTTTTACATTTTTGGTGAAGATCTTTTTACGACAACAACTGCACAAGAACAAGGAATGACGGCGGCACAGTGCAGCAAAGATGCGATATTTCATTCGAAAAACATATGGTGAATATAGCCGCCGTCTGGGAGGCACATCACATGAAGCGATCATTCCTCCTTCAAAAAATAAACCACTTCCAAATATAACAAAAACATGTTCTTTTAATTGAAACGAATGTAAAAAATAAGTAACTTAAATCAACACGTGGACGTACACAGCTGAGAGTGTGCACTGTAAGTATCGATGATTTATGTGTAAAATGCCGCTAGGCAAGATGTTTCCTGCTTAAAGACACATTGTTTTAACTTACTGGTTTAAAATAACATTATTAGACAACTTATTTGTGTTGAAACTTAAGACCTGTAAAGTGTGTGTGTGTGTGTGTGTGTGTGTGTGTGTGTGTGTGTGTGTGTGTGTGTGTGTGTGTGTGTGTGTGTGTGTGTGTGTGTGTGTGTGTGAGGGGTAGGGGGTGGGGGGTGGGGGGGGGGGGTGGGGGTACAAAAAAGCAATTAATGTTTTCTGTTATTCGAACCAAATAACAACTAAACGACAATCTATTACCGACCGCTCCACTTCATATAGTCTTTTAAACATTGTGGTCGGTATAATTATTTAAATTTGATTTAACAGGGTATATCATTTGGCGGGTATAAACCAGAGATTATCGGTTTATTATAACAGTTGTGTTTTACATTAATATCGTTGTCAACTGTAGTTAGCTATATCAAAACGGGTTAGACACAAATATGAAAATACAACTCATGAGAGAATAGTAGAATTCAAACGTACACATCGAAGTACAACGTTATAACACCCGGTCCATTTTAAGTCCATCTAAATGAACAAAATCTTAGAAATGCACAAAACAAAGTAATATTCTTACGGATAATATAATTTATTTCAAATTGGTGTTTATTTTAAACGTACTGTTTACAAAATAAGGTACAATTTACGGTACCCAAACTATTTTTAAAATATATGATTCCTTAATGCGTATTATATCATAATAAGTAAGGCCATTTTTTAAATATATTTTCTTTAATGTGTATGATTCTTCAAGTATTACTCGTGTATTTACTTATATAAAGTTCTGCCCTTGAAAATGGCGTTTGACAATACTATCTTTATTAAATGCCGCTTGTGATGATAATGCTGAATTGCTGAGGCACCAAAGATTGACCGTGTTTAACCGTTACTATTGAGGCCAGTCTACAAGCCTGAGAAAAAGTAGCGCGAGTACAGAAAAAATATTATGATATTAACGATATTTCAAAAATATATTTAACTTGTCTGCAAAAAGGTAGGCTATCTGTCCTTCAAAATGTAAAGGTTTTCTTTATACACAAGACTTAGAGTGTTGTATATCAGTAAAAACGGTATTTATTAAAGATAAACACCGTTAGTATCCGTGCAAACACCATTTATATCTAGTACAATAGGAAAAAATATCCTATGAGAGTTACTACAGATATTCAAATATGAACTACCGCTAGACAAAGACAAACATGGTAAATACAAAAGAGACAAAAACACAGAGACGAAACATAACACACACACACACACACACACACACACACACACACACACACACACACACACACACACACACACACACACACACACACACACACACACACACACTCACACACACACAAAGGAAACCATTGAATTTTAGAAAAGAATCCAAACCAACAAAACAAAATGTAGTATTGTGAAGAGATAACAGGTGACGAAATCCAAATGTTTTGTTACAATAGGCCGATGATTTATCCATAATTGGCATAATTAAGGCACACAGGCCTTCCAATTAACGTTATATAATATTCACAAATGATTATTAACAAAAATTAGCAAAGGTTTTGAATGTTTAATGTCATAAGTTCTTTATGGTGAAATAAAATGCATAAGTTAAACATACATCATTAATTGTTTGTGTTGCCTTAAATATATGCGATCCCCATTAGTGATCTCTACAGGCTCCAGAATTCGTTATACATTTTCTAACACATACATTTTATAAGCTTTTTAATTCTTCAGTGGATCCCCTATGATACAAACATTGAACATTAAATCAAAGTGAGTAATCACTTATACATAATGATTGTATTGATTTTTATATTATTTAAAAGTAATAAATAAATTATAACTTAAATTGTAAACTCAAATCAAGACCAATAATGGTGTCATTAGTAGGAAGAAAAGAAGTAAAATGATCTTCTACTGATTAATGCTTGTTAACCGGTTTCCATTATTTTTCATTCTTCCTGATTCATCTGATTCATATTTTATCTAGCGTTATATTAGCCAATATTAAACTGTCTTATCAATTGTGTTTGAAAACTTTAATGTTTGGTTTCGATTGTTCTTTTCTTCAAAAGTATGACATTTAGGTGACATAAGAAACGTATTTACTATATAAAATTATGCAAACTTAAAACATGTATGTTGTAAGTTGGTTATTAAATCTTGAGTTGGATTGGGTAGAGATAAAAGGTGTTGATTTAAAAAGGTGAGAGGTGATTTAATTTTGGAAAAGATAAACAAATAAATTTACAACAGTTATCATTTCCAGTTGAGTAAGTGTTCTGTTGTGAGAAGATATTTGATATCGTATATTTTAGTTCTGTAGTTTATTTTAATTACGTCATTAAGATCCCTTGAAATTTACAAGCACTGTGACCTGGTAGCGCAATCGGTAGAGCGTCGGCTCCAAGTACGGGAGGCCCCGGGTTCGATCCCGAGCCGCGACATACCAAAGTCGTTAAAAATGGTAGTGGTATAGCTCCCTTGCTAACGCTCAAGCAAATATAAGGGTAGTTCCACGACTGGTTGGCCCGGTGTCAGGATAATGTGACTGGGTGTGGTATCATGCCAGGTGTTCACGGCATGCTATACACAGTGAAGGCAGCACTATATCTGCTTCAAGTGGACACCGTCTCCAGATAACTGAAATGCTGTTGGTGGGACGATAAACCCAATAAACAAACAAACAAGCACTGTGTGACTAGTAACCCAACATATTTCTAGATTAAAAATTAAACAGGAATACCATTAACATATTTAAGGCACAGAAATTGATGTGCCTTCAAAGATAAGAGAAGTGTCATCAGCATATTGTGGGATTCTGTATCCAACAATTTTTATGTCAATACCTTTGATATCGTTACTGTTACAATTAACAATGCCAGCACCTCTGCACTGACCATAAAGATATATGTGGATTTTGTGTCACCTTGACGGCAACCTCTTTATAAGTAAAACCACTCTGCACAATGCCCATTTATAAGACAGCATAATTCTATGTTGTGGTAAAAGGTACTAATCTAGTTTTTCAATTTCTCACCAAAGTTAAAAACTCTTTTGTTCTTTAATTAAGAGCCATGAAACAGAGTCGAATGCTTTTCAAAACCAAGACGGTATCCGGTGACTTTATTTAATTCTGTATTAAACATTATATCATAATTATATGAGTCGTGTATTTTTCTCCAATTTATCTGTTTGTAATAAAACCAGTTTTCATTACTTAACAGATTGTAGAACCTTTCAATTGGCTAATCTATTGGCTATAAAAGATGATGCTATTTTATATTAGACATTTAACAACGTAATTGAACGCCATTAAAAATATTTATCTCCTTTGGGAAAACAAGTCATAGCAACTTGATTTTGTGAAACAGATAATTTACCTTTATGTAATCCATAATTCAGAGATTTTACCAACAAGTATCCCAAATCTGTCCAAGAAAAGTTTAAAAAATGCAGTAAAACCCGACAGACCTGGATTCTTATTATTTTTTATACTGGCTTTCTAAACATTCTTTATTGATAAGTTTTCCTTTAAGGGAGACTTTCTCTTCATCTATTAAAATGTATGTGTTATTTGTATGTATATATGTTTTAATCATTTAATCCATTTCTTTTCACTGTACAATTCTTTATAAAATTGTTTAACTACTTGTAATATTCCCCATTCTTCATTAAACATTGTGTAATCTTTTTTAATTAATTTAATCGTTGATTTTGAAAGAAAATTGCTCTAGAAAGTAAAGAATAACACCCCACTTGTCTTTACAAAAAAAGAGAACTTCTTATCCGAGCCACGCTGCACTGTTAGCTTTTTAAGTATGTGAACACGACGAGACCACGTTTAAGATCACTTTACATAATTAACCTGGTAATCAACTCTGATGTCGATATATTTTTTTTCGAAAAGCCCCATCGTGTTTATTTATTGATTTGGAAATAATGGACATTGAAAGCGATAAGGTTCGTGATTTGTACTGTCTAACAATTGAGGCATAGTTATAAACAGTCTTTATTTAAACTAAAGTATACGTTAATGCAGCAGTCATGCAAAAATTCCCCCCAAACAATGATAAATTATTGCTACATGGATTTGATAGAAGCAAACTGTCGGAATCGAGCTTTTTAGAGGCATGTAATTCCCATACTTGTGTGGATGTCGCTAATATCAGATAGGCACAGATCACAGTTTTTATGTCAAGGTGCAGGTACATGCAGTTATTTGTCAGCACGTGCAGTGCTTTGATAATAAATTGAGGCAGGGAGTTGGGGAGTAGGGATAGGGCTCATATATATGGAAATCTTGGTAAAATATTACTTTAAAACATAGTAACACATGTTTAATGCGTATTCATTAGAACAGTATGACGCAATGCAATCATCTGGAAACGTTTGTATGTTTATTAGTTTCTATAAGCGGTTGTTAGTGACTGTGTTGTAACTTTTGTGCGAATGTATAATATATAATTAGAATAGGTGATTGGTTTGCAGCTGACAACTTGTCTGCTTTCAAATGCGTTGCATAATCGATTTACTATGGAAAAATTTAAAGTGAAACAATTTTTGCAAACCTTTGATGCCTACAACGAATGACTTACACTGCCCAAACATGCCTTTTCAGCACTTTTATTTTTAGCGCTGTCAGAACGCTAACAATACTGTGCAATGTTTGAGAATGTCTAATGAAAACTTCAATTTTATGTAGGCTTCCGTTCGAATTTAACATACAATTTTAGAACTCTGAATTGTTATAGAAGCAAACGTGTAAATATCGTAACAAATATAAGTGTTGATGTGGATGTTATTTGCTTGTATGAACTTGCAAATGTATAATCTTCTAAAGTGAAAAGAGGCAAATGGGAACTCAACCAAATTTTATAATTGAATTGCAGCTAAATAAGTGTAAAGTACTTCATGTATGTTAAACAGGTGACCAAATGCAGCCAAGTGCCTTTGGTCGTAGTGGAACGAGATTCGTTCTGCATAATTGTATCCGTCTCAAAATATGTTCGTGGAGGTGAAATGCTGCTACATTGTCCTTTTTTATGTTTGACACAGAAATAAAACAGTTGTCAGTGTTTCAATTAATGAATACGGAAAGGAGAAAAAAATACGGCCTAAAATAATGCAGCCTACTACCTAAGCATTTGATTAAGTATAACACTAAACGTTTATTTACTCCACAACTACATTGTGTATTTAGAATAACAGTAAAATAATAGTGTTAAACTGAAACCTAATTCTTAGCCACTGTAGCAATTTCTGCTTATTGTCTTAGTTAAGTTTGCCAGCTCTTTACTCCTATAAAAACTTTCATTTTTTGTCTTTATATACAACAATGCGCACTCGCGAACATAAAACTTCATTTACTTACGGGGTTTTCGAAGACAATATTTTTGCACGATTTCCCTAATAATGTTTCAAAATAATTGGATATAAATGTGTTAATGATCTTAGACATGTGTAATACAATATACTTCGTATTATTTCTATAAGCAATATCAGTATACCTCTATAGACACGAATTCTTATCTAGAAACAACACATTAAGCGTCTAACGGCAGTGCCTTTTCTGTCATCAATTTGAAAAACAATAGGTACTCCACTCACCATAAAGTAGAAATCTGCTTTGGCAAAATAAACATACTTCCTCGTAAATCCCTCAACGATCAACTTCGTAGTGTATCGTATTAACACGAGAGCTGTCAGCACCAAATTCGAATCCCATCATCTGAGAGTCGTAAGTAGAGTCGAATAGGTCTCGCCGCGCTAGCGGAGCTGTCAAGCGGCGGGCGGATATAGATGGCGTTGTCAAAGGAACGATGAATGACTGAAATATCGCAGACATTCATCACGGAGGAAAGACAAAGGGATGCAGAGATAAGAAAACATACTTTCCTTTTGTTATTTTCTTCCTATTAATGTTTCAATGGATTTTTTAAAAATAATTTTAATGGTTTAATTTTTTTATTATTCTGCTTTAAAGCAATATGCAATATTATGTATAATATGCATTCTATCTTTAATAACATTACTTATTAGTGCTTATTTTCTTACTATTTCTTTTTTGTTATATGTGTGTCTCCATGTCTGTATTTCTAGTGTCTAAATTATTCAGATGTGCATTATAATGAAAAAATATTCTAAAACGGTTTTATTATCTGCTTATATGTGAATGATTGCCACATTTTACCATAAAGACCCTTTTCCGCAGGTTTCCAGCCTTGAAAAGGACTGACTATTTCCAAAGTAAACATGGTTTGCAACATTGTTTTATGTTTCGGTTGTTTTACTCCGGCAACAGAGTCTCGTATAACAGCCAAAACTCCTGATCGAGGGGGTGACCGAGCAGTTAGTCACTGACTTGTAACTCCTCAGCACCTCACTGCGTAGGTATCGAGTCCCAGTCGGGGCCAGAAGGTTTCATATGGGGTTTTCCAGTTAACCTGTGGTGCGCCGGTGGTTCTACCCAGTCAAATGTCTGAGGTCTTCCTCCACCAATAATTGGCTGGACGTCGTCAATATTGCCAGAATTGTGTGGGTGCAGTGAAACAACAAACAAACAAACAAAACTCCGATCGCCAAAATGAGCATACAGACTTAGAGAATAAAAAGGAAAACTGAAGATAAAATACCGAAGTGGTTGACAGGATAACAAGTCACAATGAGTTGGCTCTTCTTTACTTGCTACGAAGCTACAATTACATCTTTGGATTGCCGGACATAGCAGAGAAATTGCCACCTGTGTATGCAGCATGAGCCGTGAGTACATTTTAAGAGGTGCAGATTTGGAGAAACAGGGTATAACTAAGCCCATTTGGTAATCTTGCCCCTCCTCTACCCGACTAGCGGCTGATAACCACATGCCCTCACTAGTCCTTAATAATTTCACTGAGTAGTCTTCATCACATCCAAGTTCATATTCTTTTGACAGCAATAAGTGATTTTTAGACTCGCAGATTATACTGCCGCTGAGTCATGCGCTCCGGGGACCCTGATTATAGGCGCGTTACAAGCGTATTTATGACAGAAGCGCCCCAATAACGCCGAGCAGATTGACTTTTTTCCTCGACAACCACGGTCATGTCACTCCGGTAATTTATATCAATTGAATATCAATGAACTGTATTTAGTTGATGTCCATGTTAACGCAAATATTACATTGATAAGTTACTTTGCTTTATCAGAGACGATGTGTCATTCACGACCGTTGACAAAATATACCTGCAAAATGACACATCTTCAAAATTTGTATCATCTTCGTATCATTTTCGGATATTTACATTTCTTCTTATCATTTAAACAATACAGTGAATAAGTTTTGGAGAACGTGCATACCCGTGAAGTACCTTGCGAGGTTGTGTTCTTGTGAGGTTGTTCAACATTTAAAATACTCACTATAAGTACTTCATGTAAATAGTGCCACATATATTTTAATTGTTATAAAAGAAGTAAGGACACTGCTGTCTTGTCCTATTAGAAATGCCGATTTAGGTGTAATTTACGTGGTACAAAGAAATTTTGTGCAGTATTAACGTCACAACTATACAGTTATGGACCATCTACTTAGCAATTTGCCTATGTGTGATCATTAAACACGAACGACGTGTATTATGTATATAAAATAGTAATCGCACAGCAATTTCTCGTTATGATTTTATGATATTGTTAAACATAACTTACTCAATACTCAAACTTCACACAACTCTTACATTTAACACGGCGGGTAGTTTAGATTCGTTCGACATTATAAATTATTTGTGTATTAAAAACATTTTCACATTTTCTACATAAAATATAACCTAATAAAAGGGTAAAAAGTCAATATTTTGCCGACATTGAAAAACAATGGCAAGGTTTGCAATTTCTAGAAACAGTTCTTTAGTCAACAGCGCGTTGTTCTTTCCAAAGTACCACTTATTTGCACCATCTATTTAAAACACGTGATCAGCTAACCAGATTCTGGGTAACAATTGACAGCGCGAGGCGGAGCTTGTGTGAGATGAGAGATCTAATTGGCTGACATGCTCCTGGAACTGCCCAGGTTCGGTATGGGTACCACAGCATGCGCTGCAGAAATGTCTCAGACCAGCTCAAGAGCCACGCCTACCTTATCAAAGGTGTTCCTCGGTTTATCATTGCTCTACAGAGTTACACCCTCCACATTAGCTTATCAGACGTAAGAGCAAAAACAATGAACTGAGTACAATGTTTAACAGATCGTCATTAGAGAAAGATAAAACTTCCAAGAGCCTTGTGACTTATTGAAGTGTATTTTGTTATAGCGTTGATGGTATTCGATGAGATTTGCTCTTGGGGTAGAACAGTTTATAACATATCGTTATATATATTTTCAGGACTGAAGCATGGATAACACAGAGGAGAAGTGTGTTGTTGGTGAGGCGCTAGAAGGAGAAAACAACTTTGTGTCTAAAGGCGGCGGACTGACCTTTTCTATAGAAAATATTCTTACAAATTGTGTTGGAGAAAGACTCAATAGAATTACACAGAATGGGAATAGGAAGCTTGATTCTAGAAACCATGACAGCCTGGGTATTAGTTTAGAAGATCAGGGTCAAGACCCAGGGTATGCGCTGGATCTTACAAAACGTGTACCAGAACAGTAGTTGAAAATGTCACACCAGACAGCAACATGCAAAGACACCGTGTTTATGATAAACCGATGGACGGCAATAAAACGGAATCCGTGTCTGGCTTTATTTTATCTCATCGAGACAAATTCCTACATGACAAGTTTATTAAAATGTCCGCAAAATGTGCGGACGTTGGGACGTTTTCAAGCGATTCTCAGAACTATATTGGGCCTAACTTAGCGCTTAACAGCGGATTTTGTGACGTTAAAAGCCGTCATAACGTTTCTGACGCTTACCCAACACTGTTTGGGTACGTATATCCGCATATGATAACGTCAATGTCGTCAGCGGTTTGTGACAAAAGGACGTCAATGTTAATGAACTATCATATGATATCAAAGGCACACAACGGACAAATGGAACAATCGAGCGACTGTAACAACAAATATGACAACAACAAAGGAAGTTTAAGGAATATAGCAGCTATGAAAGACAGTCGGAGATTTAGACCTAGAAAACCCTATCCGTGTTCGCTTGTGCAACATGCAAATACGGTAGATAATTCGATTCCATGTTTGCCGGGATCAAGTAGGTATAATAGCGATGTTGCTGTGCATAGCTTGAAAACGGCGTGGTCAAGCTTAAGTGTGAGGGAAGATGATAAGGAGGAGGACGAAGAAGAAGAAGAGGAGGAGAGAGAGGACACATGCTTGCTTGTTGATTGTCAGAAACACGATATTGAAACCACGTCACACAGAGACGGACGACACAGCAGCAGTGCCCCCACGTCAGAATCAGAAGGTACCTATATAATTTATGACGTGTATTGGAATATTTACCCGAAGGCATACTTTTCTAGGTCCGTTGACCAGGCGATGAATATCATGAATTGGGTCAATATTTCCATAAAATGCTTATTCTATTTCCGTATTTAACTTCGAATATTAAATCGAACAAATTTAGAGATTGATTTCTGTCGACATGACGGTATATTTAAATAATATAACGGATATTTATACAATGCCTTTTTGTACTGTGTATTTTAACTTGTTTATTGACGACAGTATGTCATGGTTGTTTAGGCAATAGTCATATTATTATATAAGATTATAATATATTATACATTATAATCATAAATTACTTAGCTGGAGTACGTGGAAGTACATTATTATATATACTATATACATTGTATCCTTTTTATGTCAAGAGTAATTATCAATTAATACATATGTTTTATTTACAATGACCGTATTATTATGGTAATAACGTTTATATTAATGTGGGATTCAGTATGCGTATATAACATGTAGCATATGCATTGTTTTCTTTGGTAAAGTATGCTACCTATATACCTATATGCCAACAGTGCGGACGTATATCTGCGCCTGAATGGAATAGAGAATTCGTTGATTTTGTCATAAGTTCATTGTCGTAACAAATTATGTCTGTAGAACATGATCAGTGCTTAGGTGACAATTGAGTATATATGACATATGAAGGAGCATTTATCCACAAGTCGCATTTTACCTGCACAGATTTAAACTCGAGGTATTTGAAAAAAGTTCATATTCGTATTAAGCGTTCACTGATAAGCATATCCTATACTCAATGCATTGTTACTTGCAAAATATACCATGAGTTAAGATAAAATGAATTTAGATTGCACTAGAGTAAATGTCAACCCTCATTTTGTTCATGTTCCATTTCCAGCTTTCTCTTAAAGGGAATTTCTCTAGCACAAATCGCATCTACCTTAACGGACAAATTGAAACTGTTAACTCATTTACAGAAAACTTTTAAAGAAAAATCTTGTTAATTAAGATATATGTCGACACAATTGGTGTTCATATTGTCGTCTAAATTTCACTTTGACTGCTGGCTATTGTAATCAATGTCATCACTTATTTTGCGTTAGCTTTTCAATCCCATTTAAAATCTAGTCATTCTTCCCCATGTTTTCTGCATCATTCCTTTATTGCTGCTGTTGGTCCGATATTTGACTTATTTTGCCGCCCAGATGAATCGTCATGGTAACATACTTAAACATTGTCAAGAGATAGATTTAATTATAAAGTGTTTACATCAGAACGTCTGTATTAAATAAATAAATAAAAACAAATAAATGCTTGCGAAAGGGACTTTCGTCATTATTCATTATTTATGCTCGATGACAACAAGTTTAGCGAAAAATGGAAACTTTTTAAGAAAGCATAGTCTGAAAAAAACAAAAACAAATTAGGCAACATTAAATTTGAACACTAAAACGTGTGTTTTAAATTATCAATAGGCTAACCAGATTTTACGGGCAACATAATCATTTCTTGTATATATGAATGCCATTGAACGTTTCTTGTTAACCGACATGTTTTTTTTCCATTGCTATAAAGCATACAAAACGATTATTGAATTTACGTACATTACTGAATTAAAACAATTAAAACTTATTTTCAAATCTCGGGTACAATTTCAGCCTCAAATCTGTTTGTTTTCATAGCTTTTGTTTGACATGTCGCTGGTATAAATTGTCGGTGGTATTTCCCCACTACCAATATCAGCTGGACGTCGCCAAAATGTTCGTAAAGCAAATGTTTGATGCAATGAAAATAAAACAAAAACCGTTCTTAATGTTGTATTTCAGACCCCGTTACATTGCACGACATTACCCGAAGTAGTACAGAAACAGGAGATCAGAGACCGCGAAAAAAACGGTCACGGGCGGCATTCTCGCACGCGCAAGTATACGAACTGGAGCGGAGATTTCGTCACCAGCGTTACCTATCAGGACCAGAGAGAGCAGATCTGGCACACGTTCTTAAATTGACGGAAACGCAGATAAAAATTTGGTTCCAAAATCGCCGCTACAAAACCAAGAGGCGTCAGCTTCAACATGAACAGACGCTAGCAAATGCGTCCAAAACCGCCTCTGTGACTGTGCTTGTGAAAGATGGACAGCGTCTATATGATCGGGATGGCATCATTCACCCCCTGGTGTATTCAAACTGTCCCATGTCACCATACGGATACTATTGTCAGTTTGCTCCATAATATATGTAAACAGCCTCAACACCAGCAATTCGTATTTTTATTACACTTTCAGGCTTAATCCTTGTAATGTTTACCAATGATTCGTGCATGCTTCTTGTTGTTGTTTTTGCCACCTGTAAATTTTAGCATGGTTTTGTGTCTTTCCGCCGGTGTTCTACAACAACATCATTCGGAACTCTGTGTCGATGAATGCTTTACCACCCTAAGTTGCCAGAGCTGACAAAATGCCCCAGATTGATATTAACATGTTTAGTGAAGAACCTGAAGAGTGGGATGCTGGTGACAAGAATTGTGTACGTGCAGTGTTGAATTGCATCATTATAACTGCTTATTATTAGTTCAACTGTTAATTTTGTGTTTTGTTACCTTGAACAAAATTATTTAAATAGTTTTAAATTAAGGGTCCCGCCAATTTTATGTGCTTTTACAGATAGAAAAATACAAGAGTCAAAATATTTACCAACAGTTTGTGAAATCAAACAAGACCACCACCATACAATAGGACTTTGATGGTTTTAATTAGAGTTTCCCTATTACCGATAGCCGCATCAACGTGGACCTCACTTTGAGGTATTGTCTGTTACTATCTGACCTGGTTGTCCACAACTTACTGCCTCAGTTGTCGTGATTTCCGCCCTTTAACTAATCAACTGTCTTTATCATTAAATATAAAACCAAGTTTGTCAGGGATGTAAAAAGACAAACAACGTAACAAGCTTCTATAACCATTAATTTGTGTTAATGCGACATCTTGTTAATATTAATACATTGCTTTACCCAATAGTTTTTTATAGTCGAAAGCAAATTATTATACAACACCAGAAACTATGCAAGTGCAAAGTATATAAAATTATGAAGTTATTAACTTATGTTCAGTAAGTCGATGAAATGTTGCCACCGATGAAATGTTGCCACTCAATTGTACAAAATACCAAAAAATAAATTGTTTTCAATAAACAATACAATTAGTTTTCGTAACTTTGATTACAGTAATATGAACAATATGCACGAGAATGAACATCTTGAAATAATTATACGCCCATCTGTCATTAGTTAGATCTAATCTAAAAGATCGTGTCAACCCTTGCAAAATACACGTGGCAGATGTTTTCAGTCCTGGCAAAATATATGTTGCAGACGTCAGTCCTGGCAAAATACATGTTGCAGACGTCAGTCCTGGCAAAATACATGTGGCAGATGTTGTCAGTCCTGGCAAAATACACGTGGCAGATGTTGTCAGTCCTGGCAAAATACATGTGGCAGATGTTGTCAGTCCTGGCAAAATACACGTGGCAGATGTTGTCAGTCCTGGCAAAATACATGTGGCAGATGTTGTCAGTCCTGGCAAAATACATGTTGCAGATGTTGTCAGTCCTGGCAAAATACATGTTGCAGATGTTGTCAGTCCTGGCAAAATACATGTTGCAGACGTCAGTCCTGGCAAAATACACGTGGTTGATGTTGTCAGCCCTGGCAAAATACATGTGGCAGATGTTGTCAGTCCTGGCAAAATACATGTGGCAGATGTTGTCAGTCCTGGCAAAATACACGTGGCAGATGTTGTCAGTCCTGGCAAAATACATGTGGCAAATGTTGTCAGTCCTGGCAAAATACATGTGGCAAATGTTGTCAGTCCTGGCAAAATACATGTGGCAAATGTTGTCAGTCCTGGCAAAATACATGTGGCAGATGTTGTCAATCCTGGCAAAATACATGTTGCAGATGTTGTCTGTCCTGGCAAAATACATGTGGCAGATATTGTCAGTCCTGGCAAAATACATGTTGCAGATGTTGTCAATCCTGGCAAAATACATATTGCAGATGTTGTCTGTCCTGGCAAAATACATGTGGCAGATGTTGTCAGTCCAGGTAAAACACATGTTGCAGACGTCAACTCTGGCATTATGTGGTAGATGTTGTCTGTCCTGGTTAAATACATGTGAGCAGACGTCAACTCTGGCATTATGTGGTAGATGTTGTCTGTCCTGGCAAAATACATGTGGCAGACGTCAACTCTGGCATTATGTGGTAGATGTTGTCTGTCCTGGTTAAATACATGTGGCAGACGTCAACTCTGGCATTATGTGGTAGATGTTGTCTGTCCTGGTTAAATACATGTGGCAGACGTCAACTCTGGCATTATGTGGAAGATGTTGTCTGTCCTGGTTAAATACATGCTGCAGACGTCAACTCTGGCATTATGTGGTAGATGTTGTCTGTCCTGGTTAAATACATGTGGCAGACGTCAACTCTGGCATTATGTGGTAGATGTTGTCTGTCCTGGTTAAATACATGTGGCAGACGTCAACTCTGGCATTATGTGGTAGATGTTGTCTGTCCTGGTTAAATACATGTGGCAGACGTCAACTCTGGCATTATGTGGTAGATGTTGTCTGTCCTGGTTAAATACATGTGACAGACGTCAACTCTGGCATTATGTGGTAGATGTTGTCTGTCCTGGTTAAATACATGTGGCAGACGTCAACTCTGGCATAATGTGGTAGATGTTGTCTGTCCTGGTTAAATACATGTGGCAGACGTCAACTCTGGCATTATGTGGTAGATGTTGTCAGTCCAGGTAAAACACATGTTGCAGACGACAACTCTGGCATTATGTGGTAGATGTTGTCTGTCCTGGTTTAATACATGTGACAGACGACAACTCTGGCATTATGTGGTAGATGTTGTCTGTCCTGGTTAAATACATGTGGCAGACGTCAACTCTGGCATAATGTGGTAGATGTTGTCTGTCCTGGTTAAACACATGTTGCAGACGTCAACTCTGGCATTATGTGGTAGATGTTGTCAGTCAGCTAAAACATGTTTGAAAAAAATCATAGACAAGAGGTTTATTAATGACTGTATATAATTGGCGGCACATCTTTACAGCAGTTACAACTATCCATATTAGTTGGCGTAAATCTATTTAACCCATGGTATTCGTTTTTTGGATAATACATACATACTTAAGTCGAAGAAAAGCACAATACGTAAGCAAGTTTATTTTGAACCTGTTTTATGTTCAATCTATCATAAATGTCACTTCTGTCTGTGACCGTCTCCAGATAACTGAAATACTGTTGGTGGGACGATAAACCCAATAAACAAATCTATCTGTGTTTTTGTAATGTTTGAAAACTCAAGTTATAATTTACTGTCTTAAATGTTGAATAATATATGTATGGTTACTATAGTTATTGTGAAAATTGTAATAAAAACGTGAACAATTAAACTGGCTATTTTGTTCAGGGTAGATCATAATGGAAATAATAACATGAGTCTGAGCCGATTGTACCTTTGTGTAATTTTCGGGAGTTCATGTTCCTTGATAGCAATTATTAAATGATTTGTTTTGCGAATTACGTGAATTAAATTTGGCACATGGCCGTTGGAGAGGTCTGTGCAAGTCTTCCCGTTTTAAGATTATATAAATGCGTTGATCCAAAGGTAGTTGAAAGAGGCTATCGAGATCATGCAGCGATGGTCATCATTTAACAGGGATAAGTGCCTGGACGCGCCACACCCAAAGCCTTAAATGTACATACCCATCCTCCGGTTATGAATTAATGCACGTGACAAGAAAAACAAGTTGTTGACGGAAGAGGCGTGATTCTTCTGTTTCTTACAAGCGTCAGTGGGTCGACTGGTAAGCCCGCCCGAGGGTGAACTAATTTACACGATCGTTTCGTACATACGTGAGTGAAGTGGGTTGGTTAAGCGGGCATTAATCTTACATCTGTCAGTATGGCAAACTTATTAAGCTTATAGCGTCTTATGGCTGCCAGTATTGTGGTCTGGTTAAACTGCTGTACACTTAGACACGCCAGAATGATAGTCTGGTTAACCTGATCTACACTTTCACCTGTCAGGATGGTAGTCTGGTTAACTTGATCTACACTTTCACCTGTCAGGATGGTAGTCTGGTTAACCTGATTTACACTTTCACCTGTCAGTATGGTAGTCTGGTTAACCTGATCTACACTTTCACCTGTCAGGATGGTAGTCTGGTTAACTTGATCTACACTTTCACCTGTCAGGATGGTAGTCTGGTTAACCTGATTTACACTTTCACCTGTCAGGATGGTAGTCTGGTTAACCTGATTTACACTTTCACCTGTCAGGATGGTAGTCTGGTTAACCTGATTTACACTTTCACCTGTCAGGATGGTAGTCTGGTTAACTTGATCTACACTTTCACCTGTCAGGATGGTAGTCTGGTTAACCTGATTTACACTTTCACCTGTCAGGATGGTAGTCTGGTTAACCTGATTTACACTTTCACCTGTCATGATGGTAGTCTGGTTAACCTGATTTACACTTTCACCTGTCAGGATGGTAGTCTGGTTAACTTGATCTACACTTTCACCTGTCAGGATGGTAGTCTGGTTAACTTGATCTACACTTTCACCTGTCAGGATGGTAGTCTGGTTAACTTGATCTACACTTTCACCTGTCAGGATGATAGACTGGTTAACTTGATCTACACTTACACCTGACAGGATGGCAGTCTGGTTAACTTGATCTACAGTTTCACCTGTCAGGATGGTAGTCTGGTTAACCAGATCTACACTTACACCTGACAGGATGGTAGTCTGGTTAACCTGATCTACACTTACATCTGTCAGG
Organism: Sinonovacula constricta; assembly: GCA_007844125.1. Taxonomy (NCBI): domain Eukaryota; kingdom Metazoa; phylum Mollusca; class Bivalvia; order Cardiida; family Solecurtidae; genus Sinonovacula; species Sinonovacula constricta. The sequence goes on from CM017569.1 coordinate 36,350,939, forward strand.
ATGGTAGTCTGGTTAACCTGATCTACACTTACACCTGACAGGATGATAGTCTGGTTAACCTGATCTACACTTACACCTGTCAGGATGGTAGTCTGGTTAACCTGATCTACACTTACACCTGTCAGGATGGTAGTCTGGTTAACCTGATCTACACTTACACCTGTCAGGATGATAGTCTGGTTAACTTGATCTACACTTTCACCTGTCAGGATGGTAGTCTGGTTAACTTGATCTACACTTACACCTGTCAGGATGATAGTCTGGTTAACTTGATCTACACTTACACCTGACAGGATGGTAGTCTGGTTAACTTGATTTACACTTACACCTGTCAGGATGATAGTCTGGTTAACTTGATCTACACTTACACCTGACAGGATGGTAGTCTGGTTAACTTGATCTACACTTACACCTGTCAGGATGGTAGTCTGGTTAACCAGATCTACACTTACATCTGACAGGATGGTAGTCTGGTTTAACTGGTTCACCAGCTCGGCTGTTTCATCAGTCAGTATTGTGATCTCGTTAACCTGCTCAACCCTTATACCTTTAAGGATGGTGGCCTGGTTAACCGACTCTACACGTACACCTGTAAGTATGATGGTTAACATACAAGGCTCTTACACTAGTTGGGATTGTTAATTGGTTAACCTTATCGGCGTTTACCCCTGTCAGAATGGTGGACTGGTTAATTTACTTTGCACGTCCACCCGTTGGGATTTGTGTCTGGTTAACTTGCTCGACTCATACAACGATCAGGATCGTTGTTTGCTTAACCTGCTAGGCTCTTACACTTGTCAGAATAGTGGCCGATTTAACCTATTTTACACTTATACATGTCAGCATGGTGGCCTGGTTTACCTACTCCACATACACCCGTTAGGATGGGGGTCTGCTTAACCTACTTTACACTAAACCCAGTTAGGATGGTGGCCTGGTTTACATGTTCCACACATACAACCGCTAGGTTGGTGGTCTGGTTAACCTGCTTTACACTTAAACCACTTAACCTGCTTTTTAGGTAAACCAGTAAGGATGGTGGCCCGGTTTACCTCTTCTATTCATACATCCATTAGGTTGGTGGTCTGGTTAACCTGCTTTTTAGGTAAACCAGTAAGGATGGTGGCCCGGTTTACCTCTTCTATTCATACATCCATTAGGTTGGTGGTCTGGTTAACCTGCTTTTTAGGTAAACCAGTAAGGATGGTGGCCCGGTTTACCTCTTCTACTCATGCATCCGTTAGGTTGGGGGTCTGGTTAACCTGCTTTACACTTAAACCAGTTAGGATGGTGGACTTGTTAACATGCTTGGCTCTTACAGTTATCAGAATGACGGTCGATTTAATCTGCGCGACTCTTGCTCCTGTCAGAACGATGACATTCTTTCTAACTCGGCATTAGCACCTGTCGGAATGATGCACCTTTAAATGCTCGGCTCTTACAACTGTCAGAATAATGTTCTTCTTTCCAGGTTGGCTCTAGCAGCTGCCAGGATGATGGTCTGTTTAACCTGCTCGGCTCTTGCACCTGTCAGGACGATGGTCTTTTTTACCTGCTCGAATCTTGCACCTGTCAGGCAGGACGATGGTCTGTTTAACCTGCTCAGCTCTTGCTTCTGTCAGGACGATGGTCTGTTTAACCTGCTCGGCTCTTGCACCTGTTAGGACGATGATCTGTTTAACCTGCTCAGCTCTTGCACCTGTCAGACAGGATGATGGTCTATTTAACCTGCTCGGCTCTTGCACCTGTCAGGCAGGACGATGATCTGATTAACCTGCTCGTCTCTTGCACCTGTCAGGCAGGACGATGGTCTGTTTAACCTGCTCGGCTCTTTCACCTGTCAGGCAGGACGATGGTCTGTTTAACCTGCTCGGCTCTTGCACCTGTCAGGCAGGACGATGGTCTGTTTAACCTGCTCGGCTCTTGCACCTGTCAGGCAGGACGATGGTCTGTTTAACCTGCTCGGCTCTTTCACCTGTTAGGCAGGACGATGGTCTGTTTAACCTGCTCGGCTCTTGCACCTGTCAGGACGATGGTCTGTTTAACCTGCTCAGCTCTTGCACCTGTTAGGACGATGGTCTGTTTAACCTGCTCGGCTCTTTCACCTGTCAGGCAGGACGATGATCTGATTAACCTGCTCGTCTCTTGCACCTGTCAGGCAGGACGATGGTCTGTTTAACCTGCTCGGCTCTTTCACCTGTCAGGCAGGACGATGGTCTGTTTAACCTGCTCGGCTCTTGCACCTGTCAGGCAGGACGATGGTCTGTTTAACCTGCTCGGCTCTTGCACCTGTCAGGCAGGACGATGATCTGTTTAACCTGCTCGGCTCTTGCACCTGTCAGGCAGGACGATGATCTGTTTAACCTGCTCGTCTCTTGCACCTGTCAGGCAGGACGATGGTCTGTTTAACCTGCTCGGCTCTTGCACCTGTCAGGACGATGGTCTGTTTAACCTGCTCGGCTCTTGCACTTGTTAGGATGATGGTCTGTTTAACCTGCTCGGCTCTTGCACCTGTCAGGACGATGGTCTGTTTAACCTGCTCGGCTCTTTCACCTGTCAGGCAGGACGATGGTCTGTTTAACCTGCTCGGCTCTTGCACTTGTCAGGCAGGACGATGGTCTGTTTAACCTGCTCGGCTCTTGCACCTGTCAGGCAGGATGATGGTCTGTTTACCCTGCTCAGCTCTTGCACCTGTCAGGATGATGGTCTGTTTAACCTGCTCGGCGTTTTCACATGTCGGGAATGATGGTCTGTTTACGCTGCTTGGCTCTTACATCCGTCAGGATGATGGTCTGTTTAACCTGCTCGGCTCTTACATCCGTCAGGATGATGGTCTGTTTAACCTGCTCGGCTCTTTCACCTGTTGGGAATGATGGTCTGTTTAACCTGCTCGGCTCTTGCACCTGTCGGGAATGATTGTCTGTTTAACCTGCTCGGCTTTTACATCCGTCAGGATGATGGTCTGTTTACCCTGCTCGGCTCTTGCACCTGTCGGGAATGATGGTCTGTTTAACCTGCTCGGCTCTTGCACCCGTCAGGATGATGGTCTGTTTAACCAGTTCGGCTCTTGCACCTGTCAGGATGATGGTCTGTTTAACCTGCTCGGCTCTTGCACCTGTCAGGATGATGGTCTGTTTAACGTTCTCAGCTCTTGCACCTGTCAGGATGATGGTCTGTTTACCCTGCTCGGCTCTTACACCTGTCGGGATGATGGTCTGTTTAACCTGCTCGGCTCTTACATCCGTCAGGATGATGGTCTGTTTAACCTGCTCGGCTCTTACATCCGTCAGGATGATGTTCTGTTTAATCTGCTCGGCTCTTACATCCGTCAGGATGATGTTCTGTTTAACCTGCTCGGCTCTTACATCCGTCAGGAGGATGTTCTGTTTAACCTGCTCGGCTCTTGCACCTGTCAGGTTGATGGTCTGTTTTACCTGGTCGGCTCTTGCACCTGTCAGGATGATGGTCTGTTTAACCTGTTCGGCTCTTGCACCTGCCAGGCAGGATGATGGTCTGTTTAACCTGCTCGGCTCTTACATCCGTCAGGAGGATGTTCTGTTTAACCTGCTCGGCTCTTGCACCTGTCAGGATGATGGTCTGTTTAACCTGCTCGGCTCTTGCACCTGTCAGGATGATGGTCTGTTTAACCTGCTTGGCTCTTTCCCCTGTGGGGAATGATGGTCTGTTTTCCCTGCTCGGCTCTTACATCCGTCAGGATGATGGTCTGTTTACCCTGCTCGGCTCTTACACCTGTCGGGATGATGGTCTGTTTAACCTGCTCGGCTCTAACATCCGTCAGGGTGATGGTCTGTTTAACCTGCTAGGCTCTTACATCCGTCAGGATGATGTTCTGTTTAACCTGCTCGGCTCTTACATCCGTCAGGATGATGGTCTGTTTAACCTGCTCGGCTCTGACATCCGTCAGGATGATGTTCTGTTTAACCTGCTCGGCTCTTACATCCGTCAGGATGATGGTCTGTTTAACCTGCTCGGCTCTTACATCCGTCACGATGATGGTTTGTTTAACCTGCTCGGCTCTTACATCCGTCAGGAGGATGTTCTGTTTAACCTGCTCGGCTCTTACATCCGTCAGGATGATGGTCTGTTTAACCTGCTCGGCTCTTACATACGTCAGGATGATGGTCTGTTTACCCTGCTCGGCTCTTACATCCGTCAGGATGATGTTCTGTTTAACCTGCTCGGCTCTTACATCCGTCAGGATGATGGTCTGTTTAACCTGCTCGGCTCTTACATCCGTCACGATGATGGTCTGTTTAACCTGCTCGGCTCTTACATCCGTCACGATGATGGTCTGTTTAACCTGCTCGGCTCTTACATCCGTCAGGATGATGGTCTCTTTAACCTGGTCGGCTCTTACATCCGTCAGGATGATGGTCTGTTTAACCTGCCCGGCTCTTACATCCGTCAGGATGATGGTCTGTTTAACCTGCTCGGCTCTTACATCCGTCAGGATGATGGTCAGTTTAACCTGCTCGGCTCTTACATCCGTCAGGATGATGGTCTGTTTAACCTGCTCGGCTCTTACATCCTTCAGGATGATGTTCTGTTTAACCTGCTCGGCTCTTACATCCGTCAGGATGATGGTCTGTTTAACCTGCTCGGCTCTTACATCCGTCAGGATGATGGTCTGTTTAACCTGCTCGGCTCTTACATCCGTCAGGATGATGGTCTGTTTAACCTGCTCGGCTCTTACATCCGTCAGGTTGATGTTCTGTTAAACCTGCTCGGCTCTTACATCCGTCAGGAGGATGGTCTGTTTAACCTGCTCGGCTCTTTCACCTGTCGGGAATGATGGTCTGTTTACCCTGCTCGGCTCTTACATCCGTCAGGATGATGGTCTGTTTAACCTGCTCGGCTCTTACATCCGTCAGGATGATGGTCTGTTTAACCAGCTCGGCTCTTACATCCGTCAGGATGATGGTCTGTTAAACCTGCTCGGCTCTTACATCCGTCAGGTTGATGGTCTGTTTAACCTGCTCGGCTCTTACATCCGTCAGGATGATGGTCTGTTTAACCTGCTCGGCTCTTACATCCGTCAGGATGATGGTCTGTTTAACCTGCTCGGCTCTTACATCCTTCAGGAGGATGTTCTGTTTAACCTGCTCGGCTCTTGCACCTGTCAGGATGATGGTCTGTTTAACCTGGTCGGCTCTTGCACCTGTCAGGATGATGGTCTGTATAACCTGTTCGGCTCTTGCACCTGCCAGGCAGGATGATGGTCTGTTTAACCTGTTCGGCTCTTGCACCTGTCGGGAATGATGGTCTGTTTACCCTGCTCGGCTCTTACATCCGTCAGGATGATGGTCTGTTTACCCTGCTCGGCTCTTACACCTGTCGGGATGATGGTCTGTTTAACCTGCTCGGCTCTTACATCCGTGAGCTTGATGTTCTGTTTAACCAGCTCGGCTCTTACATCCGTCAGGATGATGGTCTGTTTAACCTGCTCGGCTCTTACATCCTTCAGGAGGATGTTCTGTTTAACCTGCTCGGCTCTTGCACCTGTCAGGATGATGGTCTGTTTAACCTGGTCGGCTCTTGCACCTGTCAGGATGATGGTCTGTTTAACCTGTTCGGCTCTTGCACCTGCCAGGCAGGATGATGGTCTGTTTAACCTGTTCGGCTCTTGCACCTGTCGGGAATGATGGTCTGTTTACCCTGCACGGCTCTTACATCCGTCAGGATGATGGTCAGTTTACCCTGCTCGGCTCTTACACCTGTCGGGATGATGGTCTGTTTAACCTGCTCGGCTCTTACATCCGTCAAGGTGATGGTCTGTTTAACCTGCTCGGCTCTTACATCCGTCAGGAGGATGTTCTGTTTAACCTGCTCGGCTCTTACATCCGTCAGGATGATGGTCTGTTTAACCTGCTCGGCTCTTACATCCGTCAGGATGATGGTCTGTTTAACCTGCTCGGCTCTTACATCCGTCAGGATGATGGTCTGTTTAACCTGCTCGGCTCTTACATCCGTCATGTTGATGTTCTGTTAAACCTGCTCGGCTCTTACATCCGTCAGGAGGATGGTCTGTTTAACCTGCTCGGCTCTTTCACCTGTCGGGAATGATGGTCTGTTTACCCTGCTCGGCTCTTACATCCGTCAGGATGATGGTCTGTTTAACCTGCTCGGCTCTTACATCCGTCAGGATGATGGTCTGTTTAACCAGCTCGGCTCTTACATCCGTCAGGATGATGGTCTGTTAAACCTGCTCGGCTCTTACATCCGTCAGGTTGATGGTCTGTTTAACCTGCTCGGCTCTTACATCCGTCAGGATGATGGTCTGTTTAACCTGCTCGGCTCTTACATCCGTCAGGATGATGGTCTGTTTAACCTGCTCGGCTCTTACATCCTTCAGGAGGATGTTCTGTTTAACCTGCTCGGCTCTTGCACCTGTCAGGATGATGGTCTGTTTAACCTGGTCGGCTCTTGCACCTGTCAGGATGATGGTCTGTATAACCTGTTCGGCTCTTGCACCTGCCAGGCAGGATGATGGTCTGTTTAACCTGTTCGGCTGTTGCACCTGTCGGGAATGATGGTGTGTTTACCCTGCTCAGCTCTTGCACCTGTCAGGATGATGGTCTGTTTAACCTGCTCGGCGTTTTCACATGTCGGGAATGATGGTCTGTTTACGCTGCTTGGCTCTTACATCCGTCAGGATGATGGTCTGTTTAACCTGCTCGGCTCTTACATCCGTCAGGATGATGGTCTGTTTAACCTGCTCGGCTCTTTCACCTGTTGGGAATGATGGTCTGTTTAACCTGCTCGGCTCTTGCACCTGTCGGGAATGATTGTCTGTTTAACCTGCTCGGCTTTTACATCCGTCAGGATGATGGTCTGTTTACCCTGCTCGGCTCTTGCACCTGTCGGGAATGATGGTCTGTTTAACCTGCTCGGCTCTTGCACCCGTCAGGATGATGGTCTGTTTAACCAGTTCGGCTCTTGCACCTGTCAGGATGATGGTCTGTTTAACCTGCTCGGCTCTTGCACCTGTCAGGATGATGGTCTGTTTAACGTTCTCAGCTCTTGCACCTGTCAGGATGATGGTCTGTTTACCCTGCTCGGCTCTTACACCTGTCGGGATGATGGTCTGTTTAACCTGCTCGGCTCTTACATCCGTCAGGATGATGGTCTGTTTAACCTGCTCGGCTCTTACATCCGTCAGGATGATGTTCTGTTTAATCTGCTCGGCTCTTACATCCGTCAGGATGATGTTCTGTTTAACCTGCTCGGCTCTTACATCCGTCAGGAGGATGTTCTGTTTAACCTGCTCGGCTCTTGCACCTGTCAGGTTGATGGTCTGTTTTACCTGGTCGGCTCTTGCACCTGTCAGGATGATGGTCTGTTTAACCTGTTCGGCTCTTGCACCTGCCAGGCAGGTTGATGGTCTGTTTAACCTGCTCGGCTCTTACATCCGTAAGGAGGATGTTCTGTTTAACCTGCTCGGCTCTTGCACCTGTCAGGATGATGGTCTGTTTAACCTGCTCGGCTCTTGCACCTGTCAGGATGATGGTCTGTTTAACCTGCTCGGCTCTTTCCCCTGTGGGGAATGATGGTCTGTTTTCCCTGCTCGGCTCTTACATCCGTCAGGATGATGGTCTGTTTACCCTGCTCGGCTCTTACACCTGTCGGGATGATGGTCTGTTTAACCTGCTCGGCTCTAACATCCGTCAGGGTGATGGTCTGTTTAACCTGCTAGGCTCTTAACATCCGTCAGGGATGATGTTCTGTTTAACCTGCTCGCTCTTACATCCGTCAGGATGATGGTCTGTTTAACCTGCTCGGCTCTGACATCCGTCAGGATGATGTTCCTGTTTAACCTGCTCGGCTCTTACATCCGTCAGGATGATGGTCTGTTTAAACCTGCTCGGCTCATTACATCCGTCACGATGATGGTTTGTTTAAACCTGCTCGGCTCTTACATCCGTCAGGAGGATGTTCTGTTTAACCTGCTCGGCTCTTACATCCGTCAGGATGATGGTCTGTTTAACCTGCTTCGGCTCTTACATACGTCAGGATGATGGTCTGTTTACCCTGCTCGGCTCTTACATCCGTCAGGATGATGTTCTGTTTAACCTGCTCGGCTCTTACATCCGTCAGGATGATGGTCTGTTTAACCTGCTCGGCTCTTACATCCGTCACGGATGATGGTATGGTTTAACCTTTGCTCGGCTCTTACATCCGTCAGGATGATGGTCTGTTTAACCTGCTCGGCTCTTACATCCGTCACGATGATGGTCTGTTTAACCTGCTCGGCTCTTACATCCGTCAGGATGATGGTCTCTTTAACCTGGTCGGCTCTTACATCCGTCAGGATGATGGTCTGTTTAACCTGCCCGGCTCTTACATCCGTCAGGATGATGGTCTGTTTAACCTGCTCGGCTCTTACATCCGTCAGGATGATGGTCAGTTTAACCTGCTCGGCTCTTACATCCGTCAGGATGATGGTCTGTTTAACCTGCTCGGCTCTTACATCCTTCAGGATGATGTTCTGTTTAAACCTGCTCGGCTCTTACATCCGTCAGGATGATGGTCTGTTTAACCTGCTCGGCTCTTACATCCGTCAGGATGATGGTCTGTTTAACCTGCTCGGCTCTTACATCCGTCAGGATGATGGTCTGTTTAACCTGCTCGGCTCTTACATCCGTCAGGTTGATGTTCTGTTAAACCTGCTCGGCTCTTACATCCGTCAGGAGGATGGTCTGTTTAACCTGCTCGGCTCTTTCACCTGTCGGGAATGATGGTCTGTTTACCCTGCTCGGCTCTTACATCCGTCAGGATGATGGTCTGTTTAACCTGCTCGGCTCTTACATCCGTCAGGATGATGGTCTGTTTAACCAGCTCGGCTCTTACATCCGTCAGGATGATGGTCTGTTAAACCTGCTCGGCTCTTACATCCGTCAGGTTGATGGTCTGTTTAACCTGCTCGGCTCTTACATCCGTCAGGATGATGGTCTGTTTAACCTGCTCGGCTCTTACATCCGTCAGGATGATGGTCTGTTTAACCTGCTCGGCTCTTACATCCTTCAGGAGGATGTTCTGTTTAACCTGCTCGGCTCTTGCACCTGTCAGGATGATGGTCTGTTTAACCTGGTCGGCTCTTGCACCTGTCAGGATGATGGTCTGTATAACCTGTTCGGCTCTTGCACCTGCCAGGCAGGATGATGGTCTGTTTAACCTGTTCGGCTCTTGCACCTGTCGGGAATGATGGTCTGTTTACCCTGCTCGGCTCTTACATCCGTCAGGATGATGGCTGTTTACCCTGCTCGGCTCTTACACCTGTCGGGATGATGGTCTGTTTAACCTGCTCGGCTCTTACATCCGTGAGCTTGATGTTCTGTTTAACCAGCTCGGCTCTTACATCCGTCAGGATGATGGTCTGTTTAACCTGCTCGGCTCTTACATCCTTCAGGAGGATGTTCTGTTTAACCTGCTCGGCTCTTGCACCTGTCAGGATGATGGTCTGTTTAACCTGGTCGGCTCTTGCACCTGTCAGGATGATGGTCTGTTTAACCTGTTCGGCTCTTGCACCTGCCAGGCAGGATGATGGTCTGTTTAACCTGTTCGGCTCTTGCACCTGTCGGGAATGATGGTCTGTTTACCCTGCACGGCTCTTACATCCGTCAGGATGATGGTCAGTTTACCCTGCTCGGCTCTTACACCTGTCGGGATGATGGTCTGTTTAACCTGCTCGGCTCTTACATCCGTCAAGGTGATGGTCTGTTTAACCTGCTCGGCTCTTACATCCGTCAGGAGGATGTTCTGTTTAACCTGCTCGGCTCTTACATCCGTCAGGATGATGGTCTGTTTAACCTGCTCGGCTCTTACATCCGTCAGGATGATGGTCTGTTTAACCTGCTCGGCTCTTACATCCGTCAGGATGATGGTCTGTTTAACCTGCTCGGCTCTTACATCCGTCATGTTGATGTTCTGTTAAACCTGCTCGGCTCTTACATCCGTCAGGAGGATGGTCTGTTTAACCTGCTCGGCTCTTTCACCTGTCGGGAATGATGGTCTGTTTACCCTGCTCGGCTCTTACATCCGTCAGGATGATGGTCTGTTTAACCTGCTCGGCTCTTACATCCGTCAGGATGATGGTCTGTTTAACCAGCTCGGCTCTTACATCCGTCAGGATGATGGTCTGTTAAACCTGCTCGGCTCTTACATCCGTCAGGTTGATGGTCTGTTTAACCTGCTCGGCTCTTACATCCGTCAGGATGATGGTCTGTTTAACCTGCTCGGCTCTTACATCCGTCAGGATGATGGTCTGTTTAACCTGCTCGGCTCTTGCACCTGTCAGGATGATGGTCTGTTTAACCTGGTCGGCTCTTGCACCTGTCAGGATGATGGTCTGTATAACCTGTTCGGCTGTTGCACCTGCCAGGCAGGATGATGGTCTGTTTAACCTGTTCGGCTGTTGCACCTGTCGGGAATGATGGTGTGTTTACCCTGCTCGGCTCTTACATCCGTCAGGATGATGGTCTGTTTACCCTGCTCGGCTCTTACACCTGTCGGGATGATGGTCTGTTTAACCTGCTCGGCTCTTACATCCGTGAGCTTGATGTTCTGTTTAACCAGCTCGGCTCTTACATCCGTCAGGATGATGGTCTGTTTAACCTGCTCGGCTCTTACATCCTTCAGGAGGATGTTCTGTTTAACCTGCTCGGCTCTTGCACCTGTCAGGATGATGGTCTGTTTAACCTGGTCGGCTCTTGCACCTGTCAGGATGATGGTCTGTTTAACCTGTTCGGCTCTTGCACCTGCCAGGCAGGATGATGGTCTGTTTAACCTGTTCGGCTCTTGCACCTGTCGGGAATGATGGTCTGTTTACCCTGCTCGGCTCTTACATCCGTCAGGATGATGGTCTGTTTACCCTGCTCGGCTCTTACACCTGTCGGGATGATGGTCTGTTTAACCTGCTCGGCTCTTACATCCGTCAGGAGGATGTTCTGGTTATCCTGATAGGCTCTTACGTCCGTCAGGATGATGGTCTGTTTAACCTGCTCGGCTCTGACATCCGTCAGGATGATGTTCTGTTTAACCTGCTCGGCTCTTGCACCTGTCAGGATGATGGTCTGTTTAACCTGGTCGGCTCTTGCACCTGTCAGGATGATGGTCTGTTTAACCTGTTCGGCTCTTGCACCTGCCAGGCAGGATGATGGTCTGTTTAACCTGTTCGGCTCTTGCACCTGTCGGGAATGATGGTCTGTTTACCCTGCACGGCTCTTACATCCGTCAGGATGATGGTCAGTTTACCCTGCTCGGCTCTTACACCTGTCGGGATGATGGTCTGTTTAACCTGCTCGGCTCTTACATCCGTCAAGGTGATGGTCTGTTTAACCTGCTCGGCTCTTACATCCGTCAGGAGGATGTTCTGTTTAACCTGCTCGGCTCTTACATCCGTCAGGATGATGGTCTGTTTAACCTGCTCGGCTCTTACATCCGTCAGGATGATGGTCTGTTTAACCTGCTCGGCTCTTACATCCGTCAGGATGATGGTCTGTTTAACCTGCTCGGCTCTTACATCCGTCATGTTGATGTTCTGTTAAACCTGCTCGGCTCTTACATCCGTCAGGAGGATGGTCTGTTTAACCTGCTCGGCTCTTTCACCTGTCGGGAATGATGGTCTGTTTACCCTGCTCGGCTCTTACATCCGTCAGGATGATGGTCTGTTTAACCTGCTCGGCTCTTACATCCGTCAGGATGATGGTCTGTTTAACCAGCTCGGCTCTTACATCCGTCAGGATGATGGTCTGTTAAACCTGCTCGGCTCTTACAATCCGTCAGGTTGATGGTCTGTTTAACCTGCTCGGCTCTTACATCCGTCAGGATGATGGTCTGTTTAACCTGCTCGGCTCTTACATCCGTCAGGATGATGGTCTGTTTAACCTGCTCGGCTCTTGCACCTGTCAGGATGATGGTCTGTTTAACCTGGTCGGCTCTTGCACCTGTCAGGATGATGGTCTGTATAACCTGTTCGGCTGTTTGCACCTGCCAGGCAGGATGATGGTCTGTTTAACCTGTTCGGCTGTTGCACCTGTCGGGAATGATGGTGTGTTTACCCTGCTCGGCTCTTACATCCGTCAGGATGATGGTCTGTTTACCCTGCTCGGCTCTTACACCTGTCGGGATGATGGTCTGTTTAACCTGCTCGGCTCTTACATCCGTGAGCTTGATGTTCTGTTTAACCAGCTCGGCTCTTACATCCGTCAGGATGATGGTCTGTTTAACCTGCTCGGCTCTTACATCCTTCAGGAGGATGTTCTGTTTAACCTGCTCGGCTCTTGCACCTGTCAGGATGATGGTCTGTTTAACCTGGTCGGCTCTTGCACCTGTCAGGATGATGGTCTGTTTAACCTGTTCGGCTCTTGCACCTGCCAGGCAGGATGATGGTCTGTTTAACCTGTTCGGCTCTTGCACCTGTCGGGAATGATGGTCTGTTTACCCTGCTCGGCTCTTACATCCGTCAGGATGATGGTCTGTTTACCCTGCTCGGCTCTTACACCTGTCGGGATGATGGTCTGTTTAACCTGCTCGGCTCTTACATCCGTCAGGAGGATGTTCTGTTTAACCTGATAGGCTCTTACGTCCGTCAGGATGATGGTCTGTTTAACCTGCTCGGCTCTGACATCCGTCAGGATGATGTTCTGTTTAACCTGCTCGGCTCTTACGTCCGTCAGGATGATAGTCTGTTAAACCTGCTCGGCTCTTACATCCGTCAGGATGATGGTCTGTTTAACCTGCTCGGCTCTTACATCCGTCAGGAGGATGTTCTGTTTAACCTGCTCGGCTCTTACATCCGTCAGGATGATGGTCTGTTTAACCTGCTCGGCTCTTACATCCATTAGGATGATGGTCTGTTTACCCTGCTCGGCTCTTACATCCGTCAGAATGATGGTCTGTTTAACCTGCTCGGCTCTTACATCCGTCAGGATGATGGTCTGTTTAACCTGCTCGGCTCTTACATCCGTCAGGATGATGGTCTGTTTAACCTGCTCGGCTCTTACATCCATTAGGATGATGGTCTGTTTAACCTGCTCGGCTCTTACATCCGTCAGGATGATTGTCTGTTTAACCAGCTCGGCTCTTACATCCGTCAGGATGATGGTCTGTTTAACCTGGTCGGCTCTTACATCCGTCAGGATGATGGTCTGTTTAACGTGCTCGGCTCATACATCCGTCAGGTTGATGGTCTGTTTAACCAGCTCGGCTCTTACATCCGTCAGGATGATGGTCTGTTTACCCTGCTCGGCTCTTACATCCGTCAGGATGATGGTCTGTTTAACCTGCCCGGCTCTTACATCCGTCAGGATGATGCTCTGTTTAACCTGCTCGGCTCTTACATCCGTCAGGATGATGGTCTGTTTAACCTGCTCGGCTCTTACATCCGTCAGGATGATGGTCTGTTTAACCTGGTCGGCTCTTACATCCGTCAGGATGATGGTCTGTTTAACCTGGTCGGCTCTTACATCCGTCACGATGATGGTCTGTTTAACCTGCTCGGCTCTTACATCCGTCACGATGATGTTCTGTTTAACCTGCTCGGCTCTTACATCCGTCAGGATGATGGTCTGTTTAACCTGCTCGGCTCTTACATCCGTCAGGATGATGGTCTGTTTAACCTGCTCGGCTCTTACATCCGTCACGATGATGTTCTGTTTAACCTGCTCGGCTCTTACATCCGTCAGGATGACGGTCTGTTTAACCTGCTCGGCTCTTACATCCGTCAGGTTGATGGTCTGTTTAACCTGCTCGGCTCTTACATTCCGTCAGGATGGATGGTCTGTTTAACCTGCTCGGCTCTTACATCCGTCCAGGATGATGGTCTGTTTAACCTGCTCGGCTCCTTACAGCCGCTTAATCCGTCAGGATGATGGTCTGTTTAACCTGCTCGGCTCTTACATCCGTCAGGATGATGGTCTGTTTTAACCTGCTCGGCTCTTACATCCGTCAGGTTGATGGTCTGTTTAACCTGCTCGGCTCTTACATCCGTCAGGTTGATGGTATGTTTAACCTGCTCGGCTCTTACATCCGTCAGGTTGATGGTCTGTTTAACCTGCTCGGCTCTTACATCCGTCAGGTTGATGGTCTGTTTAACCTGCTCGGCTCTTACATCCGTCAGGTTGATGGTCTGTTTAACCAGCTCGGCTCTTACATCCGTCAGGATGATGGTCTGTTTAACCTGCTCGGCTCTTACATCCGTCAGGATGATGGTCTGTTTAACCAGCTCGGCTCTTACATCCGTCACGTTGATGGTCTGTTTAACCAGCTCGGCTCTTACATCCGTCAGGTTGATGGTCTGTTTAACCTGCTCGGCTCTTACATCCGTCAGGATGATGTTCTGTTTAACCTGCTCGGCTCTTACATCCGTCAGGAGGATGTTCTGTTTAACCAGCTCGGCTCTTACATCCGTCAGGATGATGGTCTGTTTAACCTGCTCGGCTCTTACATCCGTCAGGATGATGGTCTGTTTAACCTGCTCGGCTCTTACATCCGTCAGGTTGATGGTCCTGTTTAAACCAGCTCGGCTCTGTACATCCGTCAGGATGATGGTCTGTTTAACGTGCTCGGCTCTTACATCCGTCCAGGATGATGGTCTGTTTCAACCTGCTCGCTCTTACATCGTCAGGTTGATGGTCCTGTTTAACCAGCTCGGCTCTTACAAACATCCGTCAGGATTGATGGTCTGTTAACCTGCGTCGGGGGCTCTTACATACCGTCAGGAGGATGGTCTGTTTAACTAAACCTGCTTCTGCTCTTACATATCCGTCAGGTAGGATGGTCTGTTTAACCTGCTCGGCTCTTACATCCGTCAGGTGATGGTCTGTTTAACCAGCTCGGCTCTTACATCCGTCAGGTTGGATGGTCTGTTTAACCTACTCGGCTCTTACATCCGTCAGGATGTACTGTTCTGTTTAACTGCTCGGCTCTTACATCCGTCAGGAGATGTTCTGTTTAAACTGCTCGGCTCTTACATCCGTCAGGATGATGTTCTGTTTAACCTGCTCGGCTCTTACATCCGTCAGGTGATGGTCTGTTTAACCAGCTCGGCTCTTACATCCGTCAGGATGATGGTCTGTTTAACCTGCTCGGCTCTTACATCCGTCAGGGTGATGTTCTGTTTAACCTGCTCGGCTCTTACATCCGTCAGGTGATTGTCTGTTTAACCTGCTCGGCTCTTACATCCGTCAGGATGATGGTCTGTTTAAACCTGCTCGGCTCTTACATCCGTCAGGCTGATGGTCTGTTTAACCTGCTCGGCTCTTACATCCGTCAGGTTGATGGTCTGTTTTAACCTGCTCGGCTCTTACATTCCGTCAGGTTGATGTTCTGTTTAACCTGCTCGGCTCTTACATCCGTCAGGATGATGGTCTGTTTAACCTGCTCAGGCTCTTACATCCGTCAGGATGATGGTCTGTTTAACCTGCTCGGCTCTTACATCCGTCAGGTTGATGGTCTGTTTAACCTGCTCGGCTCTTACATCCGTCAGGTTGATGGTCTGTTTAACCAGCTCGGCTCTTACATCCGTCAGGATGATGGTCTGTTTAACCTGCTCGGCTCTAACATCCGTCAGGTTGATGGTCTCTTTAACCTGGTCGGCTCTTACATCCGTCAGGATGATGGTCTGTTTAACCTGCTCGGCTCTTACATCCGTCAGGTTGATGGTCTCTTTAACCTGGTCGGCTCTTACATCCGTCAGGATGATGGTCTGTTAAACCTGCTCGGCTCTTACATCCGTCAGGATGATGGTCTGTTTAACCTGCTCGGCTCTTACATCCGTCAGGAGGATGGTCTGTTTACCCTGCTCGGCTTTTACATCCGTCAGGATGATGGTCTGTTTAACCTGCCTCGGCTTCTTACATCCGTCAGGATGATGGTCGTCTGTTCATCGTCAGATGATGGTCCTGTTTAACCTGCTCGGCTCTTACATCCGTCAGGATGATGGTCTGTTTAACCTGCTCGGCTCTTACATCCGTCAGGATGATGTCTGTTTAACCTGCTCGGCTCTTACATCCGTCAGGATGATGGTCTGTTTAACCTGCTCGGCTCTTACATCCGTCAGGTTGATGTTCTGTTTAACCTGCTCGGCTCTTACATCCGTCAGAATGATGGTCTCTTTAACCTGGTCGGCTCTTACATCCGTCAGGTTGATGGTCTGTTTAACCTGCTCGGCTCTTACATCCGTCAGGATGATGGTCTGTTTAACCTGCTCGGCTCTTACATCCGTCAGGATGATGGTCTGTTTAACCAGCTCGGCTCTTACATCCGTCAGGATGATGGTCTGTTTAACCTGCTCGGCTCTTACATCCGTCAGGATGATGGTCTGTTTAACCTGCTCGGCTCTTACATCCGTCAGGATGATGGTCTGTTTAACCTGCTCGGCTCTTTCACCTGTCGGAAATGATGGTCTGTTTACCCTGCTCGGCTCTTAAATCCGTCAGGATGATGGTCTGTTTAACCTGCTCGGCTCTTACATCCGTCAGGAGGATGTTCTGTTTACCCTTCTCCGCTCTTACATCCGTCAGGATGATGATCTGTTTAACCAGCTCGGCTATTACATCCGTCAGGATGATGGTCTGTTTAACCAGCTCGGCTCTTACATCCGTCAGGATGATGTTCTGTTTAACCAGCTCGGCTCTTACATCCGTCAGGATGATGATCTGTTTAACCTGCTCGGCTCTTACATCCGTCAGGATGATGGTCTGTTTAACCTGCTCGGCTCTTACATCCGTCAGGATGATGTTCTGTTTAACCAGCTCGGCTCTTACATCCGTCAGGATGATGGTCTGTTTAACCTGCTCGGCTCTTACATCCGTCAGGTTGATGGTCTGTTAAACCTGCTCGGCTCTTACATCCGTCAGGATGATGGTCTGTTTAACCTGCTCGGCTCTTACATCCGTCAGGATGATGGTCTGTTTAACCTGCTCGGCTCTTACATCCGTCAGGAGGATGGTCTGTTTAACCAGCTCGGCTCTTACATCCGTCAGGATGATGGTCTGTTTAACCTGCTCGGCTCTTACATCCGTCAGGATGATGGTCTGTTTACCCTGCTCGGCTCTTACATCCGTCAGGATGATGGTCTGTTTAACCAGCTCGGCTCTTACATCCGTCAGGATGATGGTCTGTTTAACCTGCTCGGCTCTTACATCCGTCAGGTTGATGGTCTGTTTAACCAGCTAGGCTCTTACATCCGTCAGGATGATGGTCTGTTTAACCTGCTCGGCTCTTACATCCGTCAGGATGATAGTCTGTTTAACCTGCTCGGCTCTTACATCCGTCAGGATGATGGTCTGTTTAACCTGCTCGGCTCTTACATCCGTCAGGAGGATGTTCTGTTTAACCTGCTCGGCTCTTACATCCGTCAGGTTGATGTTCTGTTTAACCTGCTCGGCTCTTACATCCGTCAGGATGATGGTCTGTTTAACCAGCTCGGCTCTTACATCCGTCAGGATGATGGTCTGTTTAACCTGCTCGGCTCTTACATCCGTCAGGATGATGGTCTGTTTAACCTGCTCGGCTCTTACATCCGTCAGGTTGATGGTCTGTTAAACCTGCTCGGCTCTTACATCCGTCAGGATGATGGTCTGTTTAACCAGCTCGGCTCTTACATCCGTCAGGATGATGGTCTGTTTAACCTGCTCGGCTCTTACATCCGTCAGGATGATGGTCTGTTTAACCTGCTCGGCTCTTACATCCGTCAGGATGATGATCTGTTTAACCAGCTCGGCTCTTACATCCGTCAGGATGATGGTCTGTTTAACCAGCTCGGCTCTTGCACCTGTCAGGATGATGGTCTGTTTAACCTGCTCGGCTCTTACATCCGTCAGGATGATGGTCTGTTTAACCAGCTCGGCTCTTACATCCGTCGGGAATGATGGTCTGTTTAACCTGCTCGGCTCTTACATCCGTCAGGATGATGGTCTGTTTAACCTGCTCGGCTCTTACAGCCGTCAGGATGATGGTCTGTTTAACCTGCTCGGCTCTTTCACCTGTCGGGAATGATGGTCTGTTTACCCTGCTCGGCTCTTACATCCGTCAGGATGATGGTCTGTTTAACCTGCTCGGCTCTTACATCCGTCAGGATGATGGTCTGTTAAACCTGCTCGGCTCTTACATCCGTCAGGATGATGGTCTGTTTAACCTGCTCGGCTCTATCACCTGTCGGGAATGATGGTCTGTTTTCCCTGCTCGGCTCTTACATCCGACAGGATGGTGACTCTTTGTCGGTCGCACATGTTAGGGTCGGTGAAAATCAAGGGTAGCAAGAAAAATGTGTAATCTCTTTGATGGGCCCTCTGATACAGACTTGCTTTATGCTTAAGAAAGATATGATGTGAGTAACTTTTAGTACATCAAGTAATTATAAACCGGTCACAGCTAGTTCTATTAAGCGTAACTCGTCGCTAAAAACTATCCACTGTACATTGGCTAACAACCCCCTCAAGCTGTCATTACGACGTGTAATGACAGCGTACGAGGGGCTGTGTAGAGTGCAAGGCGTGTAGGAAGTATCTGCAGAACATTGATCGATATCTTCAGACGCTTCCTGTAGAAATGCTGATAACGAAAAACAACAATACAATATAACTTTCCTTTATATTAATTGTACAAATACAAATTTAATGAATTTGTTCATGAATACTATTGTAATAGTATGATAATGGTGAAAGTAACAGAAGCAGAGTTCATTGCAAAATATTGAACGATATTTTAGAGACCATCCAACGAGCATACAATTTTGTTTTAGATTCTCCGTTTTGGATTATACCTTTTATCCTAAAGAAAAAAGTCGCGGGGTATTTTCCGCAAAATACGGTTTATCTTTTTAATGAATTTATGAAAACATTGCTCACGGGTGCATACAGGGTTGTTTTGGGGATGGTTTATGAGAAAGCTCAATGTCGGAAGTATAAAGGATTGACCTTGCAAGACCTTGACTGACCGCCGGCAGTAAATGCCAGGGAAAAAGTAGTGCCTGTACAATAACAGATATATATCGAGACCAAACGCATCAAATGTGTCCATGCATTCTTCATATTTAATATTAATATTGTTATATTGCTTCGCTGGCTTCTGCGGCTGTCTACCAGATTTGCAATCAGTATTTAGATTCAGATCATAGGTCAGTGGTTTTGACAAAAATAACTAAGATGTAAATTTACTCAATACATAAATTAAATGCCTATAATTGCTTTCAGTGTTAAATTTTACATCGTACAAACAGCTTTCAGCGCTTTGACGTGATCTTTCGAGCTGCTTACATACTTGTGACGTTCCTTGCCTACGATGCTATCATAAGGGATTAGCGGTATGTCTCTAAATGTCACTATTAAAATCACCATTCGGCTAAAAGCAAACTTTTTCGTACGCATACAGTTAAATAAGACTGAGATGTTGAGATAACACGAACGATCTCCGCCATAGCCTAGTCGAGGCCCCACGCGGAAAATGGAAAATATGTTGGCCTAGTATATAATGCATAGTCAGTAGAACACTAGATTTAATACTCGTTGTAATACACTCCCTCTTGCCGCCCAAATACAATAAAGATAATTCTACTGAAACAATGCCTGGCCACACCTGATGCGTATAGTCCCAATCGACATACATATTTGTTTCTGTGCTTGCACTACTATTTTCCAGGGATGAAGAATGTCCACGAATAATATAGTTTTGCAGGGTGAACTCTTCGTGCATCCGAAATTCAGCTTTCTCATAACTCCACTCCAAACCAACCTTGTATACATTCATTTAAATATATATTTTGATACTTGAACTAAGACGCAGAGAACCTGGAGAAATTTATTTTTGCCAGGTTACAATATTTACAGGTATTTACAATATACCTACTTCCGACAAAAGTGTAAACTGTTTGCGAATTAATTAATGTAGGCAATCATATCAGTTTGTTAGATATTAAGATTTAAATACAAACATATTAAAAGGCTTGACGTTTTCCTGTTGTTTCTAAGCATCTGTTCATCTGACATTATTTCCCGAATCTCGCAAACAATACTGATTTGTTAACATGAGGGATTTGTTATCCTGCACATGTGTCGATACATTACCACTTTGTCTTAATGTTCACACCAGCCTCATTTAAAGAAGAATACACTTAAATCATAATTACTTTTCCTGCCACAAAGTGGCATGTATGCAGTTCAAGTGTTGACTTGATTGTTGCCATTGTTATAGAAGGAATTTATACTGGCTCACCGCTTCAACAGTTAAATTCATAAGTTATGATATTGTGTATAGGCAACGTCTAAGAAACCTCATAAATCTGTCTGTACTCAACAAGTTTTCAGGACTTCGCGTACACATTCCCAGTAGCATGTACGCCTTAAACTGAGCAACAATGTGAAGACACTACACAAGTTTTAGCTTTCCTTTTTCTCATTATAAAGATATTAGAGCGTGCCAGGATCTGTGAGTAGATATCAATAATCTGTCATACCATTCCTATGTTTAACAACGTAGGCGACAAGTTGTCATCATTTTTACAAGTACTCTTCTACTCATAGACGTCCTGTGTATGTTCTCCATTTATAACTCCTTTTCCATTTATAAAATACTTGTTATAAATATGTTCCATCACAAAGCACAAATGTTCACAGATGGAGATCACGCTTGAAATTGATGACTAAGAGGTAAAGTATGGTTGTTAACTTTTCTATGATTTTTGTTTGTATTAAAATATTTTAATATTAAATTTATATTGGATAACTGTGTAAATAAATAATTAACCGTATATATAAATGTCGTTTGTGTTATCTAGCTTTGCATAATCAGGGTTTAAAAATCTTTTATTAGATTGCTGGTTTTAATGCCTTTAATGCCGTGTTGGCATTTTTATCATTGTGTGCGAATATCAAATTGTTTAAACCTTATTTCATACGATGTATGTTGTCATGTTGTTTCATGTTTTACTGTACGATTGTTGCAATAAAAAAAATAAAAGGGTTGATTAAATCTTCGAATGCGCAGACATTGCTTCCCATTAGGAAGTTCCTAACAATAACATTTGATCTCAATATCATACATTTCACTTTTGCTAATATCTTATCATAGTGCTCCGACCACCATAGTATTAACTACTAAAAAGTCGACTTCCAAAACAGGATAACTGGTCAACAATAAATGTAATGATAATTTAATAAAAATGTCAGGAAATATAATTTTGATAAAAAAATCAGCAAAACAGATTAATGTTGTTGTCAATTGGCTCCTTCCCTCTGGTTGATTGATTCACCGATTTCTTAAATACTTGTGTTATTTTTTCCATTCTGTGTTTAAGTTCTACACGCGCAATATTGAAGACATCTTAAGAACGGTTTACAACTACAGTTTGCTGGTATATTTTATTGTTATTTGAAATAGAGTATTTTTACTATGTACTTTTACTTGAAGTTGAAGGCCCATTAGCCCCGGTCACACCAAGTCCTACGACTAAATAGGACAACATATGGGTAAAACCATTGATCTACATTACAGGACCGGATAACACGTGACTTTCGTTGTGCGCACAAGCCGCTATCTTTTTATGTTCTAACGTTGATAAGTCAATGGAAGACAGTGTGAAAAGACCGGCCGCAGTAGCTCCAGTGGTAGAGCGTAGGCTTGCGGATCGGGAGGTCGTGGGTTCAAACACCGGCCGGGTCAAACCAAAGACTTTAAAGTTGGTAGTTGTGGCTTCCCTTCTAACACTCGAGGCACTATGAGGTGCCCAGGGACTGAACCCGGCCTCTCCATGTCATAATGGAGAGGCCGGGTTCAGTCCCTGGGCACCTCATAAATGCCCCTCTGCTATAATGATAGAAATGTCGCTGCACAGTATCGGCACAATGCCGGCAAATCCCAATCCCAAATCCCGCAAAGTGTGAAAACGTTCCCATCTAAAGACAGCCAATGTCTCACATTCGGCTGCTATATCTGCATAAATACAATGTCTGTAGAATCAAAGTACTGCTGTGTAAATGTTTGACTGGAGAGACTTCTTAAATAGCAAATAATTTGTCATTTTACAGGATTTTGTAGAATAAAAATATACAGTTTGAGTTTCTTTTTACGTTTTCTTTCTTAAACCGGTCATTCATTTTAAGAGTAAAAAAGCCTTGCAGGAAACATCAGTTTTGTCGAAGGGCTATAGTGCTAAACAGATCATGTTTTAGCCCTGTAGTGGAGGTGAACAGTGTGTACTCTGAATAATTAACAGGTACATTCCAGTTTTAAGTTTAATGTTAAGTTGATATATTAGTTGAACATGGACTCATAAATCTCTTATATAACTATATATTTGATTCTAGAGATGACCTAGTCACATGTTAATATCACATTTTTAATCAACAAGGCATGTAGCTCATCAAACCGCAGAAGAACATTGGTTAATAGAGTCGCCTACCTTAGACCGTATCAATACGTACAACAGCAAATAGTGCATATGAATTCATAGCTCTTTGAACAAAAATATAATCGTCACTTAATTGTAGTCTGTGCAAAGCTGTTGCTCTGATTGCTAGAGTACCAATGAATGAAATGTTTGGCTTATCAAGGACGACACATGATTTAACGATTTATAGCAAACTCCACATTAAATGGCAGATTGCGGTTAAACTCTTGTTCCGTTCCCCATAATACCTTTGGATGAAATGTTTCTGCAAACCTACCATGTTGGATTTTAGGTATGCCAGCGGACATACTTTTTGATGACAAAAGTATATGTATATGTATTTGAATTAATAATAATAATAATAATAATAATAATAATAATAATAATAATAATAATAATAATAATAATAATAAATAGAATCAGTAGAGTGCCATCTAACTGCGGTCGGATGACCTCAATGACAGGATGAAGAATGAATATAGAATCAGCAGAGTGTCTTCCAACTTCAATCTGACCCTAATAATAATGACAGGTTGAAGAATAAAGTGTCATCCAACTGGAATTTGATGAAGCTAGAAGTATATATTTAACCGCTCCGAAACAACTTTTATTCTTCATGCATGTAACTAACTCGCCTATTATACACATATTCTGATAATATCTAGGTCTGGGATGCTTATGGGCGTGTAGCCCTAGATCTGTATTATATACAGTACAAAATCCTAGCTCTGTAGAGTTTTATAATCCTAGCTCTGTAATACATACGTTCTAATAAACCTAGATCTGTAATACATACGGCATAAAATGTTAGCTCTGTAATACATACGTCCTTATAAACCTAGATCTGTAATACATACGGCATAACATATAAGCTCTGTAATACATACGGACTTATAATGTAAGCTATTTAATATATACATTCTTATAACACAAACTTAAAAATACATACGGCCTTATAACTCTAGCTCTGTAATACATACGGCATAAAATCCTAGCTCTGTAATACATACGGCCTTACACTCCTGAATCTGTAATACATACGACCTAATAACCCTAGATCTGTTACACATGGGCTTATAATTATTGTTCTGTAATACAAACGGTATAAATCCCTAGCTCTGTAATACATTTGGGCTTAAAACTCAAGATCTGTAAAACTTATAATATAAGATCTGTAATACATACGTCCTTTGAATCCTTGCTCTGTTATACATACGTCCTAATAATATTAGCTCTGTTATACATACATCCTTATAACCTTAGCTCTGTTATACATACGTCCTAATAATATTAGCTCTGGAATACATACGTCCTTATAACCCTAGCTCTGTAATACATACATACTCATAACCCTAGCTCTGTAATAAATACGTCCTTATCATCGTAGCTTTATAATATATACATCCTTATAATCCTGGCTCTGTTATATACATACATCCTTATAACCCTAGCTCTGTAATACATACATACTCATAACCCTAGCTCTGTAATAAATACGTCCTTAAAATCCTAGCTTTATAATATATACGTCCTTATAATCCTGGCTCTGTTATATACACGTCCTTATAACCCTAGCTCTGTAATAAATACGTCATTATAACCCTAGCTTTATAATATATACGTCCTTATAATCCTGGCTCTGTTATTTACACGTCCTTATTACCCTAGCTCTGTAATACATACATACTCATAACCCTAGGTCTGTAATACATACATACTCATAACCCTAGGTCTGTAATACATACATATTCATAACCCTAGGTCTGTAATACATACATACTCATAACCCTAGGTCTGTAATACATACATACTCATAACCCTAGCTCTGTAATACATACATACTTATAACCCTAGGTCTGTAATACATACATACTCATAACCTTAGCTCTGTAATACATACATACTTATAACCCTAGCTCTGTAATAAATACGTCCTTATAATCCTAGCTTTATAATATATACGTCCTTATATCATTAGCTCTTTAATGCATACGTCCTTATTTTCCTCGTTCTGTAAAAGCGATGATTATAACTAAACTAAAGATAAAGTTTTCGTTGATCCTTCTTAACAAAATCTACTTTTCTTATTTTAAACTTGTCGTAACCAGGTGAAAAAATCTTAACCTGAATAAAAAATATATGAACGGTAATTCCTCGGTTTAAATGCAATGTTACCTCATATAAAAATGTGTTACAATAAACAAGTTTAATCTAGATAATCAAATAAAATCTATACAAATACTGGAATGTAAACATTTATATTAAATAACTAAAATGTGCGTGATTTTAATTTTATTATTTATATATAAAAAATAAAAAAATAAAGCGTTTGTGAAGTTTATTAATTTATATTTTAATGAAGTCCCGTTGTTACAAGGTTTTTACTGTTACTACTTATTGGCATATTTTGTTGACCATAATTGAATAAGGTTTCACACTCATGACAATTTGAAGTAAGTAGTTGTTTCCTAATTGCACAACATGTTCTCATTCATGAATAACGTTAAGAAAACAATTTATGGTCCCTACAGAAGGAATATAGTGCGTGCGTAGACACTTACCTATTAAGATATTAGTTAATATGTGTTGATGGGAAGTAGCCTCTTGACACATTTTTTCATTATCTTTATTGATAATCAAATAGCTAACAATTTTGGGTATAGACAGCTAAGATTATTAACCCTATTGGAAAAGTAATGTTTGTACTATATGGAACCTTATTCAGAAAGTTTGAACAGGATCGTTAATTCAAGTATCAAAAATGTTTGGTTTATTGAACCTTTTTTTCTGGCTTGAGTATTGGAGATTACATTCACTGTGTAGAAAATGCGGCTTTTGTGTTAAAAACACTACAGAAAACCACATCAAAGATTTGAAAGGTGAAGAAATTTATTTAAGGAAACAAATACTAATATATATATAATATTACATTTCGAAACAAGGAAGCCTGATGATAAAATGAATACATAAGGTTAATATGTAGATCTGAAAAATAAGAGGAATTGTATTTGAAAATAAATATTACCATTCGAAAAGGGTCAAAAGAAAAAAAGAGGTAATAAAAAAAAGCAAAAAAAAAAAGCAAAAAACAAACAATGTAAATGAGTCATGAAAAGTACGAACTTTCTGTATCATCAGGGCATATTTGCTTACGAACGATAGGAAATAAATTGCTCCTTGAGGTCTACCAATTATCTTGACAGTGAATATTGCCTCACTAACATACCTTATCCACTTAAATCGCGCATAATTTAGGGATTTGGGGCTTTAGACAAATGCAGTCGATAAAACCGTCCAACATTTGCCGCGACCCGGACATTTTTAAAACAAAACAAAGCCGTTATTCGGGGGTAGCTTCTGTGGCATTCCTGACACAAACTTAGTGGCCATTTATTCAATTGAAAACCTATTAAGGTGAATGAAGATTATCAGACAATGGCCGTCTGTCAACATGGAGTGTTTGTTGTTTCAACAGCGATTATACTAGGTATTTATTTTTCATGTTAGGGGATAGAAATTATACAGAATCTTTCAGTTGCTATGTGACATGTTTCAGTTGTTAGAATAGGACCTTTTGTTCAAAAGAAAATGATTAAATGTCAAGCAAAATGTTCAGGTTTGTTATACATAATCTCTTATTCTTAACGTATATAAGAGACGTTGAAGTACAACAAACCTGAACATTATATATATATATATATATATATATATATATATATATATATATACGTTAAAATAATACCATTCGGTAAAAGTACACATTAGACAATGACATAAAATAGATCAAGCAAAATAACAATTCTTACACCATCAATTATTCACCTTTATAAAAAAGCATTTGATCGAGTGTTACGTTTGTCTTGCAAATTTTAACAGGAAAAGAAAAAGTGTTAAAATCATAAAAAATATATAGTTTGTTTATTGTGGTAACAGAATTATAGACGACGGAGACGTCGTTGATAACGATAGTTATTCGACATCCTTTTTTATTATTATTAGATCATCCGACTTTACTTCAGTCGGATGACACTTTACTGATTCTGTTTATTTTTCACCCTTTTATTATTATTAGGGTCATCCGGATACATCAAGTCAACTGTAGATTTACACCGCCCTGCTGAACAAAGTCGCTCTTGTGTTAGCATGTCACCAATTATCAAAGCATCCTAACTATGCCAGTTTTGGGAATTTATCGCTCAAACTTCACCAGTCTATAGTGCTTGATAAGCCTAACATTTCATTCGCAGGTACTATGTGGATATGACTTAACGTTTAACCACAATCCGCAATTAATCGTATAGTATGTTACATGTCGTTTAACAATTATGGCTTCCACTATTGAAGTGGACATCCGCCAATATTCAATTTCTGATTTGCAAATTGCAACACTGCATATGCTTAAATTTGATAATTGTTTACACAAACACGTTCGTTTTTACATTTATCTAATTCACATTTCTCGTATAAAATTTGGAAATTACAAATCTCAAGTCACAATTATCAAGTCACAAATGTTATGTTCGCTGACAATTTGCAAGATACAAATCTCAAAGTCACAATTCTCAAGTTTAAATGCTGTTTTAGTATTTTAATTGTATTGCTGTAATTAGTTATTAGTTTATTTCATTGTAAAGCGCCTTTGAACGTGTATATGAAAAGGGCGCTATATAAGTTTGGTAATTAATAATAATAATAATAATAATAATAAAGTTACAATTATGTATAAGTTAGGAATTGACAACATTCAGACACTAGGTGGCGGTACCACATAAATATAGACGTCAATAAGCTAAAATTAGAACGGAATATCATAAGTTAAAAATAGAACGGAATCATAATGATTCTTCAAAAGAGATACAATAGAAAACAGCCAACGCTATTTGGGGTCAAATTGAACGCGTTATCTTTTGCCAAAAGTAGATATTTATGTATATATTAAAATTCTGCAAGTAATTTAACCATAAAAGTCTTTGTTTTCTTAAAACTGCATTCAATCCAATTTAATATACATATTGGACTTTTCCAGAAGAACATACCATCTCATTCACATTCGGATTTGTTTACAATACATTGGATCACTTCGGTGAAATCAGGATATATCCTGTTAAATAAAAGAGGGTGGGACCATAGATGTTGAAAGGGGGTGGGTGGGGTTAGTGGCTATCAGACCTGGAAGATAAAAATATACGAACAACATTTGAACCGATTCATACAGTTTGAGGCAAAAATAGAGACATGTAAATATGGACCACTTTTTATTGTCGGTGCATGTCTACAGTACATGTCACGAATGGTTATTAATGCATGTATCACGCATTTTTCTTAATGTGCCACAAACACTGACTTATCACTTTATCTTCTATAATCACAATCATATATATACATATACATAATACATGTGTAGGATTCTGTCGGTAAGAAACTCACACCTTGAAAATACACACTAACGCGGACCAGTTCAAGCGGTACATTCTATTTATAGATGGCCACTCTCTTGTTAGAAGCACCCCCTTTGCATCCTAATGTTGAACTGGTGTTATGCAGTGTACATTTTACATTAGATATTTGCGCCCCTAGATTAGTAACTTGTAAATTAGATTCTAGAAATGTAAAATGTATTTGTGATTTTCGCACCACGATTTGTAACTTATAAATTGTATATGCGAGAAATATGAAATTGTTCAAATGTAATGTTGAAATGTTAACATTTTCATGTGACATGTTAAAGTTAGGATGTAATTAGATAGCGGCATTTAGCATGCGCGATGTTTCAATTTACAAATTGACATTTAAAGTGACAAATCCGAGTAATGAAAGTAAGAAATATTAATTAGAATATTGGAGGATATCCCCTTCCATAGTCTATGATAAATCAAACATTTAATTCACTGGTACTCTAGCAACCAGAACAACCATCTACATTGAAGGGCTGATTATAGTTTTGTTCAAAGATCTATGCATCCTTTTGCTGCTATTTGCTCTTAATAACGACTGCTGCATGCGTTGGTGCGGTCTAAGGTAGACAATTCTGTTAACAAATGTTTATGCGAAGTTTGAGGAGTTGCATTCCTTGTTGATAAATGGCGTGATCTTAACATGCGACATTGTCATCTTTAGAAATGATAATATAGCAAATTGATCCATGCGATTATGCTGAAATGGTATATTTACTTTGTTTATGGGAGGGTGTGTAAAATTGGAATGCAATTGACGATTATTCAGGGTATATGCTGTTCACCTACACTACGGTGTTAAACATTAATATTGTAGCACCGGATCTTTTTTACAAATGAATTTTATATTCACGTGTCCGCACAAAAATGAGTTGTCCGAACTCAGGAAGCTTTTTCTTTATTTTATTTTTTGTTAGCTATTTAGCAATAAATGTTTTCAAGCATCATCAAAATCCAACTGCAAGCATAGGAGTTTTGCAGCAAAAAGCATCTTTCTAGTTATTATTCTTTTTCTTTAAACTTTTTTCAAACGACTGTCAAGCAAAAAAGTTCTGCACCGATTTTGATCAAGTTTTCAGGTTTTGTTGGCACCAATCAGCCCAACAATGTCAAACTTTTTGATCGCAGCGCCACTTTTTCCGTTTTGTAAAACCGTAAACGGTAAAGGTTAGCGTTCTCCTTTTTTAATTTACATGTTTACGTTAGGAATTCGGTCTGGAAAACATATATTTCCCGAGTCATGGTCTTACACACGGTTTCACTTAGTGTTAACTGAAGAATTCGAAGTGTCCTGATCACGTGGCATTAACAAGTAGACGCAAAATGAAAGTCCGTCAATATCACTGTGAGCGTCTACTAATTAATGGAGGCGGGGCTAGTTTATTAGCGGTTGGTGGATTGTAACGTAAACATTTGACATAAAGATTTTACGTCCGGAATTGCTAAAGTTATGTTGACACCGAGTCAGTTTGCTTTTGTTTTTAGATGACAATATCAAGACCAATACTCTTAGATTTCCATCGTAACAGACCTACACTGGCATTTTATGTGCGCCAATATCAAAATTTCCTAACATAAAAACGCAGGAAACGCGCTTTAATGAAAACCCTGATAATGCTGCTGCTCATGTTCATCATTCTTGTTTATCATTTTCTTTACTGTTTTTGTAATTATAATTTTCGTCAAAGCCAAAGTACTGACGCTATCATTACAGTGAATGCGGCTCCCTCTGGCGTCAAGTAAGCTTCAGCGGCCCAGCCATTGCCGTAACACACGGGCATCACCTTTCCTGTTTATTTTGTCAGATAAACATTCAACAAAGGCATGAGGCAACAGCAACAGATCCAATGTTGTAAATTCACAAACAGTGACGAAAGTACCAATTTAACGAAAGCTGTTCAAAAGACTGATGCCTTCGTAGCATTTTGATGAGTTAGCTATAAAGAGGAAGAAGCCAATAGCAGGTGTGTGCAGATCTGTTTTATGTACATCCTTACATTACACTGAGCAAATTAGTTTTCAATGAAATTAAGTGAAAGATTAAACCAAATGATGATTGTATCAATTATGTGCGTAGTTATACATTATATAAGTAATTCAAAGATAAGTTTTCCACACCAAAAAGGAAAAACACTTACCTTTCTTACTTCCGTAAACGTACACCATAATCTGTTTGTCCATTATTTCTTGATTTTTTTTTAAATATTTGATTTAAGTAAAAGTAAATATATATTTTAACAGAGGCAGTAGCTTGCTCGCAATCTGTATAAACTGTTTTTGGTGTTTTTAAAGAAATATTTATGTACCAGAAAAAAAATCTTCGATAACCACAGGTAATAAAAAAACTTATATGGTTGTTCCTTGTGTTCAATACCGAGTTACTGTTTTCTAGTGGACATAATGTAACCGGTGGGAGGTCGGTGAGGGATGCTAAATGTAACCGGTGGGAGGTCGGTGAGGGATGCTAAATGTAACCGGTGGAAGGTTGGTGAGGGATGCTAAATGTAACCTGTGGGATGTCGGTGAGGGATGCTAAATGTAACCGGTGGAAGGTTGGTGAGGGATGCTAAATGTAACCGGTGGGAGGTCGGTGAGGGATGCTAAATGTAACCGGTGGGAGGTCGGTGAGGATGCTAAATGTAACCGGTGGGAGGTCGGTGAGGGATGCTAAATGTAACCGGTGGGAGGTCGGTGAGGGATGCTAAATGTAACCGGTGGAAGGTTGGTGAGGGATGCTAAATGTAACCGGTGGAAGGTCGGTGAGGGATGCTGAATGTAACCGGTGGAAGGTTGGTGAGGGATGCTAAATGTAACCGGTGGGAGGTCGGTGAGGGATGCTAAATGTAACCGGTGGAAGGTTGGTGAGGGTTGCTAAATGTAACCGGTGGAAGGTTGGTGAGGGATGCTAAATGAAACCGGTGGGAGGTCGGTGAGGGATGCTAAATGTAACCGGTGGGAGGTCGGTGAGGGATGCTAAATGTAACCTGTGGGAGGTCGGTGAGGGATGCTAAATGTAACCGGTGGGAGGATGCTAAATGTAACCGGTAGAAGGTTGGTGAGGGATGCTAAATGTAACCGGTGGGAGGTCGGTGAGGGATGCTAAATGTAACCGGTGGAAGGTTGGTGAGGGATGCTAAATGTAACCGGTGGAAGGTTGGTGAGGGATGCTAAATGTAACCGGTGGGAGGTCGGTGAGGATGCTAAATGTAACCGGTGGGAGGTCGGTGAGGGATGCTAAATGTAACCGGTGGGAGGTCGGTGAGGGATGCTAAATGTAACCGGTGGAAGGTTGGTGAGGGATGCTAAATGTAACCGGTGGAAGGTCGGTGAGGGATGCTAAATGTAACCGGTGGAAGGTTGGTGAGGGATGCTAAATGTAACCGGTGGGAGGTCGGTGAGGGATGCTAAATGTAACCGGTGGAAGGTTGGTGAGGGATGCTAAATGTAACCGGTGGAAGGTTGGTGAGGGATGCTAAATGAAACCGGTGGGAGGTCGGTGAGTGATGATAAATGTAACCGGTGGGAGGTCGGTGAGGGATGCTAAATGTAACCGGTGGGAGGTCGGTGAGGGATGCTAAATGTAACCGGTGGGAGGATGCTAAATGTAACCGGTAGAAGGTTGGTGAGGGATGCTAAATGTAACCGGTGGAAGGTCGGTGAGGGATGCTAAATGTAACCGGTGGAAGGTTGGTGAGGGATGCTAAATGTAACCGGTGGGAGGTCGGTGAGGGATGCTAAATGTAACCGGTGGAAGGTTGGTGAGGGATGCTAAATGTAACCGGTGGAAGGTTGGTGAGGGATGCTAAATGAAACCGGTGGGAGGTCGGTGAGGGATGCTAAATGTAACCGGTGGGAGGTCGGTGAGGGATGCTAAATGTAACCGGTGGGAGGTCGGTGAGGGATGCTAAATGTAACCGGTGGGAGGATGCTAAATGTAACCGGTAGAAGGTTGGTGAGGGATGCTAAATGTAACCGGTGGGAGGTCGGTGAGGGATGCTAAATGTAACCGGTGGAAGGTTGGTGAGGGATGCTAAATGTAACCGGTGGGAGGTCGGTGAGGGATGCTAAATGTAACCGGTGGAAGGTTGGTGAGGGATGCTAAATGTAACCGGTGGGAGGTCGGTGAGGGATGCTAAATGTAACCGGTGGGAGGTCGGTGAGGGATGCTATATAATTCGAATCAAATTAATTTGTTTCCGGCTTCTCCCGGATGCATCATCTGGTCTCAGTTTCTTCAGGTTCACACAATCGGGATATACCGGTTTCTAGTGAGATTTTAGCTTCATCGATATTTTCTTCGGTGTAACCTGGTAAACTGCGGCGGTGTTGAAGATTTTAAAGCATCGAACTGCTTGTAGAAGTACAAAATCTTTGTAGAAACACAACTTTTGTGGTAGTACAATATTTAAGTAGAAACTAGGACAATTCCTCGGTAGATACACAATTCCTCTCTAGAAACACACGCTCTTGGTAGAAACAAAATACCTTTGCAGAAACATTATATATTGTAGAAACACGTTCCTTGTGTTGGAAGACATCGTAAAATGATTATATTTAATTATTACAAATAAAATTGTTTTAATTATTTCAAATAAAGATGCTTCCCTAACATACGAGTATCGGCAAAATTTCCAAGTGAAATCTTTCATTGTAATACGAAACTAAGGAAGAACAAAGTTATCAGCATCCGCAATATATTTCTGACTTAAAAGTTAGCCACACGCATGTCTCATAACATATAATATGTTGCAAATAAATGAATATTAGAAATGTAAACCCTTCAGACAGATAACTTTTATATATATATATATATATAACTTTTTTAAAATAAAAGATAACTTCATGAAAATTATAGCGGTGTAATTATTTATGTAAAAGTAACATTAGTTTAAATCGTAATTTACGTTTAGAACCCTGGGGCACTGAATATATTTTGATAGACCTATTTATTTGAGTCGGCAAGATTGTAACAAATAAACATTCGCTCTAAATGAGCTAATTGTTTGGGGGTGTTTTTTCAATAAAACACACACACGCACGCACGCACGCACGCGCGCGCGATACTATGGTATTAATTATACGGTTATGTTGTTTGAAAGTTAACTTAATGGCATGGAAACGTTATGAAATGAGTTACACAAAATCCAGTGATAGACTGACACTGTCAAGATTGAACGTCAAAAGATTTAAATTAAGACTTATTTTTAATAAGACAGTGCACGAAAACTTTAACAATAGGAGAGACGAGATTTGAAGTACTTATGTGTAGAGGACAAAGTGTGCAGACAAATGGAACATTTGCAATTCTTATCATGCCTGAAAGGCATCTGACTATTTAAATCTGTACACTGTGTACGAACTTAGGGTGGAGTCGGTTCCATAGAACTGGCGTCGCAAAGACGAAGGATCTCTGTCAATAAGTTGACCTCTTCGCACCAAGTACGTCCGATCAAGATAAGACGTAATTGTGACTATGTTTATATTTTTGCAGAATTTTTTTTTTGTTAGAACCGAGAAACGCAACAAGTATATACTAGATGTTTCCTATTATAGTTTATATTGTATTCGTAAAAGGTGTGCAGTACTGACAAAATAAATTTTCCCAACTTTAGTTGCATATCTTTGTAAAGTTATTTCTTTTTATTAATCAATGGCCACACACTGTCACTCAAAACCTTTTATTGAGAAAATTGTTTAATTATTCGACATTTGACACATGTATAGCAATTCTATCTAATTAACAAATGTATGCAGGACCCGACATCAAAATTGTAAGATGGATTATGATAAGTAAAAATGTGTTCGGACAAGAACTAAAATTAGGTTGATTTGTAGCGGTTATAACTTTACAGACGATACGACTACATGTAAAAATACCAACCAGAAACCTTAAGTGTTACGTCTACACAAACCTGAACTACATCGTCTCAGACCAAATGTCATGACTTTTTATAAATTCATCGCCGAAACCAGTAATGTAGTCATTGATCCCCAAAACATTCCATTCACTGGTACTGTAGTTATAACAACAGCTGTCCACAATTTTGTGACGCTTAAAATAAAAACACACACGAAGAGCTTTGCATGCGAAGTCAGTAGTCAATGCTATTATAAACAGACCACAGGTGTTGAAATGGTCAATGGAAGACAACTGTGTTAACCAACTATGTTCTACTTGGATAAGTTACGTCTCTTGTCGATTAAAGGCATTATTAGACTTAGTAAGTCTGGCATTGAAAATACATGCATATGATTATGAAAGAGATAATGGTTTCATGTTCGTGTTCATATAATATATCAACAAAGTACATATGGCAGAGTGTGTTAAACATTAGAATGTAAATGTTAATTAATCAGAGAAAATGGCAAACAGTTTGACCGACGCACTGCCTCTGACAGTTTATTTCGGTCTGTCTTTTTGTTATGGCATTCCTTTGCTTTTTTCGAAGCTGTTGAGCGACGTTGCTACATTCAGAAAAAAATCACCTTTCTAGCTATTATTATTATTTATTATTTATTAAACGCTTAAAACATTATGAAGCCTAGAAGCGATCAAATTAGAGATCTCGATAAATTCCAATGTATAAGCATAACCAAGGCATTCCAAACCTTTCGAATTATATATTTTGAAAAACACAGAACCTTAAAAAAACTAAGGAAATCTAAACTTTTGAGTCGATCCTACAGATTGCAGCATTCTAGACATGGAGTGATTTACATTATCGCTCGCAGTGACTCTCAGGGAAGAAGGTCTGATTGTATTGTTCTTTTTATAACTTGCTGTCTAAATTTCTCTTTTATTGAAAGTCGAACCACTAGAATTCTAAGCAGTAATTCTGCGTTTGATTGTAAAAATTGACAGTTTGGACTAAAAAAATTTCTCCCCCCCCCCCCCACACACACACTCACGCCCCACCCCAGTCATTGTTAATGTCCTGCAAAATGCTTTTCATTGATGTTGATGTTTCAACACACAAGCACACATCGCCACTCATCATTGCATACATCGTTTCCTATCCACGAGCCACTCTGCAGAGATAGCTATTTTAAAACCGGATTATCCGGATATTTTGCTCTGACCTCGATATCTATTCTAATCTGTGTGTTTTTGTAATTCTAGAAATGGTATACATTCAGATTGACTTTTTTGCAAGATAAGCTTCAAATTATAATTCGATATTGATATATGTAATGAGTATAGGGGAACCGTCGAATACGACATTGAAAGTAAATTTCCACATTGACTTCATCTGTTTACAGATTGTAAAACCTTAAATATCGAAAGAAATGAGTTTTTTTTTTCCAAATTTATAATTAATTTGGGGCATGTCTTTCAATGAAAGACACAAATCAGAAATTGGATTTTAGTGAGATTCACAAACAGTAAATATCTAATGTATATTTTGTTTACATTTTTTACAGTTTCGCAAGCTGCTTACATTCAGGAGAATCGTATTATATGCGGAATGCATCACGTCTATGTTAATGCTCCTGTCTATTGTAAGGCATCGGAGCCTGTTGACATCAGCTTCAAGTAGGATTTGTACTATTCTTCCAGTGAACACGGATTTCAAGAACATACAAAAATTCAATTCAAACTTTTATTGACATAACCATTTTGGCTATTGCCAAGTACAAACGATATACAAAAGTTGGAGAAGATGGCATATATAATACAGTACAAAATGACCAAGTATTTATAGAAAAGCATGATTAAAGAGAATATGAATATTCATTTATGTTATACCTGTGTTATTTCTACAAGCAATTCAAATGTTTCATGAGTGTATTATAAGTAAATACATCTTTAAGCAGTTATGCACCATTTGCTACAAGCGGGTACAATAGGGTATGTACAGTAGGGTATGTTTATATACTATTTTTATAAGAGAAATTTTCAGAAAAGTTAACTAGTTACGTTTATATAACAATTTACTAAAACTGTAACATACCATTGTTTCACTATTTTGAAATAAGGTAAGTACAATTGTGTATGTGTATATGCCTTTTATAAGAGATGTTTACAGAAAAATTAAGAAGTACGTTTCTATAACAATTTACTAAAACTTTAAAAATACACAATTGTTTTTTTTAATGTTTTTTTTTATATATCTTGTTTTGAATTAATTGTTCCATGAAAATATTATGATAATAAACACATAAAATACAGTCAGGTACTACAAAAATAGTGTCTAAACATGTGTGTTAAACGTAAAATCATTTCTAGTAACCATAGCCTTGTTTATATATTTCGACAATCTTATGATAAGGTTAGTGTTATGAGTGCTCATTAATTGAACAAACTTATTTATTGTGGGCCATCTTAGATAGACTCTGGGTAAATATTGTTTTCTCACTTCAGAGTAAAAAGGACAAACTAAAAGAAAATGGTATTCATTCTCAATAACATTCATACTGCAGTAAGTACAAAGCCTGTTTTCTCTTGAAACATGTGTTGAAACAGTGCTATCCGAAGATATATCAACGAAGCAATGAAAAAGAACTCGAAATTCAAAGAATGTACTTCACAGCACGAAAAGGTCGAATAAATCCACACGATTACAAGCTCATACTGACGACTGAGCAGTCTCCTGGCAAAGACACGATATATCTTCTAATGATGTGTATAAGCAAGTTTGAAAATACTGCCGAACGTAACACCATACGTCATACATAGGATAGTGTGGCCAAATCGTTCAGCTGGCCTTACTGTAATACTACAATCGATGACATCACACTTATATTTTTGCTCGGGAGGGCTAGAACCGATGAACAAATACTCACAGCCAATAAAGAATCCCTCAAGTATGGTGATATCGTACAGGGAGATGTTGAAGATAGTAACAGAAATCTGACTATCAAAGTACTGATGAGACTGAAATGGGTTAAGACTTACTGATCACAGGCAAGTTTGTCCTGAAAGCGGATGATGACACATTTGTCTATGTTCTTAATTTAAGAAGATACTTAACAACTTTACCATCAGTGATAAGAGATTGAATATTGGATATGTCAACAGAAAGTCGGACGTCAAACGGACAGACGATAAGTGGGCGTTGGCAAACGAAACTTACCCCATGACATATTTTCCTCCGTACACAGCCGGAAATGCTTACGTCATATCAGGAAACATAGTGGCGCAATTATTTTCCCTAGCTGAACACATGTCATACATCTTTATTGAGGATGCATATATTACAGGTAATCAGTAGTTTAGTGCAAGAATAACAAGTATTCGTATCAAGTTTATGATCATTAAATGGTGACAAATTACATGACGTGAGTAAACGTGACCAAATTCACTGTCTGGTTCCCCATCTCATAATTTCACGGTTCAAAAAGAAATGCATTGCCTTATAATCAATAAATGAAACCATTGACTGGCTTAGGAACATAACCTATTTTATTAACAAAGCTTCGTGGAAATAACTCCTGCCCCAAATACAAATGCTTTTTCTCTGAGCGACTATCTTGCATAAAGAAAGGCCAATAAACACAAAAAGAGCCAGAATGTGATACATCCAAGGCACCGGAGAGAACATGCGCTTTAAACAAGAAGATGACTATCCTGGGAACTAAACACTATCTTACTCTCAAACTCCGCACATGGTTTAAGACATCGCTACGCTCGCTTAAAACCACTGCCATCATACAAAATCACGTGACGATAGATGATAATTCATCAGCCAAGGAAATATCTGATAGATGAGGCTTTTGCCGTAACCAACAGGCAGATTAGCTATGACGTCTTTGCCTGCCAACAGAGACTGCAGACACTCGATCTGTTTGGGTTTCGCTTTTATGGAGGAGTCAAACTCCGTTATTACTTTGTGAATTTCTTCAACAGTATCCATTGATTGCCTACATTGAACCGGTGTAACACTGAATACTTGGTTCTTTTCTCTGAAAAGTGTCTCACGGAACACCTCCGACATCGTGTTATTGACTGCTACACTATCGTCCCCGTAAGAAATGCATTCCACAAGAGGCACCCCTCTCAAGAGCGAAGCCAATAAACTGACAAAGGAAAGTGACATTCAAACATTTAACATCAGTGGTCAGTAGAGATCCGTGACAGTGTTACAGACCCTCAACATCTGCTTGAAACTCAATCCAAGCCATTGAAACATACGCAAGTCGCATATTATTTATCTTTATATCAATATTAATTAATATTTAGACCATATTTACGTTTCAAAATTAATTTAGGAAATAAGTACATCGGCTTTGATCACAATAATTATTACAAAAAAGAAGCCTATAAATACAGACGCCAGACACAAACGTCATAAACGGGGAAAGGTCAAATAGAATGTCTTCTCTAGAACGCGTTTTCTGCGTTTGACGACATTAATTTTGACGAAAGTTTGCCAGTCGGTGTGTAATTAACGAGGCAACTTTAGTCTAAGCGTGTGTAAGTTTTAATTTGTAAGCGGTTTAAGGAAGGCAAATAATGGTCAATTTATCTTAATTTAATTTCACGTGGTAAATACAGTGCGAAAGACATTAAGAAGGAGGAAAATTTGAGCATTATAAAAACACCTCCCCATTATATATAAATTGTTAATTGGGACAATCACCAACAAAATATTATAGAAACTATGGCAACATACCATACTTTCCATGTTATTTTTTGTCGTATTTTAAGTAAAATTAGGTCAAATGTAACCACACGTATTTAGAATATCTACTTTAGAATACTTAGCCAGTTCAACACTCTTTCCAATAATATTTATTAATGTCTTCCCTGATAAATACCCCTTTATTCACTTAATTCCGCCGCAGCCTATTTCATTCATAAATCTTTATTTCATGTATATCATCATAAAATTGAACATCTTGTTTAAATTAGTCGACGATAGTGCACGCAAGCATTGACACGACTTGAAATATATGTGACAGTGAGTAGATAAGCTTGTAAATATTTATAAGTGTCAGTCTGTTGAGATTGCAAATATATTTGACAGTCAGCGGAGAAAGATGTACTCGGTTTTTAAAGATTCTGTATTTATAGGTATCTGTCCAGCCTGGTTGACATGTATTTATGATTGGTTCTGTTGTTTTTTTTTGTTTTTTTTTTTTTGCCTTCATGACTCGCTGACACGTATGTGTATTTGTAACGTGTTTTCTGCTTTATTTCCCTAGGAATTCTTCGGCATGTTATTGGAGCAGCAATAGTTGACAACAAGGAGTTTACATTTCACGACGAGCCGAGTCCTCGTTTTTGTATCTTCAAAAACACATACAAGATTGCAAATACAAAGATAAATCCGCCACTAGCAACTGCCAGTTGGAAGTCACTTTACCATGATCATGTCCCGAATTGTCGCAGAAAACGCCCAGTTAACAATGACTTAGAAAGCCTCGACCTGTTTCTGCTCTAAATTTCCACAACAGCAACTTATAATAATTATAATGAAATGATTTATGTCGATGATCATATGCAAGAACAATAATAAGACAAGTACAATAAAACAAAATATTTTGCAACATTCAATCGAAAAAGTCTCTCAATGAGATGGGTATAAAAAACAAAATAACTGATATACGATATTCGTTGTTTCTCCACCAAGGAAAGTGAGGTCCTACAAATATGTATCCCATGAGGCGCAGCATATTAAACTGGAAATCGGCAAGGAAAATAACTCTTACACCCTGTCTCAACGAGATTCTCATACTAAAGTGAGTGAAATAATAAATTTTATCATAAACTAGAATCTTTTACCAAACCAACATATATGACTATTTTTTTAAAAATCTCCACAGAAACACACCAATCTATATTTTGTAAATATATAACCGAAAATATAATTGCTAATTACGCGAGAAATAAAATGTACAAGTGGCTGCTGTGTCAATGTTTGTCTTAACAAAGAAATGATCCAAAAAGACTTTCAAACGGACGATAAATGGTGAAACAATTAAAAGACATCGTGACTCATTCCCACTATTCTTAGCCAATAAATGTACACGTGTCTGGTGATACTGTTATAGCCTACGCAATTATGCTGGTGTTTAATCTACATTTTGTACACATGGAAGGCAACAGGCTTCATGTCAAAGGCCTTGCGTTGTCTCCTTAACAAGGAATCAAGCATATAGTCGCCTTTCCTGACCACTGGATAAATAAATCAAATATCATATTTATAGACAGTTTACATAAAAACTGTAAAGGGTTTGGTGTGTATAATGCACTAACAACAGTATATATAGACAAACTTAGAGGCTGTGCTATTCCCCAATGAAACTTTTCGTCCTGTCTGAATTAAGCCAGTCTTGCGATATGGAATGAACCAGTAGTGCTATTTTTTATTACGCCAGTCCCACAAACAGTTAAAAGCTTGTCGCGCTATAAGTGTTAAGCAATTTCCACACAATGTAATGAACTTGTCGCTATATATGTAGTAAGCCATTCGAAGAACCTGTAACGAACAAGTTGCGGTACAGTTAGTTGCCCAGTTCCGGTGGATTTTCCATATTTTCTACATAAAATGTTTTATACGGTCGATCTAGGAAAGATGTTTTTTTGCATTTAAGTAGGAATCACTATAAGATTTATCTATGGTGTCTGAAAACAGTGCCTTTTTAGCACAAACTGACAGTTTTGTTTTGCGTTCAGGCTTTTCACTTATATAACTACATGTCCCAACTGCACTAACTTTGGACTTAAAAGAAGCACTAACAGAAGTTTTACTTTTACATGTTCTTGGTTTAGTTAAGCTAGGTTTACTTTTACCAGATGACTTTCGTTTCTTAGACTTTGCACATTCTAAGATGGATTTCTGCTGTAAAGACTTTAAGTATTTTGATTTAGCAGCCTGTTCTTTCGTGCAAATCTGCGTACTAATTCAAATTCTTTCAATACGGCATTTCTAATACATTCTGCTGAAGTCAAACAGTCTGATTTGGTCTCTGTGACCGACTTTCGTTTCCTTGAGTTTGTGTTCATAGATGAAGATGGATAAACTAGATCTTCCAATATTACTGGTGACAGGGTTTCATCAGCTTCAATGGGTTTGGAAGTACAACTACAACAATCAACTTTATTGTTGTTAATATCTGACATTGCTATTTCTGCTAATAAACCAAGACCAGAAGTAACACACAATTCTTTAACATCTTACTGATTCTGTTTCTCAATAGAACTTTCGGCACTAAATGTAGTACAGCACTGCTCGACCTCTATAGTATAACTATGCACAACCACTGCTGTAGTACAACTCTGTTCAACCTCTGCTGTACCACAACTCTGCACAACTTCAGTTGGCGTTGAGTACCCTGCTGTTATCCTGGAATGTTATAGAAGGCTTTACAATGTTCTCGTTTATCGAAGATAACGGTCAACAGGAAAGATACCTGTGGTCTTGAAGCTATTTGCAACAGTAAGTGGTTATAAAACTGCATAAACGCATTGTTAAGTTTAGCTGCAAATATCTTCTTTCCAATACTTTGGCCTGGGTTTTCTTTGGTAAACTTACGCACAGTCTGATACCAGATTTTTTTCAGTGGTCCGAAAACCCAATTGTCAAGAGGTTGCAGAAAATGAGTAGCATTTGGCTTTAATCTATACAGTTCTATGCCATGACTCTTGGCAAATGTAAACACTTCAATACTCATGTGGCTAATAACACTGTTCACAAGTAGAATAATTGGCCTTTCTGAACAACAATATTTCTTAAAATGATTCAGAAATTCCACGAAGGTTTTACTGTTCATCCAGCCTTTTAGTGTACTCGATGACAGTGCCTTTTCGACTTCCAACTGACGGATCATATGCTGTTGGTTTAGGCTGTGGATAGACTAGAAATAGGGGGATAACGTCTCTTTTAGCATTTGCACAAACCATTCCAGTTAATCGCTTCTTCGTTTGGCCACAAAGATGAGGAGGGTTACTTGGGCAATTCTTCTGAGTTGGACCAATCACAGATGATGGCTTACTCCCCATAGAAAAAAAAACAGATTAGTCAGCATTGTGTATTCTCGGGGCTGATCAAGAAGATGAAGATGTGATACAGACTTCTTATATTTATCAAACCACTCGTCAAGCTGCTTGGGTGTGACCTTGGCTCTACAGCTTTCAAGCGATGACTCTTTCCTTTTCTCGACTATGTGGGAATTGCGGGCCATGAAATTCGAGTACCATGTGTAACATGGTCTATCATTCGGACATACTGATTTCTTTACTCTTTCTTGATAATGCCTTGCACAAAGTCCAAAAATTCTGACGGTCCTAGCCCCATTCCTCTTTGGGCCATCTCAGACAACCATTCGGCCATTCAATCTCTTCTCTGCTACTAAACACTGGTGATGGTTCATTTCTACTGTCTATTGCTT
The DNA here is from genome assembly GCA_007844125.1 of Sinonovacula constricta. Taxonomy (NCBI): domain Eukaryota; kingdom Metazoa; phylum Mollusca; class Bivalvia; order Cardiida; family Solecurtidae; genus Sinonovacula; species Sinonovacula constricta. Next base: position 36,393,131 of record CM017569.1, read on the forward strand.
CTTCACCACTTAATCTTCTTCGTAACATGCTTTCACTCAAGTAATGTTTCTTTGCAGCCTTACTCACTGAGCTACCATTGTCTATGTCTGTCAAGGCATCTCGTATTTTTCAAAGTTTACCAGGAGAGTTAAGGAAGCCTCTTTTGTACTTTGCAGCCACTTTCTTCGCTGGTGCAGGTGAATGTTGTGGCATGTTTGGGCGTCTTTTTGATTGCGTTGTATTTCTGGTACCGTCACATGAACAACAAAGCTGTGATTTCACTTTTGTCATCGTGCACCTGAAGCAGAAATTAAAACTATAAGCTTCAGAGTATTATAATCAATGCTTCTGAAGGCCAATTTAAAAAAATTACCATACATCTGGCCATTTTCTGATTTCTTGGTTCATCCACTAAAATTATGTATTTGATTTTTTTTCAAAACAAATATGTAGCAATCTGATCATTCTATTGTATACATGTTTGTACAGTACAGTACATGTATAAGTAACTTAAAATGCGTGTTGTTGTTCGATATCACACTGGTACAGTTCACAACAATCATTCAATCTGTTAGAACCTACAACAACTTTTTTGGGGGATACTTTCTAATCAAACATATTCACAAATAATTAAAATTGTTTCCTCTTTTAATTTTTATAATGACAAACGTGTTTGCAAGAAGCTCTCCTATTTGAGGCCACGTCAAGAAAAATCATGAATAAATGTAAATGATCCACCTGAACTGGTCAAAGGGAGTCACCTCCCTTGCACAGCAAATTTTGTACAAAAAAACACAAACAATTTCATCCAGCCAATATTTCTATTAACACCATCTGTAATGACTGTCCAAAAAAAATGATTCAGCTTTTGCAACATAACTGACGTTTGGAATGTAGGTCATTCGAGTATTTATAGAACGCGGTTTTCCCACACGACTCACTCATGCAAAATTACTATACCTGGCACGTTTAGAATTTCTATTTCATTAACTTTATGCTTATCAACGTTTCTGAAAATCACTACAAATATAAGTCGATGTTTGACTAAAATAATTGTCCTCATACATTTCGCCGCTAACAGGTGCCAACCAGAAATACGTGAGTTATAGTCGGAATCCCCCGGAACCGGCCAACAAACTGTATCAGTATAAAGGTAGTCATACTATCGCTAACGGAGCATCTATATACGCCATTCCTACAGACTGAAAGGGACATGTCGTGCTGTAGGTAATAATGAACTTGTAACTCTATATGTGCTCCAAACTGTAACGAACTAGTCAGGGTAACTGTAAGGTCTGCAACGATCAAGTCGAGACACCTGTATCAAACCAGTCCCACAATCTGTAACGATTGTGCTGCTACCTGTTTTATACCAGTCTCACTAACAGGAACCAATTTGTCGCGCTAAAAGGATAAAGCCATTCGAACACAACGTAAAGAACTTGTCGCGCTTTTTTTAATCGCCCAGAAAGTGTGACGAACTTGTACTATCAGTATAAAGCCAGCCCTTCATTCTGTAACGAACCAGTTTCGCTATTTGTATTAAGGCATGCGTTATCTGTATTAATCCAGCCCCACAACCGGGCCCAATAGCTCAGGTGGTAGAGCGTCGATTTTTGGATCGTGAGGTCGTGGGTTCAAACCCCGGCCGGGTCAAACCAAAGACTTTAAAGTTGATAGTATTGGCTTCCCTCCTAACGCTCTGGGCTAAGGGGACAGCATTACGCCTAACTCGTCGGTGTCCAGTATAATGGACCGGCCGAATTCCTGGGTCCCTGGGCACCTCATAAGTGCCCCTGTGCTATAATGATAGAAATGTCGCTGCACAGTATCGGCAAAAATGCCGGCAAATCCCATCCCATCCCAGCCCCACAACGTCAAACGGACCAGTCGCGTTGTGTATAGGTCTTTCACGAACTAGTCGCGCTACATATAGAAAGCTATCCCAAGAATATGTGACAAAGTTTTATTACGCCATTGACACAAACTGTAAGGAATTTGTCGGGATATCTGTGTTAAGTGATTGCCACAGTCTCTACCGACTTTGTCGGATAAGCCAGCCCCACAGTATGTAACGAAAACATCAGGGTATCTGTATTTAGGCTCTCCAACAAACAGTAATGAACTTGTTGCGATATCTGCATTAAACAAGACACACAACCTGTGAGGAACTAGTCGCATTATACATGAGTCAAGCCATTGCCAAAGTCTGTCACGAACTTGTCGTCCTACCTGTATTTACCCAGTCCCACTATCTGTATAAAACAGTTGCGCTATCATTATATCAACCAAGCCCTCCGATCTGTAAAGAACCACGTTACACTACCTGTATTAACCCAGTCCTACTATCTGTATAAAACAGTTGCGCTATCATTATATCAACCCAGCCCTCCGATCTGTAAGGAACCACGTTACACTACCTGTATTTACCCAGTCCCACAATCTGTATAAAACAGTTGCAATATCAACATATCAACCCAGCCCTCCGATCTGTAAGGAACCACGTTACACTATCTGTATTAACCCAGTCCCACAATCTGTATAAAACAGTTGCAATATCAACATATCAACCTAGCCCTCCGATCTGTAAGGAACCACGTTACACTACCTGTATTAACCCAGTCCCACAATCTGTATAAAACAGTTGCGCTATCATTATATCAACCCAGCCCTCCGATCTGTAAAGAACCACGTTACACTACCTGTATTAACCCCGTCCTACTATCTGTATAAAACAGTTGCGCTATCATTATATCAACCCAGCCCTCCGATCTGTAAGGAACCACGTTACACTACCTGTATTAACCCAGTCCCACAATCTGTATAAAACAGTTGCACTATCAACATATCAACCCAGCCCTCCGATCTGTAAAGAACCACGTTACACTATCTGTATTAACCCAGTCCCACAATCTGTATAAAACAGTTGCGCTATCATTATATCAACCCAGCCCTCCGATCTGTAAAGAACCACGTTACACTACCTGTATTAACCCAGTCCTACTATCTGTATAAAACAGTTGCGCTATCATTATATCAACCCAGCCCTCCGATCTGTAAAGAAGCACGTTACACTACCTGTATTAACCCAGTCCCACAATCTGTATAAAACAGTTGCGCTGTCATTATATCAACCCAGCCCTCCGATCTGTAAGGAACCACGTTACACTACCTGTATTAATCAGTCCCACAATCTGTATAAAACAGTTGCGCTATCATTATATCAACCCAGCCCTCCGATCTGTAAGGAACCACGTTACACTACCTGTATTAACCCAGTCCCACAATCTGTATAAAACAGTTGCACTATCAACATATCAACCCAGCCCTCCGATCTGTAAAGAACCACGTTACACTACCTGCATTAACCCAGTCCCACAATCTGTATAAAACAGTTGCGCTATCATTATATCAACCCAGCCCTCCGATCTGTAAAGAACCACGTTACACTACCTGTATTAACCCAGTCCCACTATCTGTATAAAACAGTTGCACTATCAACATATCAACCCAGCCCTCCGATCTGTAAAGAACCACGTTACACTACCTGCATTAACCCAGTCCCACTATCTGTATAAAACAGTTGCGCTATCATTATATCAACCCAGCCCTCCGATCTGTAAGGAACCACGTTACACTACCTGTATTAACCCAGTCCCACTATCTGTATAAAACAGTTGCACTATCAACATATCAACCCAGCCCTCCGATCTGTAAAGAACCACGTTACACTACCTGCATTAACCCAGTCCTACAATCTGTATAAAACAGTTGCGCTATCATTATATCAACCCAGCCCTCCGATCTGTAAAGAACCACGTTACACTATCTGTATTAACCCAGTCCCACAATCTGTATAAAACAGTTGCGCTATCATTATATCAACCCAGCCCTCCGATCTGTAAAGAACCACGTTACACTACCTGCATTAACCCAGTCCCACAATCTGTATAAAACAGTTGCGCTATCATTATATCAACCCAGCCCTCCGATCTGTAAGGAACCACGTTACACTACCTGTATTAATCAGTCCCACAATCTGTATAAAACAGTTGCGCTATCATTATATCAACCCAGCCCTCCGATCTGTAAGGAACCACGTTACACTACCTGTATTAACCCAGTCCCACAATCTGTATAAAACAGTTGCGCTATCATTATATCAACCCAGCCCTCCGATCTGTAAAGAACCACGTTACACTACCTGTATTAACCCAGTCCTACTATCTGTATAAAACAGTTGCGCTATCATTATATCAACCCAGCCCTCCGATCTGTAAGGAACCACGTTACACTACCTGTATTTTCCCAGTCCCACAATCTGTATAAAGCAGTTGCGCTATCATTATATCAACCCAGCCCTCCGATCTGTAAGGAACCACGTTACACTACCTGTATTAACCCAGTCCCACAATCTGTATAAAACAGTTGCGCTATCAACATATCAATCCAGCCCTCCGATCTGTAAAGAACCACGTTAAACTATCTGTATTAACCCAGTCCCACAATCTGTATAAAACAGTTGCGCTATCATTATATCAATCCAGCCCTCCGATCTGTAAAGAACCACGTTACACTACCTGTATTAACCCAGTCCTACTATCTGTATAAAACAGTTGCGCTATCATTATATCAACCCAGCCCTCCGATCTGTAAGGAACCACGTTACACTACCTGTATTTACCCAGTCCCACAATCTGTATAAAACAGTTGCGCTATCATTATATCAACCCAGCCCTCCGATCTGTAAGGAACCACGTTACACTACCTGTATTAACCCAGTCCCACAATCTGTATAAAACAGTTGCACTATCAACATATCAACCCAGCCCTCCGATCTGTAAAGAACCACGTTACACTATCTGTATTAACCCAGTCCCACAATCTGTATAAAACAGTTGCGCTATCATTATATCAACCCAGCCCTCCGATCTGTAAAGAACCACGTTACACTACCTGTATTAACCCAGTCCTACTATCTGTATAAAACAGTTGCGCTATCATTATATCAACCCAGCCCTCCGATCTGTAAAGAACCACGTTACACTACCTGTATTAACCCAGTCCCACAATCTGTATAAAACAGTTGCGCTGTCATTATATCAACCCAGCCCTCCGATCTGTAAGGAACCACGTTACACTACCTGTATTAATCAGTCCCACAATCTGTATAAAACAGTTGCGCTATCATTATATCAACCCAGCCCTCCGATCTGTAAGGAACCACGTTACACTACCTGTATTAACCCAGTCCCACAATCTGTATAAAACAGTTGCACTATCAACATATCAACCCAGCCCTCCGATCTGTAAAGAACCACGTTACACTATCTGTATTAACCCAGTCCCACAATCTGTATAAAACAGTTGCGCTATCATTATATCAACCCAGCCCTCCGATCTGTAAAGAACCACGTTACACTACCTGTATTAACCCAGTCCTACTATCTGTATAAAACAGTTGCGCTATCATTATATCAACCCAGCCCTCCGATCTGTAAAGAACCACGTTACACTACCTGTATTAACCCAGTCCCACAATCTGTATAAAACAGTTGCGCTGTCATTATATCAACCCAGCCCTCCGATCTGTAAGGAACCACGTTACACTACCTGTATTAACCCAGTCCCACTATCTGTATAAAACAGTTGCACTATCAACATATCAACCCAGCCCTCCGATCTGTAAAGAACCACGTTACACTACCTGCATTAACCCAGTCCTACAATCTGTATAAAACAGTTGCGCTATCATTATATCAACCCAGCCCTCCGATCTGTAAAGAACCACGTTACACTATCTGTATTAACCCAGTCCCACAATCTGTATAAAACAGTTGCGCTATCATTATATCAACCCAGCCCTCCGATCTGTAAAGAACCACGTTACACTACCTGCATTAACCCAGTCCCACAATCTGTATAAAACAGTTGCGCTATCATTATATCAACCCAGCCCTCCGATCTGTAAGGAACCACGTTACACTACCTGTATTAATCAGTCCCACAATCTGTATAAAACAGTTGCGCTATCATTATATCAACCCAGCCCTCCGATCTGTAAGGAACCACGTTACACTACCTGTATTAACCCAGTCCCACAATCTGTATAAAACAGTTGCGCTATCATTATATCAACCCAGCCCTCCGATCTGTAAAGAACCACGTTACACTACCTGTATTAACCCAGTCCTACTATCTGTATAAAACAGTTGCGCTATCATTATATCAACCCAGCCCTCCGATCTGTAAGGAACCACGTTACACTACCTGTATTTTCCCAGTCCCACAATCTGTATAAAGCAGTTGCGCTATCATTATATCAACCCAGCCCTCCGATCTGTAAGGAACCACGTTACACTACCTGTATTAACCCAGTCCCACAATCTGTATAAAACAGTTGCGCTATCAACATATCAATCCAGCCCTCCGATCTGTAAAGAACCACGTTAAACTATCTGTATTAACCCAGTCCCACAATCTGTATAAAACAGTTGCGCTATCATTATATCAATCCAGCCCTCCGATCTGTAAAGAACCACGTTACACTACCTGTATTAACCCAGTCCTACTATCTGTATAAAACAGTTGCGCTATCATTATATCAACCCAGCCCTCCGATCTGTAAGGAACCACGTTACACTACCTGTATTTACCCAGTCCCACAATCTGTATAAAACAGTTGCGCTATCATTATATCAACCCAGCCCTCCGATCTGTAAGGAACCACGTTACACTACCTGTATTAACCCAGTCCCACAATCTGTATAAAACAGTTGCACTATCAACATATCAACCCAGCCCTCCGATCTGTAAAGAACCACGTTACACTATCTGTATTAACCCAGTCCCACAATCTGTATAAAACAGTTGCGCTATCATTATATCAACCCAGCCCTCCGATCTGTAAAGAACCACGTTACACTACCTGTATTAACCCAGTCCTACTATCTGTATAAAACAGTTGCGCTATCATTATATCAACCCAGCCCTCCGATCTGTAAAGAACCACGTTACACTACCTGTATTAACCCAGTCCCACAATCTGTATAAAACAGTTGCGCTGTCATTATATCAACCCAGCCCTCCGATCTGTAAGGAACCACGTTACACTACCTGTATTAATCAGTCCCACAATCTGTATAAAACAGTTGCGCTATCATTATATCAACCCAGCCCTCCGATCTGTAAGGAACCACGTTACACTACCTGTATTAACCCAGTCCCACAATCTGTATAAAACAGTTGCACTATCAACATATCAACCCAGCCCTCCGATCTGTAAAGAACCACGTTACACTACCTGCATTAACCCAGTCCCACAATCTGTATAAAACAGTTGCGCTATCATTATATCAACCCAGCCCTCCGATCTGTAAAGAACCACGTTACACTACCTGTATTAACCCAGTCCCACTATGTGTATAAAACAGTTGCACTATCAACATATCAACCCAGCCCTCCGATCTGTAAAGAACCACGTTACACTACCTGCATTAACCCAGTCCTACAATCTGTATAAAACAGTTGCGCTATCATTATATCAACCCAGCCCTCCGATCTGTAAAGAACCACGTTACACTATCTGTATTAACCCAGTCCCACTATCTGTATAAAACAGTTGCGCTATCAACATATCAACCCAGCCCTCCGATCTGTAAAGAACCACGTACGTTACACTACCTGCATTAACCCAGTCCAACAATCTGTATAAAACAGTTGCGCTATCATTATATCAATCCAGCCCTCCGATCTGTAAAGAACCACGTTACACTACCTGTATTAACCCAGTCCTACTATCTGTATAAAACAGTTGCGCTATCATTATATCAACCCAGCCCTCCGATCTGTAAGGAACCACGTTACACTACCTGTATTTACCCAGTCCCACAATCTGTATAAAACAGTTGCGCTATCATTATATCAACCCAGCCCTCCGATCTGTAAGGAACCACGTTACACTACCTGTATTAACCCAGTCCCACAATCTGTATAAAACAGTTGCACTATCAACATATCAACCCAGCCCTCCGATCTGTAAAGAACCACGTTACACTATCTGTATTAACCCAGTCCCACAATCTGTATAAAAAAGTTGCGCTATCATTATATCAACCCAGCCCTCCGATCTGTAAAGAACCACGTTACACTACCTGTATTAACCCAGTCCTACTATCTGTATAAAACAGTTGCGCTATCATTATATCAACCCAGCCCTCCGATCTGTAAAGAACCACGTTACACTACCTGTATTAACCCAGTCCCACAATCTGTATAAAACAGTTGCGCTATCATTATATCAACCCAGCCCTCCGATCTGTAAGGAACCACGTTACACTACCTGTATTTACCCAGTCCCACAATCTGTATAAAACAGTTGCAATATGAACATATCAACCCAGCCCTCCGATCTGTAAGGAACCACGTTACACTATCTGTATTAACCCAGTCCCACAATCTGTATAAAACAGTTGCACTATCAACATATCAACCCAGCCCTCCGATCTGTAAAGAACCACGTTACACTACCTGCATTAACCCAGTCCCACAATCTGTATAAAACAGTTGCGCTATCATTATATCAACCCAGCCCTCCGATCTGTAAAGAACCACGTTACACTACCTGTATTAACCCAGTCCCACTATCTGTATAAAACAGTTGCACTATCAACATATCAACCCAGCCCTCCGATCTGTAAAGAACCACGTTACACTACCTGCATTAACCCAGTCCCACTATCTGTATAAAACAGTTGCGCTATCATTATATCAACCCAGCCCTCCGATCTGTAAGGAACCACGTTACACTACCTGTATTAACCCAGTCCCACTATCTGTATAAAACAGTTGCACTATCAACATATCAACCCAGCCCTCCGATCTGTAAAGAACCACGTTACACTACCTGTATTAACCCAGTCCCACAATCTGTATAAAACAGTTGCGCTATCATTATATCAACCCAGCCCTCCGATCTGTAAAGAACCACGTTACACTATCTGTATTAACCCAGTCCCACTATCTGTATAAAACAGTTGCGCTATCAACATATCAACCCAGCCCTCCGATCTGTAAAGAACCACGTTACACTACCTGCATTAACCCAGTCCAACAATCTGTATAAAACAGTTGCGCTATCATTATATCAACCCAGCCCTCCGATCTGTAAAGAACCACGTTACACTACCTGTATTAACCCAGTCCCACAATCTGTATAAAACAGTTGCACTATCAACATATCAACCCAGCCCTCCGATCTGTAAAGAACCACGTTACACTATCTGTATTAACCCAGTCCAACTATCCGTATAAAACAGTTGCGCTATCAACATATCAACCCAGCCCTCCGATCTGTAAAGAACCACGTTACACTATGTGTATTTACCCAGTCCCACTATCTGTATAAAACAGTTGCGCTATCATTATATCAACCCAGCCCTCCGATCTGTAAAGAACCACGTTACACTACCTGTATTAATCCAGTCCCACAATCTGTATAAAACAGTTGCGCTATCATTATATCAACCCAGCCCTCCGATCTGTAAAGAACCACGTTACACTACCTGTATTAACCCAGTCCCACAATCTGTATAAAACAGTTGCGCTATCATTATATCAACCCAGCCCTCCGATCTGTAAAGAACCACGTTACACTATCTGTATTAACCCAGTCCAACAATCTGTATAAAACAGTTGCGCTATCATTATATCAACCCAGCCCTCCGATCTGTAAAGAACCACGTTACACTACCTGTATTAATCCAGTCCCACAATCTGTATAAAACAGTTGCGCTATCATTATATCAACCCAGCCCTCCGATCTGTAAAGAACCACGTTACACTATCTGTATTAACCCAGTCCCACAATCTGTATAAAACAGTTGCACTATCAACATATCAACCCAGCCCTCCGATCTGTAAAGAACCACGTTACACTACCTGTATTAACCCAGTCCCACAATCTGTATAAAACAGTTGCACTATCAACATATCAACCCAGCCCTCCGATCTGTAAGGAACCACGTTACACTATCTGTATTAACCCAGTCCCACAATCTGTATAAAACAGTTGCGCTATCATTATATCAATCCAGCCCTCCGATCTGTAAAGAACCACGTTACACTACCTGTATTAACCCAGTCCCACAATCTGTATAAAACAGTTGCACTATCAACATATCAACCCAGCCCTCCGATCTGTAAGGAACCACGTTACACTACCTGTATTAACCCAGTCCCACTATCTGTATAAAACAGTTGCGCTATCATTATATCAACCCAGCCCTCCGATCTGTAAGGAACCACGTTACACTATCTGTATTAACCCAGTCCCACAATCTGTATAAAACAGTTGCTCTATCATTATATCAATCCAGCCCTCCGATCTGTAAAGAACCACGTTACACTACCTGTATTAACCCAGTCCCGCAATCTGTATAAAACAGTTGCGCTATCATTATATCAACCCAGCCCTCCGATCTGTAAAGAACCACGTTACACTATCTGTATTAACCCAGTCCTACTATCTGTATAAAACAGTTGCGCTATCATTATATTAACCCAGCCCTCCGATCTGTAAAGAACCACGTTACACTACCTGTATTAACCCAGTCCCACAATCTGTATAAAACTGTTGCGCTATCATTATATCAACCCAGCCCTCCGATCTGTAAGGAACCACGTTACACTACCTGTATTAACCCAGTCCCACTATCTGTATAAAACAGTTGCGCTATCATTATATCAATCCAGCCCTCCGATCTGTAAGGAACCACGTTACACTACCTGTATTAACCCAGTCCCACAATCTGTATAAAACAGTTGCGCTATCATTATATCAACCCAGCCCTCCGATCTGTAAGGAACCACGTTACACTACCTGTATTAACCCAGTCCCACAATCTGTATAAAACAGTTGCACTATCAACATATCAACCCAGCCCTCCGATCTGTAAAGAACCACGTTACACTATCTGTATTAACCCAGTCCCACAATCTGTATAAAACAGTTGCGCTATCATTATATCAATCCAGCCCTCCGATCTGTAAAGAACCACGTTACACTACCTGTATTAACCCAGTCCCGCAATGTGTATAAAACAGTTGCGCTATCATTATATCAACCCAGCCCTCCGATCTGTAAAGAACCACGTTACACTATCTGTATTAACCCAGTCCCACTATCTGTATAAAACAGTTGCGCTATCATTATATTAACCCAGCCCTCCGATCTGTAAAGAACCACGTTACACTACCTGTATTAACCCAGTCCCACAATCTGTATAAAACAGTTGCGCTATCATTATATCAACCCAGCCCTCCGATCTGTAAGGAACCACGTTACACTACCTGTATTAACCCAGTCCCCCTATCTGTATAAAACAGTTGCGCTATCATTATATCAATCCAGCCCTCCGATCTGTAAGGAACCACGTTACACTACCTGTATTAACCCAGTCCCACAATCTGTATAAAACAGTTGCGCTATCATTATATCAATCCAGCCCTCCGATCTGTAAAGAACCACGTTACACTACCCGTATTAACCCAGTCCCACTATCTGTATAAAACAGTTGCGCTATCGTTATATCAACCCAGCCCTCCGATCTGTAAGGAACCACGTTACACTACCTGTATTAACGCAGTCCCACAATCTGTATAAAACAGTTGCGCTATCAACATATCAACCCAGCCCTCCGATCTGTAAAGAACCACGTTACACTACCTGTATTAACCCAGTCCAACAATCTGTATAAAACAGTTGCGCTATCATTATATCAACCCAGCCCTCCGATCTGTAAGGAACCACGTTACACTACCTGTATTAACCCTGTGCCACAATCTGTATAAAACAGTTGCGCTATCATTATATCAATCCAGCCCTCCCATCTGTAAAGAACCACGTTACACTACCTGTATTAACCCAGTCCCACTATCCGTATAAAACAGTTGCGCCACATTATATCAACCCAGCCCTCCGATCTGTAAAGAACCACGTTACACTACCTGTATTAACTCAGTCCCACTATCTGTATAAAACAGTTGCGCTATCATTATATCAATCCAGCCCTCCGATCTGTAAGAAACCACGTTACACTACCTGTATTAACCCAGTCCCACAATCTGTATAAAACAGTTGCGCTATCAACATATCAACCCAGCCCTCCGATCTGTAAAGAACCACGTTACACTATCTGTATTAACCCAGTCCCACTATCTGTATAAAACAGTTGCACTATCAACATATCAATCCAGCCCTCCGATCTGTAAGGAACCACGTTACACTATCTGTATTAACCCAGTCCCACTATCTGTATAAAACAGTTGCGCTATCATTATTTCAACCTAGCCCTCCGATCTGTAAAGAACCACGTTACACTATGTGTATTAAGCCAGTCCCACAATCTGTATAAAACAGTTGCGCTATCATTATATCAACCCAGCCCTCCGATCTGTAAAGAACCACGTTACACTACCTGTATTAACCCAGTCCCACAATCTGTATAAAACAGTTGCGCTATCATTATATCAACCCAGCCCTCCGATCTGTAAAGAACCACGTTACACTACCTGTATTAACCCAGTCCCACAATCTGTATAAAACAGTTGCGCTATCATTATATCAACCCAGCCCTCCGATCTGTAAAGAACCACGTTACACTACCTGTATTAACCCAGTCCCACTTTCTGTATAAAACAGTTGCGCTATCATTATATCAACCCAGCCCTCCGATCTGTAAGGAACCACGTTACACTACCTGTATTAACCCAGTCCTACAATCTGTATAAAACAGTTGCGCTATCATTATATCAACCCAGCCCTCCGATCTGTAAAGAACCACGTTACACTACCTGTATTAACCCAGTCCCACTATCTGTATAAAACAGTTGCGCTATCATTATATCAATCCAGCCCTCCGATCTGTAAAGAACCACGTTACACTACCTGTATTAACCCAGTCCCACTATCTGTATAAAACAGTTGCGCTATCATTATTTCAACCGAGCCCTCCGATCTGTAAAGAACCACGTTACACTACCTGTATTAACCCAGTCCCACTTTCTGTATAAAACAGTTGCGCTATCATTATATCAACCCAGCCCTTCGATCTGTAAGGAACCACGTTACACTATGTGTATTAACCCAGTCCTACTATCTGTATAAAACAGTTGCGCTATCATTATATCAACCCAGCCCTCTGATCTGTAAAGAACCACGTTACACTACCTGTATTAACCCAGTCCCACTATCTGTATAAAACAGTTGCGCTGTCACTATATCAACCCAGCCCTCATCGTCGGATACCCCCGGTTGATTCTATTACGTTACTCTCCATTCATCACCCGTGGGCAAATTGCTACTCATTTCGTCGTTTTGTTTGAATAGAACAGAACAGACATTATCCAATCAGATGATAGGTTACAAAATTAAATACTCTTCAATCGGAAGTTCAATACGGTGACCTGAGAACGTAAATATGGCGACCGGTACAGCGCATCGCAAGTGTAAAGTATGTCTGTCAGATGACAGTGCTATCGAAGTGGTATGTAAGCGTAAACTTGATTGGTTGACAGATCCGCTGGATTTTCTTAGCGAACCAATCGGATTGCGGCATTTCATTGTAAACAAAACGACGATATGAGTAGCAATTTGCCCACGGGTGATGAATGGAGAGCAACGTAATAGAGCAACCGGGGGTATCCGACGATGCCCAGCCCTCCGATCTGTAAAGAACCACGTTACACTACCTGTATTAACCCAGTCCCACTATCTGTATAAAACAGTTGCGCTATCATTATATCAACCCAGCCCTCCGATCTGTAAGGAACCACGTTACACTATGTGTATTAACCCAGTCCCACTATCTGTATAAAACAGTTGCGCTATCATTATATCAACCCAGCCCTCCGATCTGTAAGGAACCACGTTACACTATGTGTATTAACCCAGTCCCACTTTCTGTATAAAACAGTTGCGCTATCATTATATCAACCCAGCCCTCCGATCTGTAAGGAACCACGTTACACTACCTGTATTTACCCAGTCCCACAATCTGTATAAAACAGTTGCGCTATCATTATATCAACACAGCCCTTCGATCTGTAAGGAACCACGTTACACTATGTGTATTAAGCCAGTCCCACTATCTGTATAAAACAGTTGCGCTATCACTATATCAACCCAGCCCTCCGATCTGTAAGGAACCACGTTACACTATCTTTTTTTTAAGCCAGTCCCACTATATGTAAAAAATTTCTCTCGCTACATGGACTAAGCCAGTCCCACTAACTGTAACGAATCAGTTGAGCTATCTGTATCAATCCCATCCCCATATCTAAATGTAGCCATTCCAAGAATCTGCAACACACTTAGCAGGCTATATTTAATTAACAATTCCCACAAACTGTAAAGAACTTGTCGTGTTGTCTGTATTAAGGCAATCACAAAATCTGTAACGAAACAATAACGCTATATGCATTAAGCCAGTCCCACTATCTGTTACGAACTTATATAAAAAAAAATTCATGCTATCTGTATTAAGCCATTACAAAAGTCTGTAACGAACAAGTAGTGATATTTGTATTAAACCTGTCCCACAATCTGTAAAGAAGATTAAGCCACTCCCACAGTCTGTAAGTAAAACAATAACGCTATGTGCATTAAGGAAGCCCCACAGTCTGCGACGAAGCATTTGACCCATTCCCACAAACTTTAACAAACTTGTCGCGCTATCTGCATAAAGCCATTCCCACAATCTCTAATGAACCATTCGCGCTGTAAGTATTAAGCCAGTCCCATAAATTATAACCATACTTATAACCATGCTCTATGTGTATTATGCTAGTCCCACAATCGGTAATGAATTTGCCGCGTTATGTGTTTCGAGCGAGACACGTGGATTGTTGTCATTTTGCTACGCAGAATCAATGAATTACACTACACATAGCTTTAAATGGTCATATTTTTAAATTTTTTAACAAGTCAGGCTTGTTTATTACCACTCTACGAAGAAATTTTGTATTTGGTAGAACTATTATTACAACACAATAAAACAATATAACTACATAGTTTTACGATTACACATACACACGCGCGTATATATATATATATATATATATATATATATATATATATATATATATATATATATATATATATATAGAGAGAGAGAGAGAGAGAGAGAGAGAGAGAGAGAGAGAGAGAGAGAGAGAGAGAGAGAGAGAGAGAGAGAGAGAGAGAGAGAGAGAGATAAATAAATATAATGTACACACGCGCATGCGCACACACACAAGCAAAAACACAGACAAAAGCGCTCGCACGCATGCAAACACAGACACACACACACACACACGCACGCACGCACGCGCGCGCGTATCTCATGGTATTGTCGCAAATAAATCTCTTATTGTGAGAGCCATAAAGTGACAGTACAGTGAGAGCTTTTTACTTCTGCACTCTGAGAACAAAAATCAATACAAGTGCTTGCGGAAGAATATATTAGTGGAGCCAGCTTAAGTTGAAGACACAATGCTGTTGTCGGAGAGATCGCAGGAATGTTCATGGTTAAGTTGTGTACTTAAAGGTGTCAGTATTTCGTCACTTTATAAGAAATTATGAAGTTCAAAAGAGCAACACGTGACACGATGCGACATTCTGAACTCTTTAGATACTGTTTTGAAACAAATAATAGTCGACGGGAAATATTGCACTTTTCCGCTTAAATAACATTAGTAATTGTCGTCCTTCTTGAAAATATCGCAACTCTGCGGCTGTTGCGACTTTAATGACACAACTTCACTAGTTGTAGTTATATACACAATTTGCTTGAAAGTGTTTCCTGAAAGTAAAACTACTTCTTTGGAAGGATAACGCAAACATCTCCGTGCATATATTATAGGCATTTTGGGAATTCCATTCTTAGGTACGTATATTGTTTATTGTATTGTACAATTATATTATGTACATGATTGGTTGTACTACTATGCAAATTATCTTGTTTGTTTAAACCATATCGTTAGGGAACACGACATTACGAATATGGCAGTATAGTATACAGTATAATAATGGCAGTATAATAATTATACAGCATACTATTTCCACTGTAACGAGTTCAATATAAATAACAGAAACGTTAATTCGAACTTTTGTGGTATTTTGTTTCATATTTAGTTTATAACTTGCTGCTCTACTTCGATCGATGGTCGGCATTTTCCGTTATATACCTCATTTCTCTTACCTCTTAAAAACGGTATCAGCTTCGTTCTGATATGGCGACACATGCACTGATATAAATCGAAACGTTGACTTGCAAGACAGTTTGCCTATATCAAATACATGTCACAATATTTCCCCACTGTGTTTGATGATTCAGGAATAATTTCTCTATAAACTCCTACTTTAATCTTAGTAAAGACAATGTCGAAAACTAACTATATTGTAAGCCATTACACATTACGATAAAATACTAAATTTTTTATTCTTTCCTTATCTATAAATACGCAGGATAGTGATCGCTTCTAAAACTCGATATCTACGTAAGTGCCTGCTACCCGGATAACGACAAAATGAAGTCTCAAAATGCAGTTATCACGTGGTTTTCCTGGTTTAAAAATGGCTCCACGTGGCTCAGATAGGAAATAGGCCTACCTGTTTGCTGTGACACGTATACGGAATTCATGCTGTACTTTTCACACATATTTGGGACATATATGAACAGCATTTTGCAGGTGTCAATGACTTAACTGGTTATTTGATAAAAGGTCTTTGGTCCAAACTGTCGGATACCACTTTGAAGATTAAAAACATATGTTGCCCAGTTTGTTGTATTATAACGTCTTATTTAGCCATTGGCGTCACGTGTTCTACTGACTGGTAAGAATAAAACATGCTAAACTTATATGGTTGGAAGTTACTAAATTGTTACACGCGTGGCACGAAATGAACTGGTACGAATTATTTAACCACTTGAAACCCCTAGGACATCTCTAGACCTGAAATGACCAGATAACTACAACAACAGCCCAGTGACGACTCCCCAACGCCGCGCTTCAGCGGTATAAAAACACTTAACATACATTGTAAACGATTTAAAACACATATTTCACTTGTGATGTCCATATATTAAAAAATGACTCATTTTATGCAATGTTTTATTAAAAGGACGTAGGTATTAACACATTAAAGTCATTAGTATATAATGAGTCAAATATTTCTTAATTCTACACTTCTAAAGATTAAAAGGTGGTATTCGACCATTTATTATTTACATAATGTAACGGTAGCACACTATTGTCTTTTGGTATTTGGATATAGTAAGTGGCCATAGCTTCTGTTTCTCTTCTAGTTAAGACGATTTTTCGCATCTTCTATGGTAAGATAATGTAGGTCGTGAAATCCTAGGTCTGACTGATTATACACAACATTCTATAAATTATTTTAAAAGCGCGATAAGGATTTTCGCTAAATATATACTTCGGATCTGAGGAAAAGCCTTACGTGCAACTGTATCAATATGGGTAGGCTACTGTATTTATAATTGCCATTTGTGCCATTATTGTATTCATTGTTATCCATTGGCCTTCTAGGAAGTTTTATACAGGCGACTAAGATTTTTTTTATAGAGAATGTTTTATAAAAAAATATATACAAAGAGCCAGTGCTGTAAATCGTGCCTTATGTGAATATGTCCAGCATAACACTTTAACAGTTTTTTCTTGTGACGTATTGAGAGGAGTAACTTCGAATTTCGGCAAACCTGTAAGAGCCGTGCGTAGGCATGCATATCGACAACAAGTACATTCACACTTCAATTTACATTTACACAGTTATGAAGAGACAACCAGCGGAAAAGATTCTGATTAAAGTTCAACAAAGACACCTTTTTGCAGGTGTAGTTTAAACAACTTAAGTGATGTCAGAATAGGAAGACTGGCTGACAAAATAAGCTAGCTGAATAATGACAGCTAAGTTTCATATAATTCAGTTTGCTATTTGTCGTCAAATAAATTCCGTTGAAATGGTTTGTCATATTAGGTGCAAAACTAAGTTGGAAACTTGCTGGTATTTTGATGCAGACGCCTTGTAAAGGTATTAATTGGCTTATAATAATAATAATAATAATAATAATAATAATAATAATAATAATAATAATAATAATAATAATTATTATTATTATTATTATTATACATTATTATTAAATGAGCAACTAAAAAGACAACTAACAGCCAGGTTTTATTAACCACCTTTACATGACTTCTTCATGAAACATTACATTCCACAATGTATAAGTAGATTGTAAAATAATAATCACTGATAGTAATGTGTGGAAATAGCTTAAAGGTATACGGCCGCATAACGAATCTTTGGACAAGGTCGGACGGGGCACGTGGTACACTGGGCACTCAGGCCAGTATGAATACATTATACAATTCATTGCAAGCACTCAGACAGGCAAATAGACCATTTAACAAATTGCACCGGACCTGGTAGCGCAATCGGTAGAGCGTCGGCTCCAGGTAAGGGAGGCCCCGGATTCGATCCCGGGCCGCGACATACCAAAGTCGTTAAAAATGGTAGTGGCATAGCTCCCTTGCTAACGCTCAAGCAAATATAAGGGTAGTTCCACGACTGGTTGGCCCGGTGTCAGGATAATGTGACTGGGCGTGGTATCATGCCAGGTGTTCAAGGCATGCTATACACAGTGAAGGCAGCACTATATCTGCTTCAAGTGGACACCGTCTCCAGATAACTGAAATACTGTTGATGGTACGAAAAACCAAATAAACAAACAAATTGCAAGCGAACTGAAGGCATCTGTCTTAAGTATTGTACTTATGACACATGTGTGAAACACAACACTTGTGTCACACTGTGGGACAGTGACACACACAACCCTTGTGTCACAGGACACTGATACACAACACCTGTGTAACACACTGATACACAACGCCTGTTCCACACTGCGAGGCACTGATGTACACAACGCGTGTACCACACTGAAGGACATTTCCAACACGACTGAGCATTTGGCAATCAGGGCTGTCGGCCGAAACACACACGCGTGAATCGACTAGGCCATTGTGCACATTAGGTCTGTACTGGCATACCACCAACACATTCACCTAGGACATGGTGCCACTGCATGTTAATATAACACCGGACCATTGCATATGTTGTTACCATTCACGTCTTAAAGGCACTCTTTACATTTTAATTTGAAAAACATATCAATTTTCTAAAAATCACATAATCTTAAAGGGCAATTATTCTTCTACATGATGATACATTTGTTATTTTTATAGATGCATGCATGACTTTTTCTTATTTTATTAACGCTAAACCACCCCACCTAACCCCCCCCCCCCCCCCCCCCCCCCCCCCCCCCCATTGCCCCATTGTCTCAGCCGACTGTTAAGGCTGACCTTATTTGGAGAGCAGTCAGCTGATAAGCCCCTCGCCAGTGGGACCCAAGACAGGGTAACCAGTCCCCTTAAAGGCATCTCGAAAGGAATGTGGTATCCCACTGAGCCAGGCCCCCACATGCTATGACCAGACCTGCTAATTGTTGGTCATCACTGCAGGGAGTCTTTAGCCAACATAGTACTAATCTGTCACAGTAATACCTCTGATGGGTTAATGCAAAACTAAATTACCTGCTAGTATGGATGTGAGGCAGTAGCCACAAACATTATTGTTAGTGATAATGGGGGTTGTTTACTATATGATCCCTTACAAATTCTTTATTGCATTAATTACTAGGTGTCAATTTTGTAACTGCAAGATTATGTATTTATTTCATAGCTAAATATTTAATTTTGAAAATACATGAGAGATACAAGTTTTAGTATTCAAAAGAACTTAAAATGAGTCTGAAGGACATTATTCTGACAATGAATGACTTTTTAAATTGCTTTTGTTAGAAACGTTTTGTTACATTTTACAAATCAAAATAAAATATAACTTAAAATATATATGAGAACTAAAAGAATGAAAGAAATAACAAAATCAACCAACAAAGTAAGAAAGAAAACAAATATATATATATATATATATATATATATATATATATATATATATATATATATATATATATATATATATATATATATATATATATATATATATATATATAGGATTGCGTAATTGTTATATTCACAACTGTTTCCTTTACAAACTGTGAATGACTATGTTCAACCCCCAGATATAGCATACATACACTTGGATCTTGAACAATACCTGTGTGACAGACACATGGTTACAGACTGTGGCAGCCTGGCTTATCAGAAAACAGATGCCCTCATATGCTGGGTGGGGCAATAAATGGGGGGGGGTCACTTATATAAGGCTATTGAGATGCCTTTAAGCTTAAAACAAAGTGAAATATATCGACTGTATGCATTTTGCTTTGAGATACCGTATAAGACCTTTAACAATGCACAAAAGCAAAATAAAATTAAAAAATGGTATGTTGATTATCACGATTATATAATACCAGCTGTCAAATTACCACAACCTCTTGCCCTTCTAATCAGCGCCTAAACAAAAGGATGAACATTGATGCCCGTTACCTCTTTACATATAACATAATCCACTCATAACAAAAGCGTATCTCCATAATTTACCGCTGACCTTTATTGTGTGATTAGAAATTTTCTTTACTTCAAGCTAGTGAACATTTTACGGGTCATAAATGACTTAACTGGAGAATTAAGAGTCACCAAATAGGAGTTTATGTTTTAGACAGTCAATCTAATGCGGCAGAGGTTTTAGCTTAAACAGACTAGAACATAACAACTTATTTTGGCATACAAAATTAACTATGTAAAATAACAGATTGTGGTGAAAATCATAGAACAAAATACACGAGAGCCTACAATCAGGATTGTCGACGTCCATCCCATCGTTTCATGGCCGGTATATAAACAAAGCAACTAGGTAGAAGTAATTGGCCGATTTAATGCAATCTCAAGTTGGCCGCCTGTATTAGATTGACGGCTGAAGTCTACAGACTATACAGATTCTGATTAATTGGTAAGTGTAAATGGGTGGGAATGGGGGTTTTCTCAAAATGGTCACAGTACTAACAATCATTTGATCAATAAGAAGTTATAAGTTCAAGCTTCTTAGCTGTCAAAATCTGCTTTAAATATGGATCGACCGAAAAGGTTTCCCGTCAAAGCTTATTGTGAATGGCTTAAAATGCTTATTTATAAGTACTGTGTGATCAAACACATATAACATACTGGTAAAGAAATACACAAGAAACATATCCTGATATATATTGATAGCTTTAAAATTGTGTTTTTATTGTTGATATTTACTAAGGTTTTGTTCCGATTACGACATTTAAGAAAATTATTGAACATAGTACTTGTAAGCATCTAAAATGTCAACACATTATTTTAAATTTGACAGAAGACAAAGAGAAATACATACACAAATTACTGTCACTTACTCTTTGGTAAGTTTATACTTTATAACCACCACATTTTAGATATTTTTCTTGACATGTTTAGCCCATTTTTTGTATACTTTCAATACAATAAAGAAAACTTTACAAACTTTATAAAAGATGTATATGTAGTTTTTACTGTCAACACAATCGGAATGATAGGATGTTTTAAATGAAAGTTTAAAAGATGGTTTGGTTGAATGATCAGTTCTGATTATATACATGTATGTTATTAGAAATAAGCCGTTACTTATTGCACACCAGTAAATGCCACTCATACGCAAACGAAGTCAAGCATTCACCCATTTTGATCCTTGAAATATTTCTCTGATTGCATGAATGAGACCGCTGTTTCTACCCGCATTTCTAAGCAGAAAGCTAACGCTAACCGGATGTCAATTCTTCAGTTGAAAATGTGGTGGTATATAAATCCCTGGCTTTTGGATACCCATTGACTTCATCACATTGCTAAAGTGTTCGCCGACCTCGACCAACACGATCTGCATAGCTGGATTTGAACGAATGCAAATCTTCAAGAGGTCTATCTGAATATGCATAGGTAGCAATAGGAATGGAAACTTTTAATTTCGCTTCTGCGCTCTTCTACTGTTTACCATATTTCGGCCAATATATCACACGTGTGACATATACGTTTTGTGACTTCTATTTATATACACTGTTTTCATTTTTGACATTTTTGGTAAGTGACAAATACGTTTTGATGAGCGTGGAAAAACTAATTCCAACCGAATATGTCACATTCTATGTCCCATATTCTGTTGAAGGTTGTGACGTATTCGACCGAATATATCACACGTGTCACGTATTCGACCGAATATATCACACGTGTCACGTATTCGACCGAATATATCACATGCGTCAAGTATTCGACCGAATATATCACACGTGTCACGTATTCGACCGAATATATCACACGCGTCACGTATTCGACCGAATATATCACACGCGTCAAGTATTCGACCGAATATATCACACGTGTCACGTATTCGACCGAATATATCACACGCGTCACGTATTCGACCGAATATATCACACGCGTCAAGTATTCGACCAAATATATCACACGCGTCACGTATTCGACCGAATATATCACACGTGTCAAGTATTCGACCGAATATATCCCACGTGTCAAGTATTCGACCGAATATATCCCACGTGTCAAGTATTCGACCGAATATATCCCACGTGTCAAGTATTCGACCGAATATATCCCACGTGTGACATATACGTTTTGTGACATATACGGTCTAACATAGCATGTTAAGTGTATGACTAGGACATGGCATGAGAGATGCGTGACTAGAACGTAACAAAGTAGACATGGTAGATGCATGAATTGGACATAGTAGGGTTGTTGACATAACCTGGTCAGTGCAGGACATGGACGTTCCAAGACTATTGACTAGGTCATAACATAGTAGATGAATGATTGGGACATAACATGGTTGATGTATGACTGTAACGTAATATGGTTGATGCATGACTAGGACATAACATGGTTGATGCATGACTGTGACGTAATATGGTAGATGCATGACTGGGACATAACATGGTTGATGCATGACTGGGACATAACATGGTTGATGCATGACTGGGACATAACATGGTTGATGCATGACTGTGGCGTAATAAGGTTGATGCATGGTTTGGACATAACATGGTTGATGCATGACTGTGACGTAATATGGTAGATGCATGACTGGGACATAACATGGTTGATGCATGACTGTGACGTAATATGGTAGATGCATGACTGGGACATAACATGGTTGATGCATGACTGGGACATAACATGGTTGATGCATGACTGGGACATAACATGGTTGATGCATGACTGGGACATAACATGGTTGATGCGTGACTGTGACGTAATATGGTTGATGCATGACTGTGACGTAATATGGTAGATGCATGACTGGGACATAACATGGTTGATGCATGACTGGGACATAACATGGTTGATGCATGACTGGGACATAACATGGTTGATGCATGACTGTGACGTAATATGGTTGATGCATGACTGTGACGTAATATGGTAGATGCATGACTGGGACATAACATGGTTGATGCATGACTGGGACATAACATGGTTGATGCATGACTGGGACATAACATGGTTGATGCATGACTTGGACATAACATGGTTGATACATGACTGGGACATAACATGGTTGATGCATGACTGGGACATAACATGGTTGATGCATGACTGGGACATAACATGGTTGATGCATGACTGTGACGTAATATGGTTGATGCATGACTTGGACATAACATGGTTGATGCATGACTGTGACGTAATATGGTAGATGCATGACTTGGACATAACATGGTTGATGCATGACTGTGACGTAACATGGTTGATGCATGACTGTGACGTAATATGGTAGATGCATGACTGGGACATAACATGGTAGATGCATGACTGGGACATAACATGGTTGATACATGACTGTGACGTAATATGGTTGATGCATGACTTGGACATAACATGGTAGATGCATGACTGTGACGTAATATGGTAGATGCATGACTTGGACATAACATGGTTGATGCATGACTGTGACGTAACATGGTTGATGCATGACTGTGACGTAATATGGTAGATGCATGACTGGGACATAACATGGTTGATGCATGACTGTGAAGTAACATGGTTGATGCATGACTGTGACGTAATATGGTAGATGCATGACTGGGACATAACATGGTTGATGCATGACTGTGACGTAATATGGTAGATGCATGACTGGGACATAACATGGTTGATGCATGACTGTGGCGTAATATGGTTGATGCATGACTGGGACATAACATGGTTGATGCATGACTGTGGCGTAATATGGTTGATGCATGACTTGGACATAACATGGTTGATGCATGACTGTGACGTAATATGGTAGATGCATGAATTGGACATAACATGGTTGATGCATGACTGTGACGTAACATGGTTGATGCATGACTGTGACGTAACATAGTTGAAGCATGACTGGGACATAACATGGTTGATGCATGACTGGGACATAACATGGTTGATGCATGACTGGGACATAACATGGTTGATGCATGACTGGGACATAACATGGTTGATGCATGACTGGGACATAACATGGTTGATACATGACTGGGACATAACATGGTTGATGCATGACTGTGGCGTAATATGGTTGATGCATGACTGGGACATAACATGGTTGATGCATGACTGTGGCGTAATATGGTTGATGCATGACTTGGACATAACATGGTTGATGCATGACTGTGACGTAATATGGTAGATGCATGAATTGGACATAACATGGTTGATGCATGACTGTGACGTAACATGGTTGATGCATGACTGTGACGTAATATGGTAGATGCATGACTGGGACATAACATGGTTGATGCATGACTGGGACATAACATGGTTGATGCATGACTGGGACATAACATGGTTGATGCATGACTGGGACATAACATGGTTGATACATGACTGGGACGTAACATGGTTGATACATGACTGGGACATAACATGGTTGATGCATGACTGGGACATAACATGGTTGATGCATGACTGGGACATAACATGGTTGATACATGACTGGGACATAACATGATTGATGCATGACTGTAACGTAATATGGTAGATGCATGACTGGGACTTAACATGGTTGATGCATGACTGGGACATAACATGGTTGATACATGACTGGGACATAACATGGTTGATACATGACTGGGACATAACATGGCTGATGCATGACTGTAACGTAATATGGTTGATGCATGACTGGGACATAACATGGTTGATACATGACTGGGACATAACATGGTTGATGCATGACTGGGACATAACATGGTTGATGCATGACTGGGACATAACATGGTTGATGCATGACTGGGACATAACATGGTTGATACATGACTGGGACATAACATGGTTGATGCATGACTGGGACATAACATGGTTGATGCATGACTGGGACATAACATGGTTGATGCATGACTGGGACATAACATGGTTGATGCATGACTGGGAGATAATATGGTTGATACATGATTGTGACATAACATGGTTGATACATGACTGTGACATAACATGGTTGATACATGACTGGGACATAACATGGTTGATAATGACTGGTACATAACATGGTTGATGCATGACTGGGACATAAGATGGTTGATGCATGACTGGGACAAAACATGGTTGATGCATGACTGGGACATAACATGGTTGATGCATGACTGGGACATAACATGGTTGATGCATGACTGTGGCGTAATAAGGTTGATGCATGGTTTGGACATAACATGGTTGATGCATGACTGTGACGTAATATGGTAGATGCATGACTGGGACATAACATGGTTGATGCATGACTGTGGCGTAATAAGGTTGATGCATGGTTTGGACATAACATGGTTGATGCATGACTGTGACGTAATATGGTAGATGCATGACTGGGACATAACATGGTTGATGCATGACTGTGACGTAATATGGTAGATGCATGACTGGGACATAACATGGTTGATGCATGACTGGGACATAACATGGTTGATGCATGACTGGGACATAACATGGTTGATGCATGACTGGGACATAACATGGTTGATGCGTGACTGTGACGTAATATGGTTGATGCATGAATGTGACGTAATATGGTAGATGCATGACTGGGACATAACATGGTTGATGCATGACTGGGACATAACATGGTTGATGCATGACTGGGACATAACATGGTTGATGCATGACTGTGACGTAATATGGTTGATGCATGACTGTGACGTAATATGGTAGATGCATGACTGGGACATAACATGGTTGATGCATGACTGGGACATAACATGGTTGATGCATGACTGGGACATAACATGGTTGATGCATGACTTGGACATAACATGGTTGATACATGACTGGGACATAACATGGTTGATGCATGACTGGGACATAACATGGTTGATGCATGACTGGGACATAACATGGTTGATGCATGACTGTGACGTAATATGGTTGATGCATGACTTGGACATAACATGGTTGATGCATGACTGTGACGTAATATGGTAGATGCATGACTTGGACATAACATGGTTGATGCATGACTGTGACGTAACATGGTTGATGCATGACTGTGACGTAATATGGTAGATGCATGACTGGGACATAACATGGTAGATGCATGACTGGGACATAACATGGTTGATACATGACTGTGACGTAATATGGTTGATGCATGACTTGGACATAACATGGTAGATGCATGACTGTGACGTAATATGGTAGATGCATGACTTGGACATAACATGGTTGATGCATGACTGTGACGTAACATGGTTGATGCATGACTGTGACGTAATATGGTAGATGCATGACTGGGACATAACATGGTTGATGCATGACTGTGAAGTAACATGGTTGATGCATGACTGTGACGTAATATGGTAGATGCATGACTGGGACATAACATGGTTGATGCATGACTGTGACGTAATATGGTAGATGCATGACTGGGACATAACATGGTTGATGCATGACTGGGACATAACATGGTTGATGCATGACTGGGACATAACATGGTTGATGCATGACTGTGGCGTAATAAGGTTGATGCATGGTTTGGACATAACATGGTTGATGCATGACTGTGACGTAATATGGTAGATGCATGACTGGGACATAACATGGTTGATGCATGACTGTGACGTAATATGGTAGATGCATGACTGGGACATAACATGGTTGATGCATGACTGGGACATAACATGGTTGATGCATGACTGGGACATAACATGGTTGATGCATGACTGGGACATAACATGGTTGATGCGTGACTGTGACGTAATATGGTTGATGCATGACTGTGACGTAATATGGTAGATGCATGACTGGGACATAACATGGTTGATGCATGACTGGGACATAACATGGTTGATGCATGACTGGGACATAACATGGTTGATGCATGACTGTGACGTAATATGGTTGATGCATGACTGTGACGTAATATGGTAGATGCATGACTGGGACATAACATGGTTGATGCATGACTGGGACATAACATGGTTGATGCATGACTGGGACATAACATGGTTGATGCATGACTTGGACATAACATGGTTGATACATGACTGGGACATAACATGGTTGATGCATGACTGGGACATAACATGGTTGATGCATGACTGGGACATAACATGGTTGATGCATGACTGTGACGTAATATGGTTGATGCATGACTTGGACATAACATGGTTGATGCATGACTGTGACGTAATATGGTAGATGCATGACTTGGACATAACATGGTTGATGCATGACTGTGACGTAACATGGTTGATGCATGACTGTGACGTAATATGGTAGATGCATGACTGGGACATAACATGGTAGATGCATGACTGGGACATAACATGGTTGATACATGACTGTGACGTAATATGGTTGATGCATGACTTGGACATAACATGGTAGATGCATGACTGTGACGTAATATGGTAGATGCATGACTTGGACATAACATGGTTGATGCATGACTGTGACGTAATATGGTAGATGCATGACTGGGACATAACATGGTTGATGCATGACTGTGAAGTAACATGGTTGATGCATGACTGTGACGTAATATGGTAGATGCATGACTGGGACATAACATGGTTGATGCATGACTGTGACGTAATATGGTAGATGCATGACTGGGACATAACATGGTTGATGCATGACTGTGGCGTAATATGGTTGATGCATGACTGGGACATAACATGGTTGATGCATGACTGTGGCGTAATATGGTTGATGCATGACTTGGACATAACATGGTTGATGCATGACTGTGACGTAATATGGTAGATGCATGAATTGGACATAACATGGTTGATGCATGACTGTGACGTAACATGGTTGATGCATGACTGTGACGTAACATAGTTGATGCATGACTGGGACATAACATGGTTGATGCATGACTGGGACATAACATGTTGATGCATGACTGGGACATAACATGGTTGATGCATGACTGGGACATAACATGGTTGATGCATGACTGGGACATAACATGGTTGATACATGACTGGGACATAACATGGTTGATGCATGACTGTGGCGTAATATGGTTGATGCATGACTGGGACATAACATGGTTGATGCATGACTGTGGCGTAATATGGTTGATGCATGACTTGGACATAACATGGTTGATGCATGACTGTGACGTAATATGGTAGATGCATGAATTGGACATAACATGGTTGATGCATGACTGTGACGTAACATGGTTGATGCATGACTGTGACGTAATATGGTAGATGCATGACTGGGACATAACATGGTTGATGCATGACTGGGACATAACATGGTTGATGCATGACTGGGACATAACATGGTTGATGCATGACTGGGACATAACATGGTTGATACATGACTGGGACGTAACATGGTTGATACATGACTGGGACATAACATGGTTGATGCATGACTGGGACATAACATGGTTGATGCATGACTGGGACATAACATGGTTGATACATGACTGGGACATAACATGATTGATGCATGACTGTAACGTAATATGGTAGATGCATGACTGGGACTTAACATGGTTGATGCATGACTGGGACATAACATGGTTGATACATGACTGGGACATAACATGGTTGATACATGACTGGGACATAACATGGCTGATGCATGACTGTAACGTAATATGGTTGATGCATGACTGGGACATAACATGGTTGATACATGACTGGGACATAACATGGTTGATGCATGACTGGGACATAACATGGTTGATGCATGACTGGGACATAACATGGTTGATGCATGACTGGGACATAACATGGTTGATACATGACTGGGACATAACATGGTTGATGCATGACTGGGACATAACATGGTTGATGCATGACTGGGACATAACATGGTTGATGCATGACTGGGACATAACATGGTTGATGCATGACTGGGAGATAATATGGTTGATACATGATTGTGACATAACATGGTTGATACATGACTGTGACATAACATGGTTGATACATGACTGGGACATAACATGGTTGATAATGACTGGTACATAACATGGTTGATGCATGACTGGGACATAAGATGGTTGATGCATGACTGGGACAAAACATGGTTGATGCATGACTGGGACATAACATGGTTGATGCATGACTGGGACATAACATGGTTGATGCATGACTGTGGCGTAATAAGGTTGATGCATGGTTTGGACATAACATGGTTGATGCATGACTGTGACGTAATATGGTAGATGCATGACTGGGACATAACATGGTTGATGCATGACTGTGGCGTAATAAGGTTGATGCATGGTTTGGACATAACATGGTTGATGCATGACTGTGACGTAATATGGTAGATGCATGACTGGGACATAACATGGTTGATGCATGACTGTGACGTAATATGGTAGATGCATGACTGGGACATAACATGGTTGATGCATGACTGGGACATAACATGGTTGATGCATGACTGGGACATAACATGGTTGATGCATGACTGGGACATAACATGGTTGATGCGTGACTGTGACGTAATATGGTTGATGCATGAATGTGACGTAATATGGTAGATGCATGACTGGGACATAACATGGTTGATGCATGACTGGGACATAACATGGTTGATTCATGACTGGGACATAACATGGTTGATGCATGACTGTGACGTAATATGGTTGATGCATGACTGTGACGTAATATGGTAGATGCATGACTGGGACATAACATGGTTGATGCATGACTGGGACATAACATGGTTGATGCATGACTGGGACATAACATGGTTGATGCATGACTTGGACATAACATGGTTGATACATGACTGGGACATAACATGGTTGATGCATGACTGGGACATAACATGGTTGATGCATGACTGGGACATAACATGGTTGATGCATGACTGTGACGTAATATGGTTGATGCATGACTTGGACATAACATGGTTGATGCATGACTGTGACGTAATATGGTAGATGCATGACTTGGACATAACATGGTTGATGCATGACTGTGACGTAACATGGTTGATGCATGACTGTGACGTAATATGGTAGATGCATGACTGGGACATAACATGGTAGATGCATGACTGGGACATAACATGGTTGATACATGACTGTGACGTAATATGGTTGATGCATGACTTGGACATAACATGGTAGATGCATGACTGTGACGTAATATGGTAGATGCATGACTTGGACATAACATGGTTGATGCATGACTGTGACGTAACATGGTTGATGCATGACTGTGACGTAATATGGTAGATGCATGACTGGGACATAACATGGTTGATGCATGACTGTGAAGTAACATGGTTGATGCATGACTGTGACGTAATATGGTAGATGCATGACTGGGACATAACATGGTTGATGCATGACTGTGACGTAATATGGTAGATGCATGACTGGGACATAACATGGTTGATGCATGACTGTGGCGTAATATGGTTGATGCATGACTGGGACATAACATGGTTGATGCATGACTGTGGCGTAATATGGTTGATGCATGACTTGGACATAACATGGTTGATGCATGACTGTGACGTAATATGGTAGATGCATGAATTGGACATAACATGGTTGATGCATGACTGTGACGTAACATGGTTGATGCATGACTGTGACGTAACATAGTTGAAGCATGACTGGGACATAACATGGTTGATGCATGACTGGGACATAACATGGTTGATGCATGACTGGGACATAACATGGTTGATGCATGACTGGGACATAACATGGTTGATGCATGACTGGGACATAACATGGTTGATACATGACTGGGACATAACATGGTTGATGCATGACTGTGGCGTAATATGGTTGATGCATGACTGGGACATAACATGGTTGATGCATGACTGTGGCGTAATATGGTTGATGCATGACTTGGACATAACATGGTTGATGCATGACTGTGACGTAATATGGTAGATGCATGAATTGGACATAACATGGTTGATGCATGACTGTGACGTAACATGGTTGATGCATGACTGTGACGTAATATGGTAGATGCATGACTGGGACATAACATGGTTGATGCATGACTGGGACATAACATGGTTGATGCATGACTGGGACATAACATGGTTGATGCATGACTGGGACATAACATGGTTGATACATGACTGGGACGTAACATGGTTGATACATGACTGGGACATAACATGGTTGATGCATGACTGGGACATAACATGGTTGATGCATGACTGGGACATAACATGGTTGATACATGACTGGGACATAACATGATTGATGCATGACTGTAACGTAATATGGTAGATGCATGACAGGGACTTAACATGGTTGATGCATGACTGGGACATAACATGGTTGATACATGACTGGGACATAACATGGTTGATACATGACTGGGACATAACATGGCTGATGCATGACTGTAACGTAATATGGTTGATGCATGACTGGGACATAACATGGTTGATACATGACTGGGACATAACATGGTTGATGCATGACTGGGACATAACATGGTTGATGCATGACTGGGACATAACATGGTTGATGCATGACTGGGACATAACATGGTTGATACATGACTGGGACATAACATGGTTGATGCATGACTGGGACATAACATGGTTGATGCATGACTGGGACATAACATGGTTGATGCATGACTGGGACATAACATGGTTGATGCATGACTGGGAGATAATATGGTTGATACATGATTGTGACATAACATGGTTGATACATGACTGTGACATAACATGGTTGATACATGACTGGGACATAACATGGTTGATAATGACTGGTACATAACATGGTTGATGCATGACTGGGACATAAGATGGTTGATGCATGACTGGGACAAAACATGGTTGATGCATGACTGGGACATAACATGGTTGATGCATGACTGGGACATAACATGGTTGATGCATGACTGTGGCGTAATAAGGTTGATGCATGGTTTGGACATAACATGGTTGATGCATGACTGTGACGTAATATGGTAGATGCATGACTGGGACATAACATGGTTGATGCATGACTGTGACGTAATATGGTAGATGCATGACTGGGACATAACATGGTTGATGCATGACTGGGACATAACATGGTTGATGCATGACTGGGACATAACATGGTTGATGCATGACTGGGACATAACATGGTTGATGCGTGACTGTGACGTAATATGGTTGATGCATGACTGAGACGTAATATGGTAGATGCATGACTGGGACATAACATGGTTGATGCATGACTGGGACATAACATGGTTGATGCATGACTGGGACATAACATGGTTGATGCATGACTGTGACGTAATATGGTTGATGCATGACTGTGACGTAATATGGTAGATGCATGACTGGGACATAACATGGTTGATGCATGACTGGGACATAACATGGTTGATGCATGACTGGGACATAACATGGTTGATGCATGACTTGGACATAACATGGTTGATACATGACTGGGACATAACATGGTTGATGCATGACTGGGACATAACATGGTTGATGCATGACTGGGACATAACATGGTTGATGCATGACTGTGACGTAATATGGTTGATGCATGACTTGGACATAACATGGTTGATGCATGACTGTGACGTAATATGGTAGATGCATGACTTGGACATAACATGGTTGATGCATGACTGTGACGTAACATGGTTGATGCATGACTGTGACGTAATATGGTAGATGCATGACTGGGACATAACATGGTAGATGCATGACTGGGACATAACATGGTTGATACATGACTGTGACGTAATATGGTTGATGCATGACTTGGACATAACATGGTTGATGCATGACTGTGACGTAATATGGTAGATGCATGACTTGGACATAACATGGTTGATGCATGACTGTGGCGTAATAAGGTTGATGCATGGTTTGGACATAACATGGTTGATGCATGGTTTGGACATAACATGGTAGATGCATGACTGGGACATAACATGGTTGATGCATGACTGTGACGTAATATGGTAGATGCATGACTGGGACATAACATGGTTGATGCATGACTGGGACATAACATGGTTGATGCATGACTGGGACATAACATGGTTGATGCGTGACTGTGACGTAATATGGTTGATGCATGACTGTGACGTAATATGGTAGATGCATGACTGGGACATAACATGGTTGATGCATGACTGGGACATAACATGGTTGATGCATGACTGGGACATAACATGGTTGATGCATGACTGTGACGTAATATGGTTGATGCATGACTGTGACGTAATATGGTAGATGCATGACTGGGACATAACATGGTTGATGCATGACTGGGACATAACATGGTTGATGCATGACTGGGACATAACATGGTTGATGCATGACTTGGACATAACATGGTTGATACATGACTGGGACATAACATGGTTGATGCATGACTGGGACATAACATGGTTGATGCATGACTGGGACATAACATGGTTGATGCATGACTGTGACGTAATATGGTTGATGCATGACTTGGACATAACATGGTTGATGCATGACTGTGACGTAATATGGTAGATGCATGACTTGGACATAACATGGTTGATGCATGACTGTGACGTAACATGGTTGATGCATGACTGTGACGTAATATGGTAGATGCATGACTGGGACATAACATGGTAGATGCATGACTGGGACATAACATGGTTGATACATGACTGTGACGTAATATGGTTGATGCATGACTTGGACATAACATGGTTGATGCATGACTGTGACGTAATATGGTAGATGCATGACTTGGACATAACATGGTTGATGCATGACTGTGACGTAACATGGTTGATGCATGACTGTGACGTAATATGGTAGATGCATGACTGGGACATAACATGGTTGATGCATGACTGTGAAGTAACATGGTTGATGCATGACTGTGACGTAATATGGTAGATGCATGACTGGGACATAACATGGTTGATGCATGACTGTGACGTAATATGGTAGATGCATGACTGGGACATAACATGGTTGATGCATGACTGTGGTGTAATATGGTTGATGCATGACTGGGACATAACATGGTTGATGCATGACTGTGGCGTAATATGGTTGATGCATGACTTGGACATAACATGGTTGATGCATGACTGTGACGTAATATGGTAGATGCATGAATTGGACATAACATGGTTGATGCATGACTGTGACGTAACATGGTTGATGCATGACTGTGACGTAACATAGTTGAAGCATGACTGGGACATAACATGGTTGATGCATGACTGGGACATAACATGGTTGATGCATGACTGGGACATAACATGGTTGATGCATGACTGGGACATAACATGGTTGATGCATGACTGGGACATAACATGGTTGATGCATGACTGGGACATAACATGGTTGATACATGACTGGGACATAACATGGTTGATGCATGACTGTGGCGTAATATGGTTGATGCATGACTGGGACATAACATGGTTGATGCATGACTGTGGCGTAATATGGTTGATGCATGACTTGGACATAACATGGTTGATGCATGACTGTGACGTAATATGGTAGATGCATGAATTGGACATAACATGGTTGATGCATGACTGTGACGTAACATGGTTGATGCATGACTGTGACGTAATATGGTAGATGCATGACTGGGACATAACATGGTTGATGCATGACTGGGACATAACATGGTTGATGCATGACTGGTACATAACATGGTTGATGCATGACTGGGACATAGCATGGTTGATACATGACTGGGACATAACATGGTTGATGCATGACTGGTACATAACATGGTTGATGCATGACTGGTACATAACATGGTTGATGCATGACTGGGACATAAGATGGTTGATGCATGACTGGGACATAACATGGTTGATACATGACTGGGACATAACATGGTTGATGCATGACTGTGACGTAATATGGTAGATGCATGACTGGGACATAACATGGTTGATGCATGACTGGGACATAACATGGTTGATACATGACTGGGACATAGCATGGTTGATACATGACTGGGACATAGCATGGTTGATACATGACTGGGACATAACATGGTTGATGCATGACTGGGACATAGCATGGTTGATACATGACTGGGACATAACATGGTTGATGCATGACTGGTACATAACATGGTTGATGCATGACTGGTACATAACATGGTTGATGCATGACTGGGACATAAGATGGTTGATGCATGACTGGGACATAACATGGTTGATACATGACTGGGACATAACATGGTTGATGCATGACTGTGACGTAATATGGTAGATGCATGACTGTGACGTAATATTGTAGATGCATGACTGGGACATAACATGGTTGATGCATGACTGGGACATAACATGGTTGATGCATGACTGTGACGTAATATTGTAGATGCATGACTGGGACATAACATGGTTGATACATGACTGTGGCGTAATATGGTTGATGCATGACTGGGACATAACATGGTTGATGCATGACTGTGACGTAATATTGTAGATACATGACTGGGACATAACATGGTTGATGCATGACTGTGACGTAACATGGTTGATGCATGACTGTGACGTAATATTGTAGATGCATGACTGGGACATAACATGGTTGATACATGACTGTGGCGTAATATTGTAGATACATGACTGGGACATAACATGGTTGATGCATGACTGTGACGTAATATTGTAGATACATGACTGGGACATAACATGGTTGATGCATGACTGTGACGTAACATGGTTGATACATGACTGTGACGTAATATTGTAGATGCATGACTGGGACATAACATGGTTGATGCATGACTGTGACGTAATATTGTAGATGCATGACTGGGACATAACATGGTTGATACATGACTGTGACGTAATATTGTAGATACATGACTGGGACATAACATGGTTGATGCATGACTGGGACATAACATGGTTGATGCATGACTGGGACATAACATGGTTGATGCATGACTGTGACGTAATATTGTAGATGCATGACTGGGACATAACATGGTTGATACATGACTGGGACATAACATGGTTGATACATGACTGGGACATAACATGGCTGATGCATGACTGTAACGTAATATGGTTGATGCATGACTGGGACATAACATGGTTGATACATGACTGGGACATAACATGGTTGATGCATGACTGGGACATAACATGGTTGATGCATGACTGGGACATAACATGGTTGATGCATGACTGGGACATAACATGGTTGATACATGACTGGGACATAACATGGTTGATGCATGACTGGGACATAACATGGTTGATGCATGACTGGGACATAACATGGTTGATGCATGACTGGGACATAACATGGTTGATGCATGACTGGGAGATAATATGGTTGATACATGATTGTGACATAACATGGTTGATACATGACTGTGACATAACATGGTTGATACATGACTGGGACATAACATGGTTGATAATGACTGGTACATAACATGGTTGATGCATGACTGGGACATAAGATGGTTGATGCATGACTGGGACAAAACATGGTTGATGCATGACTGGGACATAACATGGTTGATGCATGACTGGGACATAACATGGTTGATGCATGACTGTGGCGTAATAAGGTTGATGCATGG
Source organism: Sinonovacula constricta (assembly GCA_007844125.1). Taxonomy (NCBI): domain Eukaryota; kingdom Metazoa; phylum Mollusca; class Bivalvia; order Cardiida; family Solecurtidae; genus Sinonovacula; species Sinonovacula constricta. The sequence goes on from CM017569.1 coordinate 36,430,210, forward strand.
TTTGGACATAACATGGTTGATGCATGACTGTGACGTAATATGGTAGATGCATGACTGGGACATAACATGGTTGATGCATGACTGTGGCGTAATAAGGTTGATGCATGGTTTGGACATAACATGGTTGATGCATGACTGTGACGTAATATGGTAGATGCATGACTGGGACATAACATGGTTGATGCATGACTGTGACGTAATATGGTAGATGCATGACTGGGACATAACATGGTTGATGCATGACTGGGACATAACATGGTTGATGCATGACTGGGACATAACATGGTTGATGCATGACTGGGACATAACATGGTTGATGCGTGACTGTGACGTAATATGGTTGATGCATGAATGTGACGTAATATGGTAGATGCATGACTGGGACATAACATGGTTGATGCATGACTGGGACATAACATGGTTGATGCATGACTGGGACATAACATGGTTGATGCATGACTGTGACGTAATATGGTTGATGCATGACTGTGACGTAATATGGTAGATGCATGACTGGGACATAACATGGTTGATGCATGACTGGGACATAACATGGTTGATGCATGACTGGGACATAACATGGTTGATGCATGACTTGGACATAACATGGTTGATACATGACTGGGACATAACATGGTTGATGCATGACTGGGACATAACATGGTTGATGCATGACTGGGACATAACATGGTTGATGCATGACTGTGACGTAATATGGTTGATGCATGACTTGGACATAACATGGTTGATGCATGACTGTGACGTAATATGGTAGATGCATGACTTGGACATAACATGGTTGATGCATGACTGTGACGTAACATGGTTGATGCATGACTGTGACGTAATATGGTAGATGCATGACTGGGACATAACATGGTAGATGCATGACTGGGACATAACATGGTTGATACATGACTGTGACGTAATATGGTTGATGCATGACTTGGACATAACATGGTAGATGCATGACTGTGACGTAATATGGTAGATGCATGACTTGGACATAACATGGTTGATGCATGACTGTGACGTAACATGGTTGATGCATGACTGTGACGTAATATGGTAGATGCATGACTGGGACATAACATGGTTGATGCATGACTGTGAAGTAACATGGTTGATGCATGACTGTGACGTAATATGGTAGATGCATGACTGGGACATAACATGGTTGATGCATGACTGTGACGTAATATGGTAGATGCATGACTGGGACATAACATGGTTGATGCATGACTGGGACATAACATGGTTGATGCATGACTGGGACATAACATGGTTGATGCATGACTGTGGCGTAATAAGGTTGATGCATGGTTTGGACATAACATGGTTGATGCATGACTGTGACGTAATATGGTAGATGCATGACTGGGACATAACATGGTTGATGCATGACTGTGACGTAATATGGTAGATGCATGACTGGGACATAACATGGTTGATGCATGACTGGGACATAACATGGTTGATGCATGACTGGGACATAACATGGTTGATGCATGACTGGGACATAACATGGTTGATGCGTGACTGTGACGTAATATGGTTGATGCATGACTGTGACGTAATATGGTAGATGCATGACTGGGACATAACATGGTTGATGCATGACTGGGACATAACATGGTTGATGCATGACTGGGACATAACATGGTTGATGCATGACTGTGACGTAATATGGTTGATGCATGACTGTGACGTAATATGGTAGATGCATGACTGGGACATAACATGGTTGATGCATGACTGGGACATAACATGGTTGATGCATGACTGGGACATAACATGGTTGATGCATGACTTGGACATAACATGGTTGATACATGACTGGGACATAACATGGTTGATGCATGACTGGGACATAACATGGTTGATGCATGACTGGGACATAACATGGTTGATGCATGACTGTGACGTAATATGGTTGATGCATGACTTGGACATAACATGGTTGATGCATGACTGTGACGTAATATGGTAGATGCATGACTTGGACATAACATGGTTGATGCATGACTGTGACGTAACATGGTTGATGCATGACTGTGACGTAATATGGTAGATGCATGACTGGGACATAACATGGTAGATGCATGACTGGGACATAACATGGTTGATACATGACTGTGACGTAATATGGTTGATGCATGACTTGGACATAACATGGTAGATGCATGACTGTGACGTAATATGGTAGATGCATGACTTGGACATAACATGGTTGATGCATGACTGTGACCGTAATATGGTAGATGCATGACTGGGACATAACATGGTTGATGCATGACTGTGAAGTAACATGGTTGATGCATGACTGTGACGTAATATGGTAGATGCATGACTGGGACATAACATGGTTGATGCATGACTGTGACGTAATATGGTAGATGCATGACTGGGACATAACATGGTTGATGCATGACTGTGGCCGTAATATGGTTGATGCATGACTGGGACATAACATGGTTGATGCATGACTGTGGCGTAATATGGTTGATGCATGACTTGGACATAACATGGTTGATGCATGACTGTGACGTAATATGGTAGATGCATGAATTGGACATAACATGGTTGATGCATGACTGTGACGTAACATGGTTGATGCATGACTGTGACGTAACATAGTTGAAGCATGACTGGGACATAACATGGTTGATGCATGACTGGGACATAACATGGTTGATGCATGACTGGGACATAACATGGTTGATGCATGACTGGGACATAACATGGTTGATGCATGACTGGGACATAACATGGTTGATACATGACTGGGACATAACATGGTTGATGCATGACTGTGGCGTAATATGGTGATGCATGACTGGGACATAACATGGTTGATGCATGACTGTGGCGTAATATGGTTGATGCATGACTTGGACATAACATGGTTGATGCATGACTGTGACGTAATATGGTAGATGCATGAATTGGACATAACATGGTTGATGCATGACTGTGACGTAACATGGTTGATGCATGACTGTGACGTAATATGGTAGATGCATGACTGGGACATAACATGGTTGATGCATGACTGGGACATAACATGGTTGATGCATGACTGGGACATAACATGGTTGATGCATGACTGGGACATAACATGGTTGATACATGACTGGGACGTAACATGGTTGATACATGACTGGGACATAACATGGTTGATGCATGACTGGGACATAACATGGTTGATGCATGACTGGGACATAACATGGTTGATACATGACTGGGACATAACATGATTGATGCATGACTGTAACGTAATATGGTAGATGCATGACTGGGACTTAACATGGTTGATGCATGACTGGGACATAACATGGTTGATACATGACTGGGACATAACATGGTTGATACATGACTGGGACATAACATGGCTGATTGCATGACTGTAACGTAATATGGTTGATGCATGACTGGGACATAACATGGTTGATACATGACTGGGACATAACATGGTTGATGCATGACTGGGACATAACATGGTTGATGCATGACTGGGACATAACATGGTTGATGCATGACTGGGACATAACATGGTTGATACATGACTGGGACATAACATGGTTGATGCATGACTGGGACATAACATGGTTGATGCATGACTGGGACATAACATGGTTGATGCATGACTGGGACATAACATGGTTGATGCATGACTGGGAGATAATATGGTTGATACATGACTGTGACATAACATGGTTGATACATGACTGTGACATAACATGGTTGATACATGACTGGGACATAACATGGTTGATAATGGACTGGTACATAACATGGTTGATGCATGACTGGGACATAAGATGGTTGATGCATGACTGGGACAAAACATGGTTGATGCATGACTGGGACATAACATGGTTGATGCATGACTGGGACATAACATGGTTGATGCATGACTGTGGCGTAATAAGGTTGATGCATGGTTTGGACATAACATGGTTGATGCATGACTGTGACGTAATATGGTAGATGCATGACTGGGACATAACATGGTTGATGCATGACTGTGGCGTAATAAGGTTGATGCATGGTTTGGACATAACATGGTTGATGCATGACTGTGACGTAATATGGTAGATGCATGACTGGGACATAACATGGTTGATGCATGACTGTGACGTAATATGGTAGATGCATGACTGGGACATAACATGGTTGATGCATGACTGGGACATAACATGGTTGATGCATGACTGGGACATAACATGGTTGATGCATGACTGGGACATAACATGGTTGATGCGTGACTGTGACGTAATATGGTTGATGCATGAATGTGACGTAATATGGTAGATGCATGACTGGGACATAACATGGTTGATGCATGACTGGGGACATAACATGGTTGATGCATGACTGGGACATAACATGGTTGATGCAATGACTGTGACGTAATATGGTTGATGCATGACTGTGACGTAATATGGTAGATGCATGACTGGGACATAACATGGTTGATGCATGACTGGGACATAAACATGGTTGATGCATGACTGGGACATAACATGGTTGATGCATGACTGGGACATAACATGGTTGATACATGACTGGGACATAACATGGTTGATGCATGACTGGGACATAACATGGTTGATGCATGACTGGGACATAACATGGTTGATGCATGACTGTGACGTAATATGGTTGATGCATGACTTGGACATAACATGGTTGATGCATGACTGTGACGTAATATGGTAGATGCATGACTGGGACATAACATGGTTGATGCATGACTGGGACGTAACATGGTTGATGCATGACTGTGACGTAATATGGTAGATGCATGACTGGGACATAACATGGTAGATGCATGACTGGGACATAACATGGTTGATACATGACTGTGACGTAATATGGTTGATGCATGACTTGGACATAACATGGTAGATGCATGACTGTGACGTAATATGGTAGATGCATGACTTGGACATAACATGTTGATGCATGACTGTGACGTAACATGGTTGATGCATGACTGTGACGTAATATGGTAGATGCATGACTGGGACATAACATGGTTGATGCATGACTGTGAAGTAACATGGTTGATGCATGACTGTGACGTAATATGGTAGATGCATGACTGGGACATAACATGGTTGATGCATGACTGTGACGTTATATGGTAGATGCATGACTGGGACATAACATGGTTGATGCATGACTGTGGCGTAATATGGTTGATGCATGACTGGGACATAACATGGTTGATGCATGACTGTGGCGTAATATGGTTGATGCATGACTTGGACATAACATGGTTGATGCATGACTGTGACGTAATATGGTAGATGCATGAATTGGACATAACATGGTTGATGCATGACTGTGACGTAACATGGTTGATGCATGACTGTGACGTAGTGAATACTGGACATACATGGTTGATGCATGACTGGGACATAACATGGTTGATGCATGGTTGATGCTGACGACATAACATGGTTGATGCATGACTGGGACATAACATGGTTGATGCATGACTGGGACATAACCTGGTTGATACATGACTGGGACATAACATGGTTGATGCATGACTGTGGCGTAATATGGTTGATGCATGACTGGGACATAACATGGTTGGATGCATGACTGTGGCGTAATATGGTTGATGCATGGACTTGGACATAACACTGGTTGATGCATGACTGTGACGTAATATGGTAGATGCATGAATTGGACATAACATGGTTGATGCATGACTGTGACGTAACATGGTTGATGGCATGACTGTGACGTAATATGGTAGATGCATGACTGGGACATAACATGGTTGATGCATGACTGGGACATAACATGGTGATGCATTGACTGGGGACATAACATGGTTGATGCATGACTGGGACATAACATGGTTGAACATGACTGGGACGTAACATGGTTTGATACATGACTGGGACATAACATGGTTGATGCATGACTGGGACATAACATGGTTGATGCATGACTGGACATAACATGGTTGATACATGACTGGGACATAACATGATTGATGCATGACTGTAACGTAATATGGTAGATGCATGACAGGGACTTAACATGGTTGATGCATGACTGGGACATAACATGGTTGATACATGACGGGGACATAACATGGTTGATACATGACTGGGACATAACATGGCTGATGCATGACTGTAACGTAATATGGTTGATGCATGACTGGGACATAACATGGTTGATACATGACTGGGACATAACATGGTTGATGCATGACTGGGACATAACATGGTTGATGCATGACTGGGACATAACATGGTTGATGCATGACTGGGACATAACATGGTTGATACATGACTGGGACATAACATGGTTGATGCATGACTGGGACATAACATGGTTGATGCATGACTGGGACATAACATGGTTGATGCATGACTGGGACATAACATGGTTGATGCATGACTGGGAGATAATATGGTTGATACATGACTGTGACATAACATGGTTGATACATGACTGTGACATAACATGGTTGATACATGACTGGGACATAACATGGTTGATAATGACTGGTACATAACATGGTTGATGCATGACTGGGACATAAGATGGTTGATGCATGACTGGGACAAAACATGGTTGATGCATGACTGGGACATAACATGGTTGATGCATGACTGGGACATAACATGGTTGATGCATGACTGTGGCGTAATAAGGTTGATGCATGGTTTGGACATAACATGGTTGATGCATGACTGTGACGTAATATGGTAGATGCATGACTGGGACATAACATGGTTGATGCATGACTGTGACGTAATATGGTAGATGCATGACTGGGACATAACATGGTTGATGCATGACTGGGGACATAACATGGTTGATGCATGACTGGGACATAACATGGTTGATGCATGACTGGACATAACATGGTTGATGCGTGACTGTGACGTAATATGGTTGATGCATGACTGAGACGTAATATGGTAGATGCATGACTGGGACATAACATGGTGATGCATGACTGGGACAAACATGGTTGATGCATGACTGGGACATAACCTGGTTGATGCATGACTGTGAACAGTAACCTATGGTTGATGCATGACTGTGGACGTAATATGGTTAGATGCATGACTGTGAACATAATATGGTAGATGCCATGACTGGGGACATAACATGGGTTGATGCATGCACTGGGACATAACATGGTTGAGCATGGACCTGGGACATAACATGGTTGATACATGACGGGGACCATAAATTGGTTTGATAGCATGGACTGGGACATAACATGGTTTGATGGCCTTGACTCTAGGGACATAACATGGTTGATGCTGCTGGACATACATGAGTTGATGCATGACTGTGGACGTAATATGGTGGATGCCTGACGTGGACATAACATGGTTGGATGCATGGACTGTGACGTAAATATGGTCTAGAGCATGATCTTGGACATAACATGGTTGATGCATGACTGTAGGATCGTAAACATGGTTGATGCATGACTGTGACGTAATATGGTAGAGTGCAGGACTGGGACATAACATGGAGATGCAGACTTGGGACATACAGGTTGATACATGACTGGACGTAACATGGTTGATGCATGACTTGGACATAACATGGTGATGCATGACTGTGACGTAATATGGTAGATGCATGACTTGGATAACATGGTGAATGACTGACTGGCGTAATAGGTTGATGCAGGTTTGGACATAACATGGTTGATGCATGGTTTGGACATAACATGGTAGATGCATGACTGGGACATAACTGGTTGAGCATGACTGTGACGTAATATGGTAGATGCATGACTGGGACAAACATGGTGATGCATGACTGGGACATAACATGGTTGATGCATGACTGGGACATAACATGGTTGATGCATGACTGGGACATAACATGGTTGATGCGTGACTGTGACGTAATATGGTTGATGCATGACTGTGACGTAATATGGTAGATGCATGACTGGGACATAAACATGGTTGATGCATGACTGGGACATAACATGGTTGATGCATGACTGGGACATAACATGGTTGATGCATGACGTGACGTAATATGGTTGATGCATGACTGTGACGTAAATATGGTAGATGCATGACTGGGCAATACATGGTTGATGCATGACTGGGACATAACATGGTTGATGCATGACTGGGACATAACATGGTTGATGCATGACTTGGACATAACATGTGATACATGACTGGGACATAACATGGTTGATGCATGACTGGGACATAACATGGTTGATGCATGACTGGGACATAACATGGTTGAT